>PVIW01001041.1:258652-347780 GCA_004026585.1 Noctilio leporinus
TACAAGGAATAGGCCTTCAGTGGTCAGGGGAACGGGGTAGGGGGGAGGGAGAGGTAGAGGCAAAGATGGGGAGCAGCTTAGACAAGAACCTAGTATAAAGGAACCATGGACATGGACAACAGGTGGGATTGACTTTGGGGGGAATGGGTGGGTGGGTGGGGGGACAGAGGGGAGCAAAAAGGGGATGGATGTAATACAAAAACAATAAAATAAAATAAAAAAAAGAAACATGGGGGGAAATGTTCACAGAGATTTTAAGTACAACACAAGGAATGTAGTCAATAATATTGCAATAACTGTGTAAGGTGTCAGATAGGTAAGGTATATTAATGTCTAATTGCTGTGTAGTAACCCTGAAACTAATATAACATTATATGTGTGTGTCAACTGTAATTGAAAAATAAATGAAAAAAGAAAAGACATCCCTAGACCTGGGAAAAAAAGAAAAAGAAAAATAGAAACACAGGAGAGAGCAAAAAGAGAACGGTAAAGAAAATACAGTGTTACATAGCCATGGAAGAACAGCTTTTCAAGGTTTTTTTGGTTGGTTTGTTTTTGCTTTGTTTTGTTTTGTTTTGTTTTGTTTTTCACTTCCTGTGCTATCAGAAATCATAGAAGCAGCTGCTGGGGAACTTATTTGTCCCTTTTGCTGTTAAAAGCCGCTCTAAGACTTGATGTCTAGTATTATGATTTTGAAGTTGCTGTTTCACTGAGATATTTAGTCCATCAGCTAAATTGTTAAACTTAAAGTTGCATTTGAGAATAAGATACTCTGAAATACAAGCCATTTTAATGAATGTGAGCATATGCGTGTCATCTGTTAAACTAGAATCTTTACAGACCCTTGTCAAATAATACTGGACCTTCCTTTGTAATATCCAGTTGCAATATTAGCATGTTTAACGACACCGTTGCTTTATTTTAAAAAATGGAAGAAAAAGATAAGTTTGGAAATACACTAGGGTGAGAGTGAGGGAGACATAGAATTTGTAAAAATTAGACACAGAACTATGTCTTATGATATGGCATGGTATCTAGGGGTCTGTGTATTAGCAACTTACAACAGAAAAGAAAAGAATTAGTGGAATACAAGTGTGGAAAATTTTTAGAAAGTAATGAATTGGCAATACTAAGCTGATTCACAGGAACTGTTCTTATGAACTAACAGGGGTGTATTACTCCTCTAACAACAGTATACAGTAATTAGATTGTTACTGCTGCACAGAGAAGACAATCTTAGATGAATGGAGCATTCTATTTTGCCTCATTCCACTCAAAATGTTAATTAAGATGAAAATGGAAAAGGTCTCTTAGAAGTTTGTAGTTGAGTAGAAACATCCTTGCCCCTATATATTGATTTTTCCTCAACTTCCCAAGACTTGTTATATATATATATTTTTATCCTCATCTGAGGATAGATTTTTCATTGCTTTGGGAGAGAGGCAGGGGGGTGGGGAGTGCGGTGAAAGAGAAACATCAATTGACTTACTATCCAATGTGTCTTGACCAGGGATCAAACTCACAACCTTTTGGTGTACCAGGTGACACTCCAACCAACTAAGCCACATTGGTCAGGGCAAGACTTGTTATGTATTTTGTAGACTATTAAGTCCTAGTATATTTTTAAGCATGAGAAAACCACATAACTGTGAGTGTCACTGTATGTATGTGGGTGGGTGTGTACATGATAGTTAAATACATTCTGCACTTTGTCTCTCCTTGCATTAGGAACTATTTTGTCTTCTTATTTCTTGATTTTGGATTACTAATAATTGTTGATTTCCTACTTCAGAAGACACATCTTCTCAATATCCTCCTGAAGTACTTTTCTGTTAGATGGACACTTCTTCCAGGATGTTGCATGGGTTTGTTTCAAACTTTATACTCTCATTTTAGATTAAGAAAATTAAAATTGCATTTCCTTTTTATTATTACTTTTTAAAGATTTTATTGATTATTTTCAGAGAGAAAGGCAGGAAGGGAGGAAGAAAGAGAGAGAAACATCAATGTATGGTTGCCTTTCACCTGCCTTCAGCTCAGGACCTGGCTGAAGACCTGGCCTGCCAAGCTGGTTATGTGCCCTGACTGAGTAATTAAACCAGTGACTTTTAAAATTTTACTTTCAAATATTTAAAATTTATTCCTTTCTATCAACTCCTAAATTTAAATGTTCATTTATTAATTATATCCATTAGACACATTCAAATAGAATCTCTTTATTCCTTCCCTAAATTTTCACCTGTCAAGTCACTACCCAATTTTACCCATCACATTAAATGGCCAGTTTATATTCACCGATCTTAAATTACTTTAAATTCAGAAATACAGAAATCATTATTGATTACTGATTTAATTCACTCCTGTTCTTGTGTCTTATCCAACAACATGACACATTGCTTATACATATAAAATAAAATAGTATTCCCACACCTTTTAACATGTTTATCTTTATCCTCTTGTCCTGTCCATTATGTTATAACCTTGGAACCTTGTAGAAACATCTTCTCTGATGTCTCTTGTTTTTTATTGTCTCATATTCAAAACTATTCTTCCCCAGGTATCAAAAGGCATTCACTTCTAAAAATACTTAAAGAATTTATATCCCTGACATATGGATATGAACTAAGGGGGGTATTGCTGGAAGGAATGGGGGTACTGCATGGAGGGAGGCAAAGGGGGGAAATTGGGAAAATTGTGATAGCAAAATCAATAAAATATATTAAAATTTAAAAATAAATAAACAAATACTTCATTGTCTTCAGGAAAATAAATCTATTATCTAGAGGTGGGTGAAATCAGTGAAGATGACCAAAATTTATACATTTCCAATTATAAGATATATATCTTGGTGACAAAATTCTAAATTCATTCTTTTGCATGTGATTTTACAATTTTTCCTGCATGAATTATTGAAGAAGTGTTCTTTTCTCTATTGTGTGTTTCTGGCTCTGTTGTCAAAAATTATTTGCCCACATACATGTAGTTTTATTTCATGGCTCTCAAACCTGTTCCATCATGTTCTGTCATTACCATGCTATTTTGATTACTGTCATTTAGTAGTATAAGTTGAAGTCAGGGAGTGTGATACCTAAAGTTTTGTATTTTTTTTTTTTCTCAGTATTGCTTGGATATTATGGGTCTTTTGTTTTTCTATACAAATATGATAATTTTTTGTTCTATTTCTTTTAAAAATGCCTTTGAGATTTTGATGGGGGTTGCATTAAACCTATATATTGCTTTTAGTAATATGTACATTTTAATTACATTGGTTTCTATCAATCCATGAATATGGAATATCTTTCCATTGCTTTTTGTCTTCTTCAATTTCTTTAATAATGCCTTATAGATTTCAGTTTATAGATCCTTCACACTCTTTGTTTAGTTTACTCTTAGATATTTTATTTTTTTAACTGCAAAATTATTTTTAATTTTAATTTTGGAAATGTCATCTGGTATACAGAAATACGAAGGATTTTTGTCCATTTTTGTACTCTGTGATTGAACTGTAATTTTTTATTATTTCTAATAGTTTTTTGGTGGATTCTTTAGGGTTTTATATGTACAGAATAAAAGCAATCAATGAGAAATGCAAAAAGAAAAAGAATTTAAAAAAATAAAACTAAAAGAAAGGTAGACTAAGGAGCCTCTGGGGCATATGAATCATAGGAGTGCTGGAAGAGGAGGAGAAGCAAAAAATTAAAAATTATTTGAAAAAATAATGAAAGAAAATATTACTAATTTGGTGAAGCAAATAGACATACAAATTGAGAAAGTACAAAGAGTCCTAAGCAAGTTGAACCTAAAAAAGATCACACCAGGATACATCCATAATTAAAATGCCAATGGTTAAAGATAAAGAGAGAATCTTAAAAGCAGTGAGAGTAAAGAAGAGAGTTATCTACAAAGGAGCTCCCATAAGACTAAGAGGTGACTTCTCAAAGGAAAATTTTTGCAGGCTACAAGGAACTAACAAGAAGTATTTAAGGTGATGAGAAACAAGGACCTACAACCTGGATTACTCTATACAGCAAAACTATCACTGAAAATGGAAGGGCAGATAAAGTGCTTTCCAGACAAAGTAAAGCCAAAGGAGTTCATCATCACCAAGCCATTATTAAATGAAAGTTAAAGAGACTTATTTTTTTTAAGATAAAAATATGAACATTATAATGACAACAAACACACCTATCAACAACTAAATCTAAAAATAACAAGCAAACGAAGCAAACAATCAGAACAGGAACAGAATCAGGTATGGAGATCATTTAAAGGGTTATCAGCTGGGAGGGAGAAGAAGGAAACTTGGGGAAATGGTGCAGGGATTAAGAAGCATAATCAGTAGGAACAAAATAGGGGAATTTTAAGAACAGTGTAGGAAATGGAGAAGCAAAAGAATTTACACATATGACCCATGGATATGAACTAAGGACGAGGATTGCTGTAAGGAATTGGGGTACTGGGCAGAGGGGGAAAATTGAGACAGCTGTAATAGCATAATCAATAAAATATACTTAAAATAAAATAATAGCATATCTGTAATTACAGCCCATTTTTACCTGAGCTTAAAATGCATTTTTAGAATTCTGTGCTTTGTAAACTAAAGATTAAATCTCCATTCCAAAAATACATACTTTCCAACACTATATTTATCAATCAATGGCATTAATTCAATGTAATTCCAGTTTTAATTATTTTGCAGAAATGATGATTTTCTACTTTAAACTCCTATTTATTTTATTTGTACTACATGTGAAATCATGAAACTATCCTCCTACAAAGACAAGAAGATAGTATGAGGGGTCATGCTGATCTAGAGTAAGTAGAACTAAATTATCCCTGACATTAATGCTGATGTTACAGTGGTAATTATTGCAAAATACCTAGTGAAAATACACATTGAAATAAATTTTCTACTGTTTTGGTTACCACCTGGGCTCACTGCTTTCTAATTGGTTAAGTAATAGTAAGCAGTAATTGAAAAAAATTAAAAATAGCTTTTATTCATTTAAGAACACACTTGGTGACTTAATCCCTAAGAAACAAAAACAGAAATTTACTCTTATCCTAAAATTTTACATCATGAAATTTGGTATATATGAGTATTGAAATTATGATTTTAAAATGTACTTAATGTGAGATAATGCAAATTGTTTTAGTAAGTTAAATATTTCTAATGATATTTGGGCAAGGAATAATATATTTTTTAAAGATTTTATTTATTACTTTTTAGAGAGAGAGGAAGGGTGAGAGGCAGAAAGGGAGAGAAACATCAATGTATAGTTGGTTGCTTTTCACCTGCCTCCAGCCTTGGACGTAGCTGGAGACCTGGTTTGCAACCTGGTTATGTGCCCTGGCTGGGAATCGAACCAGCAACCCTTGGGTTTGAAGGCCAGCTCCTTATCCACTGTGCCACCAGCCAGGGCTTAGGAATAATATTTTTAAAGGATATATTATGGTTGATTTGTTCATTATCTTATAATACTGCTTGAAAATGCTTGCTTGGTTTTGTTTTTTAATTTTACATAAGACTTAATTTTCTATTTTTAAAGAACTATTTCAAAATTATTTAAAAAGTAAGCAAATAATATATAAAATAGAAATATATTATATTATCTTTAACTATTACTTTATATGTTAAAATACTAGAAAATCTGTTCAAACTATTAATCATCAGAGACTTTCTAGAACTACTAATGTCATAATTACCATGTACATGGTAGATCAGGATGGACCATGCATGTCATTTAAAGCTATATCTACACTTTACACTGCATGGTATCTTGATATCATTTCTGCAACTCTACCTCTCCTACCTGTCTGGATGAATATAGCTTCTTGAAATCTTTCATTGTCAGATTTCCATGTAACTCGATTTTCGGATGGCTATTTGTTTTAAGATCTTGTTGTAATTCTTTCTGCGGTACATGAGAAGGCAAAGTGTATCTACCTACCTACATATCCATCTTGATTGGAAGTTGATAGGCTATTATTTTAATGCCAGTGACAACTTGCTGCTTAGAAAGAAGAAATATCTCAGTATGTAAAAATATTGTTACTACATCTATGAAATGACTTCAAACTAATATTTTGAGGACACACTAACATACTCTGCATTAAAGTGACATGTTGAACAATATGTTTTGCAGGAAAAAAAACTAGTTGAGGTAGAAATGTTCATTGCTTAAATTAAGTAGAGGAATAAAGTATTTAATCAAATGTCTTTTGCTTCTTTACTTGATTTTCCTTTTATATATTGGGCAGGTTTTAGACAACTTATTTAATAGACTTTTCTCTAAAATTTGAAATTTGGAGAAAAAAATGTCTGGACAGTCAAAGACAAACTGCTTGGTTTGAAGTCTATATCCTATGCAGGTTTCGTCCCTCTGGATCATGTTTTCTACCATTTTTATTCTGTATCTGACTTCGCTGTCTATACCTTTAGGACTGATTAGATGGTCTCTCTTTTGCTATCTCTATTTTAGCCTGTATCTTAACATTCCTCCATAGAGTTTCTATGATTGCTTCTTCCCTGTTATACTTAGTTTTTCTTTAACCCATTCTCATCATCTCTTATGTTTTTCCCATAATGCCTAAGCCTTGTCTGGCCACCTTCTCTCTGCTTTTCCCAGTATCATTAATATTATCTATTCAATCATATAGATCTACTTTAATAATAGAATTTCAAACTATTATGATGTTGACATCTTAGGTTGGATAGTATGTTTGTGTGTGTGCAAGGGTGGCATACTGCCACGTTGTGGGATTTTTTAACAGCATTCCTGTATTTACCCCCTAGAAAAGAGTAGCAGCCCCGAGCCAATTGTGAAAACCGAAATTGTCTCCAGACATTACTAAATGTCTCTGGGGAACAAAATTACTTCCAGCTGACACCACAAATGTATTTGGTAAGGTTACCAGCTTGAAACTCCTAGATTTTTACCTTATTCAGTCCATGTAAAGCTTTTTTACTAAAATAATTTTTATTTGATAAATAAGTTGTAAATTCTATTACTTTATACATGTTTAAATTATAGTAACTCACCTAAATATTTTAGTTAAAATTCGGATTAAACATTTTTTTAATGTAATAGGTAGCAGTCATATGCCAAAATATATCAGGCATGTCTGTAAGGCTTACCATGTTCCATCCACTTTTCTGGTCTAGCTGCCAGAGAGAAAAATAGCACACATTAAAACAGAAACACCTAATGGGCTATTAATGGTACTGACTACAATTTCACAAAAGTTAATAAAGGTGATTAAGTATATTTAAGCAAATTAGAAAGTAATAAAAATGAGTTTCTGTCTTCTACTTATGGCAGTTCAGTGGACTAGGTTTGTTGAAAGACCTTTCCAATTCTTACAAATAAAATGTATAATAGAATATTTTGAAAACCTAAAAATCCCCTGGTGAATTTGAATTAAATTTTAAAATGTACAGATATCAAAAGTGAATTGAAATCAGCCATCTTTGGCAGCAAGAGAGAACCAATGCCAACTTTAGCCCAGAGGAATGCACTAGCATCCAGGATATGTGTAAAGCATACTCTTGATTACAGGACTCAGTTGTACCAATAATCTAGTGAGGATAAGAAATAAACTGTGAAATGTGCTAGATTCAACTTTAGAACAATGTGAAAGGATATATATATATATATATAGAGAGAGAGAGAGAGAGAGAGAGAGAGAGAGCACACAAGTAACAATCTACCATGAGCAAAGTTCAAAAGGCTAATATCTTCTGATATTTATTACCTGTTTCTGTTTTCAAGCTCCAGAGAAACAGATTTCCCATGAGGCCAGAAACACCAGCACTCTTGCTAACATTTCATCTTGACACTACAAACCAGACAGCGTAGTGGTGATAACCTTGATAATACTCAGTAATGGGACCACATCACATTTAGCTCTAACTTGATCCCATTGGCTAAAATGATGTTACCTCTTTTTGCATTGGAGGGTGGAAGATGGGACTGAAAGTTCCAACCCACTAATTACTTGGTTGGTTCCACTGGATACGGGTTCCTCATCCTAAGATGCTTTCCAAAGACCACCTCATTGACGTCATAAAAGAAATAGTTGTCACTCAGGATTTGGGGAACTGTGAACCTGAAACTGTGGATGAACACAAAATAAACATGAAAAATACATTTTGGTCATTGGAATGACCAAATATATATTTTCCTTATAAATCACAATATCACACTTCTCTCTTCTTGTAAAGAAAAGTCAGTCTACAGTAATAAACTCTTTACCACATTTCCCACCCTTTGTGTGAACTCATTTTTAGGGGATGATAAACCTTCACCTCTCTTGTGGGATTGCTAAAACTGTCAAGAAGAACAAAACACTTTTAACCTCTGAGATCTCGTGGGAACATTGCTCTCTCCTTGTTTCCTCAGTGGTGAGACCTTCCCAATAGGCACATTTAATCATAAGTCGTAGCAGTGTTATCTTCTGGGATGAAAGTGAACATAAGGTCTCACTCAGAGCTCTTAAATAGATGATCAGAATCTTAACTAGTGGGTATAAAATTGTGATGTTGCTTCTTATTCTGGGAGTAGTGAGCCATAATACAATAGTTTTAAAATAGAATATACTGAGGAAAGCTACTTTTAAAATCTGAGTATGAAACAATTCAATCATTACAAATTTTGAAAGCCATACAATATTAATTTCTAGAGTCAAATATTTAAATACACTGGGCAACTTAATGATGATAATAGCTAAAGAAAAAGATAAAAATAATTGAGACTAAAGAAAGAATTAAAAGTTATTTTCAACTTTTCAATGTTTGCCAATCAAGGATTTAGTCAGGATAGTTAAACTAGACAGCCATCAACATTCTGCTCTGTAGTATGACCTTCTTACTTTAATTGATTTTGTAAAGAATCTAAAAGTAATTCAGAAATTGAATTAAACAAAATTAATTAAAAATTACTTAAAATTTTAAATTCTGATATGTTCAAAAGGAGGCATAAATAAGAACTCAAATTGTCTCTGTGATTTTTTAAATCACCTTTTGGCTTTCTCAATAAAAACAGTGTGCCCTGAAGTTAAATTTTGTCTAAAATACTCCTTGGTCTATAACTAATTTTACATTATTTTAAAAATCACTTAAAAGCATTCAAAGAGAGAAACTAGAATACAATTTCCCCAAAAATAAAAAAGAATTGATTTAAAACCAATTAAATAAGTTTTAAGATATAAATCCCAAGAAACAAAGACTGAGACTTTATACAAAAAGAAACCAATAGTTTAATAAAGTATAGGAAAATTAATATATCTGCAATGATCATTTAAAATAATTTAACTGAAAATAGATATTAGTCTCCCTTGTCCCTAGTTTTAGTATTTGGTTTACTTGGCTTATGTATTCATTGTAAAATACATTATCTCATTTTTCCCTTTTATTTACAACTGTTTTGTTAAATTAAAACAAAACAAAACAAAACTGAGAGCCCTGGCTGGTGGCTCAGTAGATAGATGCTAACCTTGTAACCCAAAGGTCACTGGTTTGACTCCCAGCCAGGTCTCCAACCAGGTCCTTAGCTGGAGGCAGGTGAAAGACAACTATACATTGATGTTTCTCTCCCTCCATGCCTCCCTCCCTTCCCTTCTCTCTAATAATAATAAAGAATTTTTTTAAAAATGACCTTAAAAAAGAACAGCAAAAATATTAAGTTGCACTGTATATCTTGATATTAATACATTTTGATCCCTTGATATATTAATTCCTATTTTATTTTAACCTGATAATATAAGCAGTTGTTTTCTAATTGTTGCTTTTAAATTATTGTTCACAACCAGACAATTTGCCATTTAATTTGCTCTTCCACTACCAATCCATTAATTCTGATCATCCTGTTCAAATATAGAACCTTTGGTTTGTTTCTTAGTATGTGTACCTACTTTGGAGAACTCTTACTGATTAACATTTCATTCTATTTCAAGTGAAAGGCATCTACTTTGTATCACCTCACATTCTGTAGCACATTTTTTCTTCACTGAGCTGGGCCCTTTTCTTTTCCTCCTTGTATCCAGAGTGACAGCTTGCCCAATCTTTGTTAAGATGGAATCACTGCTCTTTGTTGTTGTTGTTGTTTTGTTTTAAAGAGAGGTGAAGGGAGAGAGGCATCAATGTACTGTTGCCTTTTAGTGCCCTGGCTGGGATCCGAACCCACAACCTTTGGGTTGGTAGGCCAGTTCCTTATCCACTGTGCCACTAGCCAGGGCCTGGAATCACTGTTCTTATTCCCCTGAGTTACACTGGATTCAAAGAAAGGAATTAATGCTGTCTATGACATTATTTCAAACAAAATTTTTTTATAATATTTAATTGATTATTGGACTCTAAATAATTCTATCTAATTTTATATTTAAATGTTCCAAGAGTTTTGAATATTTTTCATGTAGAAAGTACTCTGTGATGTAACTTGAAAAATACAATTTAATTTCTTAATGCTGCTCACAATTAACTCAGAAAGAAAATATATACACTTAAACATAATGCATGTCAGTGTGATAAGGTCTAAAATCATATTAAGACATAATATGATTGGTAAAGTAGAAATAAATGTTGAAATAATCATTTCTAAGTTGTGAAATTATGACAGGACACCATAAATATTCTTTTTAAGTTATCCTAATTATATATTAAAATATTTCACTTTAGATTTACAATGATCTGGAAAGACCAGGGTTATATCACTCTGAATACTGTAAATTATGCATTAATTAGAGTATTTCATGTCTAACTGAATTTGAGAATTTGTCTGAAATATGTCAATAATACCTTACAAGTCACACATCTTTTTCTATAAGCCTTTTAGTGTCATTTTTTAAAGATTTTGTTTATTATTTTTAGAGAAAGGGGAAGGGAGAGAGGCAGAGAGGGAGAGAGAGAAACACCAATGTATGGTTGCCTTTCACCTGCTTCCAGCTATGGACCTGGCTGGAGACCTGGCCTGCAACCTGGTTATGTGCTCTGGCTGGGAATTGAAACAGCAACCTTTGGGTTCGCCAGCTGGCGCCTTATCCACTGTGCCAGGGTCTATTGTCATTTTTATGTCTCACTTATTAATAAACCAATGTCATATTTGTACTTTTTGGCAATAAAGGATATTTTTTATAATTATGATCAATGTTTGTTGACATTTTTGGCCTCCTACATAATCACTAAATAATATTAATTTTACTTTTGAAGTTTGTAGGCACTTCATTTTATGGTAAAGTATTTTTAAAGTATCTCTCAATTCTGCTCTCCTTTAGAGCACTTGTAAGAAAATGTCTAAGTGTGAATCATGTTTATAGTTTTATTCCTTCTTATTTATACCTATAATACTGTCAAAAATATATTAAACAGTATTTTTCTGAAGATATACACTGTTACATACAAAAATGTTGATGTTTTCTCTGTTCAGCTAATAAACATTTCATTTTCTTACAAACCTTCATATTTCTTATTAAAGTTCTATTCTTTTCTCTTAAGCAGCATAGAAGATGTACTTTATTGTTCCCTCATTTTCCCATTGCCTATATTAAGCAATCACATACTTCACTTCCAATATATATTTACCCATATATTTTATGTTAAATAATACATATCATTGTGTAAGTATGTTATTCTAGAAAAATAGACTGATAAATTTAAGATATCTTTATGCCAAAACACTGAAGTGACTATAGAGAATAATAATTTTTATTTAATAAATGCATTTATCATAGTTGAATGCTTCAGGGCTCTCACCACACATTTTCTCTTGATTAATAGAAACAATATAAATATCCACCCATTTCTACACACTGTACTTAATACTCAGGATAGATAAAGAAACAAAGCAGAAACTTTCCATGTTGTATTGAGGTGTGGAAACAGACATTAAATAAAATATTGCATATTTAATCAGACTTAATTATGCAAAGAAAAAGTGTCTTTTAAGCTGAAACCAGAAGGGTAACTTAGATTGAATGAGCAAAGGTTTGGGGATGGAAGCGCATAAGCATTTTAGACATATAACATAAGAATGTTGAGACCTGAATGAGAACATCAATTTCAAAGACCAAAAAGAAATTTTAAAAGAGTGAATCATAGACCAAAGAAGATTATTTAATACTCATGTGATACAGAGATAGAGTCATAATTGTGGAATCTACATGAAGGGTTTTAAGTGTGCATCATTTTAAGATTGCTTTAGTTGCTCTGTAGATTATGAATGATTAGATAGCTTAGCAATAGTTTGGACAAGCAGATGGAGACTAGGAAGAAGAATTTCCAGAAATTGAATTTGGATATAAATTCAGGAAGATAGAGGTATTAAGATCAATTTTCTAGTTTCTGGAATTACTAACTTGTAGGAACTTCCCCTTACTAAATTGGGTACTCCAGAAAAAGAAATATTTCTTTATATGGAAAAATGTACTGGATTCATTTTGGTACAATGCTCTTCTAGGAAGTAAATTAAATACTCAAGAAGAGATCTGTGAATGAAACATATTTATTGATTAGCCATTGAATATTGGGATTCAATGACATGATTCAAGAATGATGACACTGAGAAATAAATTCTACACATTTTCCTATTTAATGTCATATAGTAGTCTCAAAAATGTTCAAGTTCTTCACGATAAATATTATAGGAACTGCTTTGTTATGGGTCCTGGAAGGCAACTAGGACACAAATTGTGGGGAAAAACCCCAGTTTGTGGAAAATTGAGAACTGAGTTATTAAAGCACACTTTTTCAAAACAAACCAGGGAAGTTTGATGTTAATTATTGATGTTTTGGGGGCCATAACAAAAGGTGGTGTCCTAAGGCTGTCATGTATTGATTTAAGACATGGATTCACTTGAGTTCGTAAACAGTTTTCAGGCATCGGAGGTGGTGCTCTAATGTCTAGCAAGGTGGAAGGAGCCCCATCTATGGGACTGAAGGGTTCAGTCAGTTTTGGATTTCAATGTTCTTGAGCACGTTGTGAATGGAATTTGCCAAGATACAATCATGTATGTGAAAGAAACTATAATGTTCAGGGAGGTCAAGAAATGGTCTAGCTCATGCACATCCCACCCTACAACTTTTAAGCTAACCATGAAGCACCTCCTAGACTTTGCATGGACTTAGCAGGGCAACCAGACCATTTGCAATCTGTGTCTTTAAGGAGCCAATCTGTTTCACTGGGCAGCTTTCTTCATTTTCACAATAGACAACCAAACCAATCCTTGCCAGCATCCTTTATTTGCATAAAGAACCTAAAGGGGAACAACACCTGTGGTTTATCGTTTTTAAAACCCTGCCTTTCTTTATTTTCTTCAGAATACATTTTAGGTTGCTCCCTAAATATGTGCTTTCTAGATTGTAATTTTTTTCCCAAGTAAATTATTTTTATTTTTTATTATAGCCTAAACATTTCTTTCATTAACAACATTCACTATATATAATCATCCAATCTCACAGCCTCTATCTAGACATTACTGTAGTATAAAAGGCTTTTCTATGCTGCCCTTCGAACATTATCAAAGTTTAGTTCTTTTATAGTTAGATTCTGGTCTTGATCTTTATCACAATCTGAATGCCTCATTATTGCTCTAATGACTTTATCCTTTATAATCGGTGCTTGGGTTTACTCTAGCAATATCTTCTCTAAAACTCTAATACATCCATGTCTCCTTTAAAAATGTTGCTTAACCTTTTTCTCTGATTCTGAAAGTAGGTCAGGATTCTACCACCACTTCAAAATTCAGCTACAGGACTCAGCTGTGTGAGCACAGGGCCGACACAAAACTAATGTCTATGCGCCTGTTCACTTCCCTTTCAAAACCTCTCCTTCCTCTGAAACAGTTTGAAGGGTATTCTTTCTTTTGCAGCCCTAACGATTTCACTCAGGAAAAATTCTGAGTATATTATCTACTTTTAAAATATGTCTCCTTAAACATTGGTATTTGGTATTTCATTTTAGCTTAAATATTGCAAAAATGATTGTATGGAATTATCACAAGGTATTTTCCTTATCTCTTTTTCATGTTTTTATTTCTTCCACTCTTCTTTCTGAACAAAATGGTTGAAGGTCTGAGACATGAAACTGCAGCTTCTCCAAGGGTAGTGTTGTCAGAAAAGACCAGCAAATACATACAATACATGTTTTAGCTTCAAAAGTCATCATCCAAATTTAAAACAGAAATGATTGAACATGCATGTAAAAAAGGTAGAATACAATATAGTACTTAGCATAGTTCTAAAGTAATATCCTCAAATATTGAAAAAGTAAACTAGTTTTGGGAGAAGGCAGCATATGAATGCAGGGACATTGGTTTCAATTTTATTTGGCCAGAGTATGAGACACAATCAGAGGAACCCACCTAAACACTATTACCTTTAGGGCAGAGAGAGCATGCGCCCTGATTCTAAGTGAGGCCATGGTAATCATTAAGGCATTTTAGCAAATTCTCCCTAAATATCATGGTATAGCAGCCTAGATTAGATAGATGTAGCGTACATTGATGTGAGGTCAAGTGTAAAGAAACTCATTCTTAAGTTATGCTCAAGTTATATCAAGCTCCAGAGCAGCATAGCGGAACATCCAGAATTTTCTCCAGACCCAATTGTAGTAAAACTATAACTGAGAATTAGAATATATGTTATTAAGCATATACACAAAGTCTAATGATAGGAAAACAGCCTCTGCCAAGAATGAAGAAATGGTCTTTTCAAAGACTCGTAAAACTAGGAGAGGGCTGAGTGTCTATCTGTGGATAGTCCAATTGCCATTTGATATTAATTCATATTTACTGATATTAAAGAGCAGACAGGCTGGATTTTATGGGAAATTAGGTAATCATAGCATGGGAACTAAATACAACAAGAATGACTTTTTTATTTCAATCATACTGCAAAACAATTTGTCTAATACATTATTGTTGTGAAATTAAAAGTAAATCCAGTATCTCAATCAGTTCTGATATGTTCCTAACATAAAGCAAAAGTTGTATAACATCACAAAATCAAGAATAATTTCAAAAATTAGAAGTAGACCTACTAAATTTATGAAATAGTAAACAGAACAAGTTATTGCAAAATGGAAGAAATGAAGTGTCTAGGAGGCTATAAAATAATTTTACAGGTATAGCTATACAAGGCCTGTCCTGAAAGTATCAAGCCAATGTCAATATAATTTAAGATTTTTTTCTTTATTATTTTTAGAGAGAAGGGAAGAGAGGGAGGCAGAGAGGGAGAGAGACAAAAATGTGTGATTGCCTTTCACCTAACTCCAGCCACAGACCTGGCTGGAGACCTGGCTTGCAACCTGGTTATGTGCCCTGGCTGGGAATCTAACCAGCGACCTTTGGGTTTGCAGGCTGGTGCCTTACCCACTGTGCCACAAGCCAGGGCTTTGAATATAATTTTAAAAGTTTGCATGGCCGATACTTTCAGGACAGACCTTGTATACACATACATGCAGTTTTTTTAATATACATATATGAAAGTATATGCATACATATATACATACATACTTTCATATATGTATATATGTGTATATGTTATGTGTGTATATCTATATAACATTCCAAATATTTAACATTAATTTTTATATGAAATATAGGTATTGCAAATTATTTTGAAATAATTATAATACTGTTTTAAAATCTACACTTTAAAAACAAATTTGCTCACTAGAAAATGAACACTAAAATTATTATATAATAATGATGATGGTAGTGTTGATGTCCATTAGCCATCATCATTTCACAATACATCTGAAAATCAGAATAGCAAAATAATTAGTGGAAAAGAAAAAAGTTTAGATATTATTGATTATATGCTGAACCTGCATTCTTCACCGTAACAGCAGATGCTTCAGCTATTGCTCTCTACCTCAAGGAACCCTATCTTTCAGGTAAATTGGCTTCCCTATTAACTGCCATGGTGGAACTAATATAAAGTTTTGTCATGCTTTTTTGCCATATTTTTACTGCAAAATGGATATCTGCAAATCTGGCAAATAAAGTGCTAAAGAACTTATTTGCTTTGTCAGAATGTCATTGATTCTGTTTGCAATGTCTGGGACCATTCTTGTCATTTTACTACTATGTAGACAATGAAGGGGACACTAATAATACCAGAATGGAAATAATTCATTTATTAATGAAATCTTTGAATAAGTAAGTCAACGGGAATGTCACTAATTATCTAGAATTTTTAAAAGACATAGTTTATTTTCCTAAAAAATTCTTGAAGCACATTTTATTTTCAGCCAAAATGTTATAACTAATTATCATATAAATTAACTTCATAAAAACCAAGATAAAATTAATTAGAGAACAGAAAAATGTGATGAATATGTAAAACACAGGTATATGCTTAAACAATACAAATAAACACCTAATTAGAATAATATGGAAAGGGGAAGCATTTTATTTAAAACTTCAAGCTTAGAAAAAAAGTCCTAGCTGGGTGCTTTAGTTGGTTGGAGCATCATCCTAAGCACCAAAAGATTGTGGATTTGATCCCTGTAAAATTACATACTTAAATTGTGGGTTAGAGGCAACCAATTGAAGTTTCTTTCTCACATTGATATTCTCTCTCTCTCTCTAAAGTCAATAAACATAACCTCAGGTGAGAATTTTTTAAATTGCAATAAAAAGAGGGAGAAACAATATTAGATACACTAAGAAAAAAATAAAGTGTATTCATTAATAGAAAGGATAAAAAAATAAACCCATTAAATATGTCATGTGATGTTCAAGACTGATCCATCACAAAAGATCAGGGTACATTTTTTTTTCACATGGTTGTCTTGAAATTAATGATAGAGAATTCTGCTGTTACTTGAGTTGTAACAGAACATAAAAACAGTAAGCATTATTTTCTGATATTTTATTCAGGGTAGCATTATGAACTTATGTTGATGATTAACAACCTCAAAAAGTAATACCTGAGTTCACAAAGACAAGTGCTTTATAAAGAAGCAAGAAAGGAGTGTAGAAGCAAACAGTTCATAATTTTCCAAGGTTAGTGTGCTATGAACACACCAGTTATGTTCAATAAAAGAACTAGTTGCAAGTACTCGAAGAAACAAAACTGCACCTGATTGCCTCAAGGATTTATTTTTAAGGTATATTTACTGATCTGCAGAATGATGAAGTTTTTTAGACAACTCAAGCAGATTACTGAGTATTTTCAGGCAAAATAAATACATAAATAAAAAGCCTGACCAACTTCCATGGCATGTATCTTATACAAGACAAAAAGTGTTTTTGGTCAAAAATTAGCAGACCATAATTGGAAGTCATGGAATGTCTAATTGCCTTGACTTAGTTTCTTTGCTCTGTGTTGATTTTATTTTTAAAAATGCAAACAGATTCAGAAGACTCTTATGCTTAAGGTTGCTGTTTACCACATCTCAAGATGGTGGAAATCATTACATGGAATGTGCAGGTAGCGTGACAATTATGAATAAAGGCACCATACAAATGCATGTGCATGATCTGTCCAGAAATCCATGTGGACAGATTTTTTTTTTTTTTTTTTAAGATTTTAAAATTTATTATTTCTAGAGAGAGGGGAAGGAAGAGAGGCAAAGAGGGAGAAAAACATCAATGCATGGTTGCCTTTCATCTGCCTCCAGCTACAGACCTGGCTGGAGACCTGGCTTGCAATCTGGTTATGTGTCCTGGTTGGGAATCAAACCAGTGACTTTTGGGTTTGCAGGCTGGCACCTATCCATTGAGCCACAAGCCAGGGTTTATTTCAAAAATAATTTAAATATACTATTAATTTATCCCTTGTGGAATCACATTATCAATGTTTATGGAAGTAAAGAGATTGTGTATTGCAGCTAATATGAACAGTGGTTGAATATATGATAAACTTATTTCATGTTATATATCAGAGACATCAAAATATGTATCTTTTGCTGTGTTGAGAAGGAGCTAAATGGTTAAGAATAATGAGAACTAAGAATTAACTATGTTTTTAAAAGTAATTATAATTATGTCACCAATTATCTAAGTAGTATCAGCTCAGTGCTGAAGATGCATGTCTCATTCGAATAAACAAAGAAAAATAGAGGAAGTGAATTTAGATAGTACCTTCAAGGTTTTATTGTCGTTTTACTTTTGCATACAAGAAAAAGCAATGAAGCATAGAATGGCAAAAATTAATCATGAGATTATTAAAAATTTTTAAAGATAACTATATTCAGTTTTCATAGATAATATCATTCAGCCTTTAAAAAGAAGGCAATTCCACCATCTATGACTATAGAGATGAACCTGGAGAGCATTATGCTAAGTTAAATAAACTAGGCACAGAAAGACAAATACTGCATGATCTCACTTATACACAGAATTTAAATATGTCAAACTCATATAACCGGAGAGCAGAATGATGGTTGCCAGGTGCAGTAGGATGGGAAAAATGGAGAAATGTTGGTGAAAAGGTACATTTAGTTTTTAAATTAACAAATTATACAATTTAATGTACATTGAGGTGATTATAATTAATTATGCTGTATCGATACTTGAAATTTGCCAAGAAAAATTTTGTGTTCTTAACCTAAGCATGAGTGCCCGAATGCAGTCACACACACGTATACCCACATGCACACACACTGTAACCATGAGGCGATAAATACGTTCATTAACTTGATCATGATAATTATTTCACATTACATATGTACATAAATCATGTTCTCTACCACAAAGAAACACATTGTACAACCTATATATGTCCAATTTTATTTGTCTATCATACTTCAGAAAAAGTAAGAATAAATTTTTTAATCTTTTTTTAAAGAGTTTGTTTATTATTTTCAGAGAGAGGGGAAGGGAGAGAGACATCAATGTACTGTTGCCTTTCACCTGCCTCCAGCTACAGACCTGGCTGGGGACCTGGCTTGTAACCTGGTTATGTGCCTGGCTAGGGGAATCGAACCAGCAAGCTTTGGGTTTGCAGGCTGGTGCCTTATCCACTGTGCCACCAGCCAGGGCAAATTTTTTTAATCTTAATTGAATGATAGTGGAAGTGCCGATAGAGTACATAAAATGTTGTTGCAGGAGACAAACTGGAGAATTGTCAAATTAAAATCCTCGAATTGCATAAAGTAGATGCAAATTTTATATACACAAGATAGTAATGATTTTTCTAGAACTATGGGTAATTTGGAGAAATATAGTAGCAGGAAAGAAGTCAACGTGGCATCAGATGCAGGGGGATGAGTGTAGTGAATGGTGCTTGCAAATGCCATCTTATGATTGTTTTATTTCTATGTGAGATACTTGTCAAGGTCAACAATAGAAAGTCAAATTGTGAGACAATCCGGTGGAGTGAAGGAAAAAAGAAGATAATCCATTTAAAATACCGGGAAGAGTAAGATTATAAAGAAACATCAGGTAGTAAAGGGAAATAAGACAGTAAAGAGGCTAAGAAAATTCTAATCAACATTAGGGAGCCAATTTCAGTTAGCTGTACATTTTAAATGGAGCTATTAACTCTACCTTTGTATTTTTCTTCAGCCATATTCAGTTGTTTGGGATCAGGCATGGTGTAATCTGAGACTGGATTTTGATTTAGTAAAAGTAGTAAAATGAAGTTAAAGGGACAAGAGACTTCAGCCTGCATGCAAGTTTCTGATAAGATTGTAGGTCTCAGGGTGGGTATATCATGATAAGTGGGTTGGAGCCACAGGATGAAATATTCAGAGGCTGCAGCGACCAAAACTTTAAAAATAGCAGTGGACCCAAGAGCAAATATTTTGTTGTAATATTTATTTATAAAGAGATAAATTAGTATGTTTTCAGAATGCTGTTTTGGTATTAGTATTAATTACTTGCTTATCGAAACACTGGAGTTAATATACAGTGCAATGGCTACACTTTAATACATATTTACTGTTATACTGTTGTTCTCTTACAATGCAGTGAAATAAGAGGAGAAAAAACAGTGATTTCTCAATTCTTTTTTTGGACCACTGGAGTCATTTTTTCTGGGTTCTTACACAGAGACTTCGGGTGTTTGGTGACAGCCATCACTGACATCCCAAAAAATATAGAACTGTGATTGAAGCTGTCATACAAGGTTAATCAAACACCAAGCAAACAGCTGAAAGAAACTTCTCCCTCACTCTCTTGCTGACAGGAGTCAGTGCTCTAAACGAGGAGAGGTGGCTTCCCTGCTGTCCATGACTACTCAGCGGTTGCAGGCCTAAGCTCATCTTTGATCAAAGCTAGAGGAAAACAATGGTATTAAAAAGAAAAGCCCCTCACTGAGCTACAGTCTTCCCTCAAGTTTTGACCTCCATTTCAATCTGCCTGAAATTGTTTATTTTTCACAATGCTCAGATGGTTGATCTTTGTATCCTGCCCAGAGCATTGAACTGTAATCTGTGAGTAAATGAGGCTCTAGTGGGGCGAGGTCGTCTTGACCAGCACCAGAATTCCAACATGGCATTATTTAATCAATGCAAAGAAACTTGTATTTTTCAAAGAAAAAAACATCACAACCAATATTGGAAGGCCAATCTAGGTGTCTAGGAAACAAATGTGCTGATAAATACAAAGTGATGTTGTCTGTGGTACAAAATCTGAACTGTTTGACTATAACTTCAGATTATATCCAAGGAGGAACCCCCTCCCCTGCAAACCCAGTATTATCTTCTAAGGTACAGGCTTACCCCACTAGGTGATTGTTCTAGGAATCCATCTGTGTCGGTGTACCAGCTGTGAGAGGCTATGTTCTGTTTCAGTGAGTTTTTTTGAAGATTCTTTCAACACCTTTGCCCATTTCATGACGTGCCCACACTGCGCTGAGTGTACAGCAGTTTTTGACCAAAAACAGCATGACCCTTGTGACCCACACTCCCTATTCACCTGACCTTGCGCTGAGCAACTATTTTTTGTTTCCCCAGAAGAAAAAAAGTCCTCAAAGGGAGATATTTTGCCAATGTGGAAGAGGTGAAACAAAATACAAGCATTAAAAGGCATCGAAATCAACAAGTTCAAAAACTGTTTTGAGCAGTGGAAAATACATCTCAATAGATGTATTTGCATCAGATGGCGAGTACTTGGAAGATGATTGAAGTTTAAACATATAAGAATAAATACACAACTTTTATAAATAAATTCCATTTTGGGGTTCCCCTTATATATGAGTATAAATAATAATTGTGGTAAATTATCACAAGTACAATAGGATAGTAATGCAATAAATATAATATTATGTGACATTAACTTTCATTTATTAACATTCTATTTATACTTGTTTTTATATAACTAATTGTGTGTAAAACTGCAATATACTCTTCCCCCAAAAATTTCATTTTGTATGAAATGTATGTCATCTTTTGCTCATTATAATAATTTATAAGATTAATAATTCAAAGAAAACAAAATAGAAGTATCCCATAATCATTTCTATAGAAGAAAAACATAAACTCTCATAAGAAAAAAATGCTTTACAATATTATGACTAAAATTGTACAACCTCAGTACAATGAAAGGTAAACCACACCATTTTTTAAATCAAATGTTATTTATATGGTATATTACTATTTATTTGGTTCAGCACATAATAATGGTATAATATGTTTTTCCTTGAAAGATGATAGATATCCAAATGAAGTAAAAACAGCCAATGCTGAATATTAATCAATTTCTATTGTAAACCATGCCAAGAGAATGTGTGTTTTTTCTGTGTGTGCTATGTATGCATCACCACATGTGGAAAAGGACTATTTTGACCAAATATAAATAATACAGTGATACGAGTTCTGTATCAATGTTATATCTGCCCTCGCTGCAACATCTTACTAAATATCATATACATTGTTGTCCAGTTTTACTTCAACGATTGTAATTAAGTTAATTACACTTCTCTAGTGAATTAAGTTATCTCTATACATACATATAAATCACGCTGAAAGAAACCAAATTACCCCCTACATTCTCACAAACCCATACTCATTCATATTAACACACACTTCCTCTATAGACATTTAATAGTGTAGTACACTTCATATGTTTCTAAGAAGACCCTATAACACTCAGGATTATTAACTACAACAAATCTGAACAGCAATACCAAGCCGCCAGTTTCTTGGCAGTATAATAGATCATTTTAAAACAAGATACACCTGATAAGTTTCAGCCGTATTCTGCTTTTCCAGGAGATGTTCTCTGCCCCTCTCTCTGGTCAATAAAAGAAAAAAGTCAGAATGTTGGTGTAACTTTAGTTACTCTGGCACAGCAGTGTTTAAATCTGTCCTGGTTCAAATTTATCTTTAGCTACTTAAAGCTTCTCTTCTGGTAAATGTTTCAAGTTTAAAACCCACAGTGTTAGTTTTGAAAAAGTGTTACAAAACATAGTTTTATTTGAAAAGTACCTCAGGCTATGACTTTGCAATTGCGTTTCTGACAGAAGTACTATAATTAAGTTCAACATAGGAGACAGAAATTTAAAAACAAATGAAGACCACTTTTGAACATGATCAATCCACTTTGTTACATCAAAGGTAGGAAAATTAATTTCAGAATAATAAAAATAAAATGAAGACAGTTATAAAAGCTCATACTTACTGTTTATAGAGTTGCTTAAATAAAAATTAAAATTACAAATAATATTGATTTAATAACTTCTAGACTTCTATAACTAGCAGAACATACGGTGAAGAGAAGCCTTATATTGTAACTCAAATTTATACCAACCTAGAAATGTTTGAAAAGATATGCAAAGAATTTATTTTATAATTTATAATGAGAAAGTTTAAAATGCCATTTCAAACTCATTTCTTTCACTATACTAGAATTTACTAATTCTTATAAGTACATCATTCAATGCTTCATATTATTTGTTAATATTAGAATGTACAGACAGTAGTATACCTTCTATAAATATACTTTTCATCCACTTCTTTTTATCATATTTGAACTATAGAAATTTTATTATATAAACTTCCAAAATGTGACTACTTATAATTGTCATATATGATTATTGAAAAATTATTTATTTCCAGTTATCCATACACTATTTCTCAGGTTCAGACATGTGTCTTTTCATATTTTAATAATTCTGAAAAGTCTCATGATCTTAACATATGCTTGCCAGCCATTATAAAGAAAAACAAGTGAGGAAGGGCGAAACATTGCTATATTTATGGGAACAATCTGCCCTTAAGCACAAGTAATAATTGTGTTTTATATACAGAGATGTTAAAATAATAATGCTGAAGACTAGAATGACTAGAATATTTTTGGTATTACCATGTATTGATAATTTTAAACAACATCAATGATGAAATATTCCTCTATGGCAATATAGACTACTTCTACCAGAAAGTAAAAATATATCTTTATCATTTAAATATAACATATATATATATACATATATGTATGTGTCTGTGTGTATATAAAGTATAAATATACATACATAAAACATTAAAGTATAAATGTAACATTATAATAAATTAATATAAATATTAATAGGATATTAACTAAATTGAAAATGCAGATAGCCCTGGCTGGTGGCAAGTGGATAAGATGCTGGACTGCGAAAGGTTGCTGGTTTGATTCCCAGCCAGGGCAAAATAACCAGGTTGCAAGCCAGGTCTCCAGCCAGGTCTGTAGCTGGAGGCAGGTGAAATGTAACCATGCATTGATGTCCCTTTCCCCCTCTGCCTCTCTCCCTTCCCTTCTCTCTAAAAATAATAAATAAAATCTTTAAAAAAAAAGAAAAAAGTGTAGACAAAATGCCAATTTCCAAAAATCATAGTAACAATCATCCAGGTGGTAAAATCACCAGTGTCCAAATACTTAAAGATGAGCCAGTGAGATCTCTATAAGGCTGAAGCTCAGGTTTTTATACTTAAAATAGATGTTGGGTGTATCAGAATCTGAATAAATGCATGATCTGGACAATTAGTTAAGATTTTTGTCACTGTGTATTACAATATATTTTTAAAGATTTTATTTATTATTTTTCAGAGAGAGGTGTAGGGAGAGAGGCAGGGAGAGAGACATCAATGTATGGTTGCCTTTCATCTGCCTCCAGCTACGGATCTGGTTGGAGACCTGGCTTGCAACCTGGTTATGTGCCCTGGCTGGGAACCGAACCAGCGACCTCTGGGTTTGCAGGCCTGTGCCTTATTCACTGTGCCACCAGCCAGGCGCATATTATAATACTTTTAATTCTAGAAAAACAACTGTTCTAAATCCATTTATTTCTCCCACAGAATGGGAAAATTTCCTTTATTGCTTAACAAGCTATTCAAAATAAATGAAATAAGTGATTTACTAAATTGTTACTTGACCTTGACACTCTCAATTTTATACAAGAAAATATTTGGAAAACACAATATAAAGACAGAAACCCTGAGAAGTTTACAGCTTTATGTCTCTTAGAAACTTTTGTACATCAAATTAATTTTGGATCAAGTAATGCTATTAGAAAATATGCCAATACAATTACTTGCATTGTTGCTGCAATAATCCTTGGAAACGAATTTTATGACATATTAAAGCATATTCTCTTATCATTCTCTTAACACCCTTTTATAATATAATGCCACAGCCCTATCTGAAAAAATAATCGTTTCATGATGGAACTAAAATATATATACAACTTGCAGGACTAAATAATAAAATTCCAAAGAGTACATAATATTTTCTAAATGTTTTCAACTGGTAAAGTCTATAAAAACAACTGAATGTTCAAAAATAATTACATTTTTTGAGTAAGTAAATACAATCAAACATCACTCCTCTCCTTCACCTTAGCTCTAAATTCCTAGATCTTAATTTGAGGAATCAGATAATAAAATAAAATAAAAAAGATACAACATGCTATGAATGCTAAAATCTAGTCAAGAGTTACATATATTTGGTCAAAATATTCAATTATCATCTGTGACATAAAAAGAAAACAAAGATTGGAGAACATGTAGAATTGAAACAAAAGCTTTCAAATCCCTTTACACACACACCACACACTGAATTAAGTATTTTAAAATAAATGTAATGTTCTAAGGACTTTCAGATACAATATAAAGTTAAAACATTTTGACAAAATTGATTTTTTAAATTTTTAAATAAATTTTAAGTGATTCTTAGGTAAGTGAAAGTAAGAAAATGTATAAAACATAGGTCAACCCAGAGGAAAAGAATATGTTAAATCCATAAACTGAATTAGATCTTCAGATTGAGAAAATAAGAATCAGGTGCACTCTATCAACATACATGGTGTAAATAATGTATATTATGATATCATTCTAAAATGTTTTATTGGTAACTGTATATTTGCCCCACAGGACAGCATAACATCAGAGGTTATATTGCAAATAATGGATTTTGGAACAGTTTCCTTGTTTTAAGTTGTATTTTTAATAAGCAAAAACTGCTGAGGTGTTCTTAGTTCTTTACATTGGATACTTCCTAGGATATACCCTGAAAACAGATTGTTGAGTTAGATAGAACTCATCATTTTAGTATTTTTGGAACTTACTACCTAAGTCACCATCCAACCAATAGTATGGGGAGTGCCAGTTCTCTGATACCAGTGACAAACCAGAAGCAGTTTTAATATTTTGTACAAATATTTCATGTGTTTTTGGTTTATAACTTTAACTGCCAAACCTAATAATCCAATTTTATAAATTGTTTGTACATTATCTTTACCCATTTTCCAATATTAATATTGGTTCTTTCCTTAATAATATATAATAATTTTATATCAATATTTTAGATGTGTTATTTTTACTGTAAGTATTTCTCTATTTAGGTACTAATTATGTCTTGGCTAAATGACCTTTCATTTATTTTGCCATGAACATATTTTAAGATTTAGTATCAATTATATTATTTCTGCCCTTATTAATTAACTTTTGCTTTTAGTACCATTCATGAAAAATTCTCCACAATTGACTCTTTTTAAAATTAATTTATTTTCTTTTAATATTACAGCCTGACCATCTGGAGCTTATATACTTTGATAATTCATGTTAAATCTTAATTTATATAATATCTTCAAGAGTTTATCCTTCTAAATTTCTGGTCCTTTTGACCTCTGCTTTCAGACTGAACTGAAAAAAAAGAAAATACATAAGAAAGATGCATTTCTACTTCTAATTTCCTGTTTATAAAAACATAGTTGATTTTAAAAATAGGTAAGAATGAGAGGTGCTAAAGTTGGAATATGTTGGTGGGAATAAGACATAACACAGACTACCCTCAAAAAGTGTCATTAAACTTCCCCCTGTCTATTTTGTACCTACCAATTATGCTGCATAATCTCTGCACCATTTCCCCGTTTCTCTTCCTTCCTTCATCCAGCTGATACCCCTTCAAATGCTCCCCATACCTATGATTCTGCTCCTATTCTGGATGATTGCTTAGTTTTGTTTTTATTTTTAAGATTTTGTTGTTGATAGTTGTGAGTTTGTTGTTATTTCAATGTTCATAGTTTTAATCTTCTTTTCCTTAAATAAGTCCTTTTAAAATTTCATGTAACAATGGTTTTGTGATGATGAATTTCTTTAGTTTTATCTTATCTGGCAAGCACTTTATCTGCCTTTCCACTGTAAAGGATAGCTTTGCTGAGTAGGTCATCTTGGTTGCAGGTCCTTGCTTTTCATTGCTTTGATTACTTGCCAGTCCCTTCTTGACTGCAAAGTTCCTTTTGAAAAATCAGCTGATAATCTTACAGGCACACATTTGTAGGCAGCTCTTTTTTTTTTCTCCTCTTGCTTTCAAGATTCTCTCTCTATCTTTAACCATTGGCATTTTAATTATGATGTGTCTTGGCATGGTCCTCCTTGGGTCTAGCTTGCTTGGGACTCGGTGCTTCCTGAACTTGTATGTTTATTTCTTTCACCAAATTAAGGAAGTTTTCCTTCATTATTATTTCACATAAGTTTTCAATTCTTTCTCTTCCTCTTTTCCTTCTGGCATCCCTATGCTTCAGATATTAGCACGTTTAAAATTGTCCCAAAAGTTCCTCATCCTCTCCCCATTTTATTTTATTCTTGTTTTCTTTCTCCTTCTGTACTGGTTTATTTCTTCCTTATATTCCCACTCATTGATTTGAGCCCTATTTCCTTCCCTTCACCACCGGTTTCCTGTGGTTTTTCCTTCTTTTCACTTAGCCTAGCCTTAATTTCTTCCCTTGAGTATCTGCTGTGCTCGAGCATATCTGTCAAGTCTGCAAGCATCGTTATCACCAGTATTTTGAACTCTGCATCTGTTAGGTTGACTATCTCCTCGTTACTCAGTTCTCCCAGTGAAACCATGATCTGCACCCTCTTTTGGGCCAGACATGTCTGTGTACTCATCTTGAAAGCTTTCTGTGTTTGCCTCTGTGTCTTAGGTAGAGCTGCAACACCTGAAAAGTTGTAAGGGGTGGAACCATAGGTATTTGTCAATGCAGGGTGACCTGTTTCATCATGTTGTGATGCTGTATGTGGGGGAAGTAGGAGAGGGAACAATGCTGCTTGCTCAGCACTTGCCCACTTCCCATATGTGACTGGCACTCATCTAGCTGTTGCTTAATAATGGTTCCCAGAGTGGGTTGGTCTGTGGAAGTTCAAGGACTGTGGGGTGTGGCGGACTTTATACACATGAGCTCTGCTGAGAGATCAGCAGTTTCTTCCTCCACTCAACCCCCACTGGTTTTCATAGTCAGAAGCAATGTGGTTCTATTTTCTCCATAGCTGGAACTACGAACTGTGAGGTCTGGTCTGGGGCTGGGGCTGCATTCCAAGTTTCCCTCTCTACTTTTAAAATGTATGACTGTGTTGTCTGCCACCAGCCACAGCCATCTCCCTGCTGTTGCCACCACTACACCATGTCCACTCTTCCTCTCTGCTCTGGCTCTGCCCCTCCTATCTTTTTAGATGAGTATTTCCTATTTATTTCTTCATTTGTTAGATTTTCATGCAGTTTGATTTTCTGGTACTTGTTTTTTATTTGTTTGTTTCATTTTATTTAGTTTTTTAGTTTTGAAGTAATTATAAATTCCTTCTTAGTTGTGGAGGTAGACACAGCATGTCTATTTTTGCATCCATCTTGGCTGTAACTCTGAAAATAATGTCTTTTGAGAAACCAGCTGACAGCCTTGTGGGAATCCCCTATAGGTAACTAACTGCTTTTCTCTTGCTATTTTTAAGACATGACAGGTGTATACATAAGTGTAGCATGAAATAGTTAAATGCAGGTTGCAAGCCAGATCTATTGCTGGAGGCAGGTGAAAGGCAACCATGCATTGATGTATCTCTCCCTCTCTGCCTCTCTCCCTTCCCCTGTCCCTGAAAATAATAAATAAAAAAACTTAAAAAAAAAAAAAGAAAACAGAGTTAAATGACAAGCAGAACATTCAAGAACATGTACACATTTATACATAAAATGTGTACATTATAATTTTTACTATTGGCCTAAAATTTTAAGAGTGATGGCTTTCTTACATAAAACTTACCAAAGTATAAAGATAAAGTAAGATGTTAATAATTAGGGCACTCTTTCAATGACAAAAATTATCTTAAAGATGGGAAATTTCAAAATAGAAGAAACAATGACTGGAAAGGGAGTAAAATAAACTATTATAATTTAGGTTTAAATAACAATGAATTTCTTACAGCAATTTACTCAACCTTATATCAAATGAATGTAATGCAAATTCATTCTAAATGTAAGGGAGACACATCTTTTACCATTTTCTTACAAATTACAAAAATAATGTTTTATGTTAATAAATAAATAGTAACAGAAGTCATTGTGATAAATGTTAATATGGTGATCAACTTTATTCTCATTCCTCTACTTCCAAACATTTTTTTCTGCTTATCATAGCATGTCCACATGTTTATCTTCAGCCAATAAAATATGAGCAGGCTTGATGTGTGCTGTATTCTGGCAGACATGTTTAAGAGCAATTGTACAATTTCCTATTCTTGCCTATCATGAGACAACATGGAAATGCTTGTTCATAAGATCTACCTATGGCATTGAATTAGTTGAAGTGCTATGAAAGTATGTACCTTGAGATTCCCCAGGCAAGCAGTGGATTAAAAATTAGTAATAACTATATGTATCCAAGAACAGGAAGGCATTGAGCTGTTAGTAGTGATTTTATACCTAGTCCAACTATTCTGATATAGGGAGAATAATAAAGTTTTACTTATACTACAACATAATTTTTGAAGAATCATTTTACATTGCTAATATTTATACCTGTAAAAGTAACCTATAAGCTATAAACTATAAATATAGATCTTTGTCAATTCTTTATAAAATTCACTAAACTAAATACTATCAGATTTATTGAAGTCAGTGGTTGCATTTACATTCTAATATTTGAATAAATAAAACTAACTTTATAAGCATAATAAAATGAGGACTACCTTAGCTAACAATATGCAGTAGAATTTTTTAAAGGTTATAAATTTGTAGACTCAACCATTTTATAAATTGGTTTGGCTTAGGTAAAACTAACTCTTGATTCATGCTTGAATTAAAGATCATACCAGTTAGATCTAGATACATGTATACTTACAGGAATCTATATTATATACTATTATCTTAATGTTCAGTATTTTTTGTATACCATTGTATATATACAAATATTTGTACATAATGTGACTAAATAAGAGTATTGCTTTATCTTAGTTTTTTTTAAACTGCTATATCATGGCACCATCAACTGGAGACCTAATAAATAAAAAAATAATAAAATAAAATAAAACCATTTATTGCTCACAGCTCTGGAGGCAGGGAAGTTCAAGATCAAGGCACTAACATATTCAGTGTCACATCCTGGTTCAAACACATTGCACTGTTTTCCGTGTCCTGAAGACACAGTGGGGCACAAGATCGCTTTGCGGTCTTTTTCATAAAATCACTAATCTCGTTAATGAGGATTCTCTCTCAGGATCTAATTACTGTTCTAATACTACTACATGAAGGATTACTAAAAATTTGGGGGGACACTTAGATCATAACATTGCTTATATGAAAAAAATTGCATATTTAGCCTAAAATATCATTTAATTATTTAAATGTCTTAAGTTCAAGATGTTAATAAATCTATTATCACTTACAATGTATAAACTTATTTTTCCCTATTCAGTTATTTTATTAAATCTCTAGATTAGCTCAAACATATTTTGGCTTCCCTTCATATTAATCTTATGGGGAAATTCTAGCAATATTTGAAAAATGAGTACATCAGGCAAATATAAATTGTATTCTTAAAGCAATTCTGAAATTAATTTAAAATTTTTTTCATGTTAAAGTATTTTCCTGATAAAATTAAAATCATTGACATAGTTTTCTTTTAAACCAATTATACCCTTGCTAGGTTAGAGGTTCATTTAAAAAAAAAATAGCAGTCATTTTGTGGTCTATAAAATATACATCCCACAGATGTTCACACTTTCTTTCCAGAGATGAGAGACAATATGTCTACTAATGGGCAGGCAAGTTGATATTTCTTTGGCTCTGAAGAGTAATCTGTCTTTCTAAAATACAAAAAAATGGGAGAGAAATGATGCCACTTACATGAATAACTATTAGAAGTCCTTCCAACCGGAGCTGTCAGAGGCTGGCAGAGATAGGGAAAATGAGACTGGATAGGCAAGCAATGGGCTAAGTTATTCATGATATTATAGAATACAGTGGATTTTAGGTGTTAATAAGAGAGTAAAGAGAACTAATTAACTCAATGAAAACTAAGTGGCATGATCATAATTCTGTAAAAGTACTGTACTCTATGCAAAATCAAATGGACCAAAGAATTAAAAGACATAGGTTCATCTATTGGGAAAAATTTATAATGTTCCAAGTGCAGAATGAATATAGAATGAACTGGGTTGCTATTTGTATATTTCAGTTTTAGAAATATACAAACCAAGGTAAAATTTATTTTTAACTTATAATTTAAATGTACTGATATTACTCAGCATTATTTTTGAGTTTGGCAACAAGAGATAATTAATGATTTACATTTGCATGACAGATTGTTACATGGAGAATTGTTTTCTTCATGATCTATTTGAGTTTAGGAAAAGAGCATAGGGAATACTTTTCTAAAAAAGGCTCATGTTATTTTAATATTTTAATCTTTATTTTCTCTTATGGAATACCCAAAAATAAGTTTTAATATTAGAAATCCTAGAAGCTGCAGTACAATTATACAGGTTAAAGAATCTTAGGTCGAATTTGTAATAATAGACTTCTTTAAAAGAAAATCTACTTTCAGTTTTTTAGTTTTATCAAAGTAGAATTGACAAATAAAGTTGTATGTATTTAAAGTGCACAACCTGATGACATATGTATACACCCTGAAATGATTATCACAATCAAGTAAACTAATACTTCCATCAGAAAAAAATTACAATGATTTTTATCTTCAGAAATTATAATGGTACCCATAAAAATTATAGCAAAGGAAATAAATCATGTCTCACAGAAAAAAGATATTTTTGACTAGAGTAGTATTATAGACCAATGGTAAATACAAACTACACTATAGTTCATACACATCCATGTTATTTTCATGGTAATATACCCATTATTTTAAACATTTAATTTAATGTTAGCTTTACTGCAAATGTTCTATAGTCTAGTGCAGTATTTTCACATGGTACTTTTTTTTGAGACATCCAAAATGCCTTTCACTAACAAAAAAATCTTAAAATTACTTTAAAAAATTCATTTTTTTTGAAGATTTTATTTATTCTTTCCAGAGAGATGAGAAGGGAGAGATACAGTGAGGGAAAGAGACATCAATGTATGGTTGACTTTCACTTGCCTCCAGCTATAGACCTGGTGGGAGACTTGGCTTGCAACCTGGTTATGTGCCCTGGCTGGGAATTGAACCAGGAACCTTTGGGTTTGCAGGTCAGCACCTATCCACTGTGACACCAGCCAGGGCAAAAATTCTCCTTCGTTACCTAGAATTTTTTCATAATGAGAGTACAGCTGTAATAGAAAGCGATCAAAGACTTACCACTATGTTCACAAACTGATTTTCCTAATCTGTAAGGTACAACTTCTTACTTAAACATGTAACCTTCTTTTTCTCCAAAAAAATCAAATTTATTATCATAAAACACAAAAGAATATGTATTCTGTTTTTTAAGTGATTTTATTTATTATTTCGAGACAGAGAGGAAGGGAGGGAAGCAGAGAGGGAGAGAAACATCAGGGTATGGTTGCCTTTTACCGCCTCCAGGCACAGACCAGGCTGGAGACCTGACTTGCAACCTGGTTATGTGCCCTGGCTGGGGACTCAAACCAGCGACCTTTGGGTTTGCAGACTGGCACCTTATCCACTGTGTCACCAGCCAGGGCCAAGAACATATATCCTTAATACATTCAACCCCCATTACAGAATGTTCTCCCCGTATAGCATCATCAGCATCATTCTTTGCTTTCATCCAATTATTAGAATGATAGTCTCCCTTGAATTCTTTCCCCTTTAGAAAAAAATATCAGAATTAATTTAATAAAATGGAGGTTTATTGGTGGTTAGTTAAAAGGGGACTTGAGTGCTCATTTCGGCAGCACACATAAAAAAATTGGAAGATACAGAAGAGATTAACACGGCTCTTGTGCAAGAATGACAGGCAAATTTGTTAAGCCTTCCATAAAAAAAAAAAAAAAAAAAAAGAGCATTTGATAAAATTGTGTGATTTGATCAGTTTTACTTAATTGTCTACTAGCAAGGAATTTATGCCCTTAAAAAAAAATCTTATTTTTATAAGTACCCTCAGCATAGCTGTAGGGTTACAGCATGTTACAATACTATTAATAATAAAAATGAAGGCACACTCATAAAGCATTGCTTCTCTAGAATAAATTTCAGTTGTATCCACAGGCTCTCTTTTGCTTGATACCATCATTTAGAAGTCCTTGGCTTTGTTGTGCATATGTTCTTTTCTATTAAGACATAAGTGTGTACTGCAGAATTTGAAAAAAGATGCATACTTATACCATTACTTATTTTCCACAAGTAGATGTGGTAATTATGGCAATTTGACATTCATCCCTATTACCTCATGCAAAACACACAATTTAATTATTATATTTAGACCTGATAATTTAGAGTTATAAATTGTTGCTCTGCAGTAAATTTATTTTTCAACTTTTTTCCTGAAATACACCAATACCTCATTGATTAAACATTTCACTTAGTTTCTTAAGAAATATATATTATTTTCACTTTCTCCCTTTCTTTTATTTTTTTTATTTTTACTTTTCTTTGAAAATATTTTGTATATTTAATGTGAAATACCAATATTTCTTATAGCACAAAATGAGATATCTTCCTAATAGGAGGTATTTCTACTTTAAATACCATATTTAAACCTATTGATCCTTTAACTTCAGAGAGTACATTTTTACTGAAAATTTCACTTTCTTCCTTCTTCAAGCAAATACATTAAGAATATTACAATTAATTTTTTTTTTCATTCAGAATGGTCAATTATCATGACTGAACTCACAGGGAAAACGATGCCATCCTACATTGAAATTCTATGCCACATTCTCCTCTTCTTCAACCTGCTCTTGCCTTATACGCTGGTTTCCCCTTGCCATACTTTTATTTTTGCATTATTTTGTTTTTACTGATACCACTTTGTTGCATTTTATAATTTTCTTATTTATTGTATTGCTTATTTTCTGCCCATTCCAATGGGATTTGTCTTTATGAGATAAAATTTTAATTGCTTTATTTATTTGTCTAGCATATATTTGTGCTCAATATTTAATGAATTAATGAACATGTAAATTCTCCTCACACTTCAAGTGTACTCCTGAGGTACATCACATCACATAATGTGTCTGTCATATATTCCTAATATGTTCAACCCCCATCATGCTCATTTATATCTGAACTTAAAAATGGACGATGTTAAACTCAAAGTTTGTCTTTATTATACGTTACTTAATTAATTGTAGCTTCAGCACCACACGCACCGGAATTCAATCAATTATATATCAAATTGAACTCCTAATATTTCTCAAGAATGCTTAATATTTCAAAAGAAAAGAAGGTGAAGTGATGGTCTCCATAATTCTGGAGTTTATATCAAATATGTAAACAAATGAATAAAACTAACAACCATTGAAACTAGAGCCACTAAAAATTTATGTAGAGTAGTGTGATGAAGAAGGGGGTGAGGCATTTAGAGGAAAGGTTGACACTGAATGCATCCAAGGTAGGTACATATAATCTAACAGTAGAGGTAGAGTGTGATAATGCAAGATTACATGTATCAGTAGAGCCACATATGTGAGACTACTACTCTTCAGACTGATTCAATGGTAATGTAGGCTGAACTGACCAAGAAAAACTACAAATAAAATATATATGGGAAAACCTAGAGTTAATGCTATTTCCATTAATTGAAATATTTTAATCTTAATCATATTATAAAATATTACATTATGTTAAAATCAGGGAGCTATGATTTTTTTCCAAAGTAACTATACTCTGCTGCTATCTTTGGCTAAATCCAATAACTAATATTTTTAAAGGAGATTCATTTTTAAAAGAGGTCTCTAGTCAGAGCCTGCATAGAAAATATTCTTCCCAATACTCAACTATTATTTTTCAATCATTTTTATGTATTATTATTAACCATCTCCATAGTACAGTAACAAGTGTAAAGAAATGTGATTTCACAGGACATGCATTGTTGAATAATTATTATGGTAAATTGAAAGCACTTACATTCTTAATAGCCAGCAAATAGTAAATAGATTTCTTATAAACACTTCTTAAATTATTAACATCTATTACTAATTAATCTGTTTGTTATGGAATTGTTTATCTGACATTTAGTCAGAGATAAGTATCTCTAGACTTCCAACAAAATACTAAAGATTTATAAAATAATTCACTGTTCCAATTGATTATATATTATAATATTTCTTTTTTTAAGATTTTATTATTTTTATAGAAAGAGGAAGGGAGAGAGGCAGAGAGAGAGAGAGAAAGAGACATCAATACATGGTTGCCTTTCACTTGCCTCCAGCTGTGGACCTGGAGGGAGACCTGGCTGGAGACCTGGCTGGAGACCTGGTTATGTGCCCTGGCTAGGAATCAAACCAGCAACTTTTGGGTTTGCAGGCTGGTGCCTTATCCACTGTGCCACTAACCAGGGCTATATACTATAATTTTTCTTAAATGAAGGTTTGCAAAGATATGTGGCCAGAATGACATCTCCCACTGATTTAAGTTGACGTCAAAAGAGATTATAAGCCAAGAGTCCAAATTTAGGAGGAATCAGTAGATAAAATGGAATTGTGTTCAGTTTTTGTTTTTGATTCATTTCTCTTGCAGTATAAAAGCTGTGAGGAAATTGTGAAATTAAAAAAAAAAATTAATGAAAAATTTTCTGCCTGGAACAGATGCTCTAAGAAATTTTATGAAGCTAAGGAAAAAATGTTTTTCAAACACCAAATACCAAGGTTTGCTTTCATTGCTAACATGAAATGTATTAGCAATAAAAAGCCCTTTTATACAAAGTATACTTCATTCTCATTCCTAGACCAAATATTATTCTATGTAAAACTTTGACTATAGACTGTATGAAAGATAATTTGGTATTTTTTTGTGGTTAAATTGTGTATAATTTAATGTATAGCAAGTAATAGGTTTGCATATTTCTTTTTGCAGTAGAATATTCATTGGAGTTAATTTGTTTAAATACATAAATACTTTTTATATAATATCACATATTTGTTACTATTTATATACTTATATATACACTTTATTCTAATTAGCTTAATAAGCAAGCTAATGTACCTACCTACCCATAAATTCATAAATATAAATACTTACATAAATGTTTCAAAATATATACATATATTCTCCATACACACAACACTTTCTATATATAACCTTGCATACATATACACATTTATATGTAGATATACTGTACACATTTATAAATATGCATTTGTGTGTATATATATATGTATATTATCATCATATTGATGAGAAAATGTAGCATAAGCGATAAGGCAAATTGATATTTTATTCATATTTCTGATATTGAGCAAGATATTGCATTTATTGGTGCCTCCCCTTCCTCATCTAAAATGAAAATGATGATAATAATATCTCAGTTTTGTCTTAAAAAGTAATAGAGCTAATTGCACAAAAGTACTTAATAAATATGTGTCAAATAAAAAAAATATTTGTTACATATTGTTTTTATTATCTTTGTCTCTTTTGATATAATTAGTAATAATATTAACATTTGGTTTGCATGACATACATTCTGGATTTTTTAACTTGTTTGATTTATTAAGAATATTTTTTGGCCCTGGCTGGTGGCACACTGGTTAAGGTGACAGCCTGCTAATCCAAAGGTCGCTGGTTCAATTCCCCAGCCAGGGCACATAACCAGGCTGCAAACCAGGTCTCCAGCCAGGTTTGCAGTTCGAGGCAGGTGAAAGGCAACTATTCATTGATGTCTCTCTCCCTCTCTGCCTCTCTCCCTTCCCCTCTCTCTAAAAATAATAAATAAAAACTTTAAAAAAAGAATATTTTTGCCTGACCATTATATCAAACAATAAAACTGTGTATATATAATTGAATCCCATTTTAAAAAAATAACAATATGTAGTTAGTATTAGAAGTATTTAAATATACTGGTATCAAATAATTACAAATACCACATCTTCAAGATTATCTTTGAAACTGGTTTACTTTTCTAAAAAATATATATAAGTAGTCTTTTTCTGAAATAGACTGTTTATAAAATGGCCCTGGCTGGTGGCAGAGTGGATAAGGGGTTGGCGTGTGAACCCAAATGTTGCTGGTTCAATTCCCAGCCAGGGCACATGACCAGGTTGCAAGCCAGGTCTCCAGCCAGGTCTCCAGCCAGGTCTGTAGTCGGAGGTAGGTGAAAGGCAACCATACATTGAGAAAAAAAATATATTTTTTCTTAAATTGGTTAAAATGTTTAGCAGCATTATTGTAGCAATTGATATAGAGTAAACAGTATAAATATATGAACTGTTCCAAAAGTATTGAGCCAATATCAATATAATTAACATTCACAGTGGCTTGATAGTTTTGGGACAGACCTCTATATACATGTATATATGGAAATAATCTTTTAAAAATATTTTATTTATGCTATTACAGTTGTCCCAATTTTTCCCTTTTTGACCCCTTCCATCCTGTCCACCCGCCATTTCCATCGTCAATCCCCACACCATTGTCCACATCCATGGGTTCCTCCTTTATGTTCCTCGCTAAATCCCTTCATATTCTATCAATAAACCCCTTGCTCCTCCCTCCCTTCTTACTGCTCCCAGTCTATTCTTTGAGTTTATGCCTCTGATTCTATTTTGCTCATTAGTTTATTTTATTCATTAGAGTTCCCTTACAAGTGAAATCATACAGTATTTGTCTTTTACCAACTGGCTTATTTCACTAAGCATAATAATCTCCAGTTCTATACATGCTATGGCAAAAGGTAGGATTTCCTTCCTTTTCTTCTGTGGAGTAATATTCCATTGTGCAGATGTTTTTTTGTCTGCTCATCTACTGATAGGCACTCAGGCTGTTTCCAAATCGTGGTTATTGTGAATAGCGTTGCCATGAAATAGGGCTGCATAAATTATTTTAAAATTAATTGCATATACTACTGATTTTGTTTAATATTTTCATGTATATCTATTTCTATGTGGTATATTTTATATATATGAAAAGTACAAAATATTTTATATAACTTAATTAACGATTAAGATGTAAATTAAACTTCTTTTCACAAAGGTTGCAATATTTTTTCCAGGATGGCCTTTACCTTTTTAAAAGCATTTGTTTTTTATACCTACATGCATTTTCAATATTTATTTGCCTTTCACATGATCAATATTTGTTTTTAATATTTCAGGAGGTTTTTTGATAGAAAATACATATATATTGTTTATTTCTTTGTAATATTTTAATTTTTCAATTACAGTTCAAACTCAATGTTTTTTCTGTATTAGTTTTAGATGAACAACAAAGTGGATAGAAAAGCATGTACTTTATAAAATGTCTATTTGATGCTTCAAGTGCCCAGCAAGTGACCCATATATATAATATCTGGGTTTTTTTTTTAAGTCAGGTACTAAAAGGTCTTCTAGAGAAAAATTAGAAGTATATATGCATCATATTTCTTTTTCTCTGGCATTCATATGTTTGTATTTAGCTTGTTCATGTATTTACCACTTTAAAATTCTACAGAGATATTAAGATATGCAGATTAGTATATTTTCATATAACAAATTATCTTTCTATTTTTATCACCAACTTATACATAATTACTATTACCAGTAGGAAAATTATCATAAATTTATTAATATAAACATAATTAAAGTTATTATGAATGTTAGCAATGCTCTATACCATGTAATGAGAAACAATGTTGGTTTCCTATTTAGTGACTGATCCTGATTCATTTATTTTTCACTTGTAAAGGGTTTTCCATTTGGCTATGATGATTTTAACCACTAATTAACAATTAAAGTAAGGTGTGTGGGGAATGAATAAGTGCTTTCATGATGTTGACGAAAACATGTTTGCTAGGGAATTAGTTAATATTCTAACCACTGTGTGGATACAATCAATCTGCAGTTTGCCTTCGTATAAGCATGGTCTTGATATTGTTTTTATTGCTTCTTTAAAATACAATGAATTTATGTTATCAAATTTATTTTTTATTTCAAATTAAACACAATAGTAGCATATTTCAGCTATTAAGTGAGTGAGCATCATAGTTTTTTTTCTAACAACAATATTTTGTTATAAATTTGGACATTTATTTTACTCTGGTATATTTTTTAAAAAACATTTTCAAATATTTTTTTTTTTTTTAATTTTTAGAGAGAGAGGAAGGGAGACAGGCAGAGAGAGAGAGACATCAACATATGGTTGCCTTTCACCTGCCTCCAGCTACGAACCTGGCTGGAGATGTGGCTTGCAACCTGGTTATGTGTCATGGCTGGAAATCGAAAATCGAACTAGCAACCTTTGGGTTTACAGGCCAGGGCTAAAATACCATTTTATGACTAATGTAGCAAGCAAGCATGAACATCAATATATGATGTATTTAAGTGTCATATAATTAACTACATCTTTTTAAACATAAATATAATCCCCTTCTATTTGTATATAAATTGGGTCTTCTTAAAATAGAACCTCATACTATGTTTTACAATTAAGAGATGTCAAAATTGTTCATATTTTAATAAAATATCTGAATAGTTATAAGTGATTTAATTTGATCAGTTTTAATCTAATAAGCACTTGGAAAAAAGCCAAGTTTAGTAGTTATATATAGAATAAATTTATGAATTCTCACAAATTAAAATACAATATTATATTAACCTTTTGAAATTTTAATTCATGCAAGACCATCTAATTAGAAAGAATGATAAATTCATTACTTTATTTGATTGTCCTATTTGCTTCTCAATCAAAGAAACAAAGCATGACAGATGGTATATCTTTATAAGGTTTGGATCCTTCATAATCATGATTATGAACCTTTTAGAAAACTAACCCTTAATTATCAGGAAATAAGGTGACCATATTTAATTCAACTACATTATTTTTAATATTATGTTAGCAACATTTGTTCTCTTAAAAATAGATAATTTTCATATAAGTTTGGAAATTTTAGTATATTATTTATATTTTATATCAGTTTACAAATATGTAATTAGATATGTGAGTATCTGAGTGCCTATGTACGGATGCATGTGTATTGTTTGCCAGTGTAGCTACTAGCTATACCTGTGTCTATGATGCTGCTGAAAATACTTAACATAAAATTAATACATAAATATTGAGAAACCTTTTTGTCTGATCTAAATGCCTTGAAAACACTTGAGGGAAAGAAGAATTTATTCAGCCCTGGCTGGTGTGGCTCAGTGGATTGAGTGACGACCTGCAAATCAAAGGGTCACCAGTTCAATTCCCAGTCAGGGCATATGGCTGGGTTGCAGGCCAGGTCCCCAGTTGGGGGCACATGAGAAGTAACCACACATTGATGTTTCTCTCCCTCTCTTTCTCCCTCCTTTTCCATCTCTCCAAAAGTAAATAAATACCTTGAAACATTTATACTACTGGCTTAAGTTTTAATTTGCTCACAGCACTTAGGTGGCTAAGACATTAGAGTCACCTCAGTCTAATGTTTCTTTGTTCAATTACTTTAACAATTGTCATACATAGTGACTCCCATGATATGATTCAAACTAGGCTAAAGAGATTGTATAGTAAACACCACAACACACATAACTTTGCTGTTTGGAATTTGTTATTACATCATCCAAATTAAAAATATTGAATTAACTAAACTTTGAAAAATATGTAAGAATAAAACAATTGCTGTAGTATAATGAGGCAACCCTGGAAATTACAGTACAAATATCATTGAGCACGAAAATGTGAAGAACATGAAAGAAGATGTGGGCCTAGAAATAAATTGAAACAGGCCTAGGATAATAGGATGATCCTACTTCTTTTGTACTTGTTACCTTAACATCATTATAAAATAGTTTCTGTCACTTTCAAAAGTGTGCTGGTTTGAAAGATAGGATCTACTTGTTATCACCAGCTTTTTAATAAGAAAATATAAAAGTAGCCTCAGAAGCCATTGTATACGATGCCCTAGTTGTTTTCATTTATTTCAGGGACCGGATTCCATTTTGTGTATTTATGTAGAAAATCTCTCTTATCAAAGATTATAAAAACTTTCTCTTTACTTGAAAGCTTAATATTTAGGTCTGATATGAAAGGCGACTATAGAAGAAGAAACAAGAGTAGGATAAAAATGATCAGTGCAAGTGTCCGCTAGTTAAGAACAAATTTATAAGAGAGAGAGAAAATAAGTAATTATTTTAAATAAACTTTAAATTGACCTGAATAACTGGCCACATTAAGGAGGTGGTCATAAATATATACGGGGTTCTAAAATAATGCTTAGGGTATAACTAGAAAATATTCTGTATTAGACAATGAGTACATTTAACAATATTAAGGAAAATGTGGAGCATACACTCTCTTCTGGGACTTAGTAATAAACATTGCACATTAGAAATGGGCTTGATAAAGAAAAAGATGTAGATAGGTAGTTACACCAGATTAAAACTGATAGGAGGAAGTAAAAGGAATGTGCACTTACCTATGTATAGCCTTCTGAGAAGGGAGATGTTAAGAATAATAGGTGTAAAGATTGCCTCCTAACAGAAGAAAGACACTGTGAAGCGGAGAAAAGGAAGTGTGGATAGGCATAGTTATATAAGATTTGTAATTGCAATATAGAAAATTTTATGAGATCACATAAGTAATGGCCTCCATTTTGTCTAGAAAATGAGAAAGTCTATTTCTGTTTTTATGAAAGGGATGTAAGATTAACAGGATAGTGTCCGAATTAGAAATAGTTGTTCAAACGTATAAAAGAAAATTGTCAATTAGGTGAATGTAAAACGTAGGATTGAAAAAATAGCTTATGTTTGGTTTAGGTCACTACAGTAAATGTTATTATGTATTGGTGCTGTCTGCTTAAAGTTTATTATTTTCCTAAAGACATAGATTATTTTTAAAATGTTATTAATGAGTAGAACCTCATGCCCATTATGTGGCATGAGAAAGGTTTCATATCTATTTTAGGTCAGTGAGATAACAGCTGCAAATTCACAAAACACTAACACATTTTAAAATGACTTTTCTCTTTTTGTTTTGTTGTGGTAGTCCTGCAGAGTGCTTTATATATCCTTCATATATGTATGGACTCTATTGCTTAACAATCAGAGGAAAAATTAACAATTAAAAAAATCATTTGCTCTAAGAATCTAATCTATTATTGGGTTTTATTTAAACTGCAGATTCCTTTAAACTCAGCTTCTTGATATGAAAATAACATTCTTTCCCTTCTGTCATTTTTGCATCAGGAAGGAAGTTCCGTTAATTTAAGAGCAAATCTTTTTGTTCTGTCCATTCCAAGCTCCACATCCAAAATCTCAACTGGTGTCTTACAACAATTTTTCCCTCCCTGGGAATGTGTTTTCTTATAATACAGAAAAGAGAATGAAAAGGAGATTCAAAATCTCCAGCTGTTTAAGACCAGAAAAAAAAAGGAGGAAATAGTTTTCTGCATCTTAAAATGTATGTGTTGTCCTTGAGTGCAGATTAGGGCAATTAATTTTGGTTGTTCCCCCTGCCTGAGAAATCCATCAGCCAGTGATGATATCATCAGGTACATCAAATGTATTAAAGAAAATACAGTAAACAAGCCTTAATCTTGCACTTCCCGCATAGGGGTAAGCTCTAATAACCCAAACTGTAAGGCAGACTAATTTTCTTCCCCTTATTATTATTTTTTTCCTGTAGCGATTGCTATAGTGATAAAACTAAATTGTATGTGAGGCCAGTATCTATGGACAAATAGCTGTTACACCATACTCCCAGTTTTTAATTTGAAAGGAAGAATAGCCATTCAACAAAGTACTGAATGATTAATTCTACAAAAGGTCCCGTTTAATGTGTATTGAATACACGTTGTTGTGGAGAAAATCTTGGAAACATCATCTTTGTTAACAGGCATCATGCAAATCATGACTACGGATAGCTTTTCTTCTTCATGAAGGAGTGCGGTAAAAATTTCTGTACACAGTTCATTAGATTTAGTAGATAGAATTGCTTGTGTAAGGGACTCTTTCTTATTAAAAACCTCCCCTAGCAAAATCAGAGCAATTGAAATTATACATTTTATTATACAGTGTCTTTTGCTTTTTATAAGTTTCCCTGTGTGCATTATATAAAATTCATTGACACAAGAATTTCTGTGATATGATCCTTTCTATGCGATGTGAAATTGTACAAAAATATAATACACCATAATGATAGAATAAAATAGAAAATGCTATAATTAGCATATTGGTGAAGATTAAGAGTTATCATTTTTATACAACTCAATATATAATTTATGTTATATCTATAATAGTTTTTATACTATGGAAAATGCATTATTTTAATGTAAATTTTAAAAGCATTTGGTTTCTAAGTAATAGACATCTTTGTGGATGTGTGTGCTTTCGCGTCAAAACTGATGGATTTTTTAAAATCAAATATATTTGAGTGATATAGTTGCTATCATAATGAGCTCTATTTACTTTAAATATATAGCTCTGTGTTGAAAAGATTTTTATTAAATATAAATAAACAAGGATTTTGCATTAGTTAATTTGTCAAATGTTTAAATGATTGCCTGTGATGTATTTTAGGCAGCTTGACCTATTTAGGTTGCCTTTATAACATTTATATATTTAATTCCTCTTTCTTAATCACTCAGATTTTTGTTGTTGAAATAACACCCACATTGTATAAGAACCATGAATACAGCTTTTTTTTTCAAAATCAAAAACTTTTATGCTTTTACACCAAGAAATTAGACAAATATACAAAAAGGTGGTACAGATTTGCAAATCACACAGCTGACAAAGATTTAGTATCCAGATTATATAACATTCTTATAATTCAACAGTAAAAAGATAAAAATCCAATAAAACATAGGCAAAGATTCTAAACAGACACCTACTGTTAGGCAAATACATGGTTTTATAAAAGTTATCCCATCTCAGATCTAAGATGGGCCCTCACAGTGTATAACAAATAATAATTCATAACCCTGTTATTCACTTAATTCATTATTCCCCTTGTACAGAGTGATTGGTTAGGTAAGATTGACTGTCTTAATTTAGTCCTATCACAGTGAACCAAGGTTGGTCTTCCTTTCTTTTAGTTCTCTTCCCTTCCTTCCTTCCTTCCCTTCCTTCCTTCCTTCCTTTATTCCTTCCTTCCCTTACTGTCTCTCTTTTCTCTCCTCTTACTCCATCCCTTATCCCTCCCTCCCTTCCTCTCTCTCTCATTTCCTTCCTTTTTATATTTTCAATTTATAGGACAATGTCTCTCCTCTCTCTTCCTTCCTGCCTCCCTCTATTTTTTTTCTTTTTTTTTTAATAATTTATTTCATTATTTTTAGAAAGAGGGGAAGGGAGAGAGGCAGACCGGGAGAGAATCAATGTATGGTTGCGTTTCACCTGCCTCCAGCCACAGACCTGACTGGAGACCTGGTTTGCAACCTGGTTATGTGCCCTTGCTGGGGAATCGAACCTGCGACCTTTGGGTTCACAGGCCGGCGCCTTAACCACTGTGCTACCAGCCAGGGCTTCCTCCCTCTATTTCTTTTTCCCCTCACTCTCCCTTTATCCTTCTCCCTCTCTTTCTTTTTGTCTTTACTTTTTCAAAAATCATATATTTGAAATCACACAATAGGTAACCTTCGGAGACTGGCTTCTTTTACTTCACCTTCAAGATACTTATAAGTTGCTGTGCACATAAATAGAACCTGTTATTGGCAAGCCCAGCCACTTGCTGTATCTAAACTAAGTATTTGTCTTTAATACTCATTATTACTCCATTGCATGGAGGCACTGCAGTTTATTCAGCCATTCACCATTTGAACATTATTTGGGTCTTCCCAGTTTTTTTTTAAAGTTTATAAATGGAACCTCTGTAAACATTTACCCACACATTTTTGTGTGACTGTAACTTCACTTTTTTAGGGTAAATTTTGACACATAAGATTACTAAATCACATGGTATGCACACCGGTAACTTTTTTTAAAAAAACAACAATAACAACAATTAAAAAAAAACCACCAAGCTATTTTCTAGAGTGACTGTATAATTGCTTTCTAGTAAGTTCTATTTGTTCTACATCCTCACTAAAATTTGATATTATCAAAATTCTTACTTTTAAGCCATTCTAATAACTGTGTAGTAAAATCCAATCATGACTATATGTTCTTAAAGAGGAAGTGCATTTATTTGCTATCCACATATTCTCATATCTTCTTTGTCTTTGTCTTCCATGTACATACATGTCTCTGGTTAAGGGGCTGTTCAAACCCTACCTACCTCCCTTTTTCCTTTTGAGTTGTTTACATTTTACTAATAATTTTTGAATGTTCCTTATTAACTTTGATGCAAATTTTCTGTCAGATATATAAGCAGAAATGATTTATTCCAATCTATACATAGCTTTTGTTTATTATTATTATTATTTCCAGAGATGGGGGAAGGGAGAGAGGCAGAGAGGGAGAGAAACATCAATGTATGGTTGCCTTTCACCTGCCTCCAGCTATGAACCTGGTTGGAGACCTGGTTTGCAACCTGGTGATGTGCCCTAACTGGGAATTAAACCAGCCACCTTTGGGTTCACAGGCCAGAGCCTATCCACTGAGCCACCAGCCAGGGCTGTATATAGCTTTTACTTGCAGTCTGTAGGAAGAGCTTTTCAGAAGAAAACAAGTATTTAATATTTGATTAACTGATCATTTTTATAGTATGTAATATTGGTGTTTGCTTAACTTTAGATGATGAAAATTTCTATGTATTCTAAAATTTTTATAATTTATGCTTTAAATCACACCTACTATTTAGTTGATTGTTGTAAAAAGTATAAGAATTCTACTACAGTTCAAAGTAATACATGTTTATGTCCATTTTTTTCTACTATAATTTTGAAAAGATGACTATCCTAGCCTTTTGTCTACATTTTGATCATAAATCAATTGGTCATTTTTCTGACACAAACAGGATTACCTGCTATTCAGTTCATCTATGTGGTTCTCACTTCACCAAATACCCCACTGTCTTGAGGATTGTAGTTGTATTTGTTATCAATTCAAGCAGTGTTTTTCTTCCAGTTACAATCTTGTAATTTAACACTGTTTGGCTAAGATCTTTTCATGTCTGTTCAAATTTTAGAATAAACTTGGCTATACCAACAAAATAATTCTGCTAGGATATGTATGACTATTGCGTTAAGTCTGTAGATCAATTGAAGAAAATTCAGATTTTTTTCTATGTGGCATCTTTGACCCAATAAACTCAGAATTCTTTCAGTTAATTTACTCTTTCTTTTTACTTTATAACTTTTTCATTGCTTTGTGTGTAATTATTTTAAACTTTAGAATTTTTAAACTCCTGAGTATGTTTTTAATGTGTTCAAATGGTATTTTCAGATTGTTTATCTATAAGTCATAGCTAGTATGTTATATAATCACTTTTTGTGTATTGAATTTGTTTTATGTAAATCTATTAAACTAACTCATTTCTTCTGGGGGTTTCTCTTCATATTTCCAGGATTTTCTTGATAGATAATATTTCTATATATAAATAAGTACAGTTATTTGTTCTTTTCCAATAAGTATGCCTTTTATTGTTTTTCTTATTTATGAAATATAATAGAAACAATGAGAGTAGCCAGTTGATTTTATGTAAGTTGTCAAATATATGTACATAAAGTTATTCATAGTATTCTTTATAATGCTTTAATTATTGTGGGTTTGCAGTGATATCACCACTTTGATTCTTGAAATGGTTTATATTTGTGGGTTTTTCAATTTTGCAGTCTCTTTTTAGAAATCTATCAATTTCATTAAAATAATTGGCATTTAGTTTCATTGAATTTTCACTATTGCTTTGTTTTTAATTTCTATATCTACCTTTTCTTTCTCTTTCTCTATTTTATTATTTATTAATATTGAACATTACCCACCCTGGCTGGTAGCACAGTGGATAAGGCATCAGCCTGCGAACCCAAAGGTTGCAGGTTTGATTCCCAGCCAGTGCACATAACCAGGTTGCAAGCCAGGTCTCCAGCCAGGTCTGTGGCTGGAGGCAGGTGAAAGGCAACCATACATTGATGCCTCTCCCCCTCTCTGCCTCTCTCCCTTCCCCTCTTTCTAAAAATAATGAAATAAAATCTTTAAAAAATAAAATAAAAAGAAGTATTATCCAAAACAACAACAACAACAACAAATATTGAACATTACATTACTTATCTGCGACCTCTCAATATTTTTATAATATTATAATTAGTTAATGATACATATTTTCTATAAACATTGATTTAGCTACATTCTATATAGTGTGATATGCTGTATTTTTCCCAATCCAAAATATTCTCTAATTTTGCTTAGTCTTGTCCCTTTTATACCCAATAATTATTTAAAGTGTGTTGCTTTAGTTCAAGATTTTTTGTTTTTTTTTCCTGTTTATCATTTATGTGTAAATTTGTAATGTTCAGTGAACATGGGTATTTTCAGCTATTTTCATTAATTTCTTTCCTTTTAATTACAGCCTTTCTCCTTTCTTTTTTGGTTCTCCAGTGACATTAATATTAGAAGTTTTATTATTATCTCAGAGGTTGCTAATGCTATAGTCATTTATTTTTTCAATCCTTTGGCGATTGTTTACATTTTGCTTTTGAACATGTTTAATATCACTGACATTTCCTTGGCTATCTGCATTCTGTATTGTACATATTATTAGTTTTTTTTAACAGTTATTATATTTTCATTTTACATTTTCTACTATGTATGTGTAAATATTTCTTTGCTAATATTGTAAAACTTTATTTCAACAGTCTTCTTCAGTGACTATTGAAACACTTTGTAGTTATTTTTCAGTGCCTTACAGAGAATTCCAACTTTAGGTCTATAATGTCGTTGGGAACATTGATTGTCTCTTTTGTGATACTTATATAGAGATTTCTCTGGTTCTTCTTTCCATGATTGCTTTTTTACTATACCATGGGCATGTTCAATTGTTTTTATTGAGTTTATTGGGATTATCTTGGTTAATGAAACTATATAGGTTTCAAATATGCAATTCTATAATACATGGTGCATATATTGCGTAGTGTGTTCACCACCTAAATTCAAGTCTCAACCCAACGCATTTTATCTCCCTTTTACCCTCATCCACTTTTCCTCATCCTCCTTTTCCTCTGGTAGTTACCATACTGTTGTCTTTATCTATGGTTTATTTTTCTTTTCTAAATTTCTTCACCTATCACACTTAGGCCCAGACTGGGGCCCACCCTTCTGAGAGCCATCAGTCTGTTGTCTGTATCTGTAAGTCTGTTTTTCTTTCATTTGTTTATTTTAATCATTGTACACAATGGAATATTACTTGGCAAAAACAAAAATAAAAAAAGAAGAAGAAGAAGAAGAAGAAGAAGAAGGTAATCTGACCTTTTGGGAAAGCATGGATGGACCTGGAGAGCATTAGGCTAATTAAAATAACTCAGTCAGAAAAAGGCAAAACCATGGAGGTTTTTATTTTCATTCAGTTATTTATGCTAATAGCAATAAATGTGTATAAATTATAAATAGGTCTATTTACAAATACTGGGATGCATGCTCTTTTAAAAAAAATTTTTATGGTATTTTTTCCATCTCCATTTAACCCCTCATCCTCTTCTGCTTCCACCCACTCCCTACCCCTGCAATCACCACACTGTACATTTTTAATTTGATATGAATATGAAGCAGTGAGTCTTATTTTTGTGAAAGATATTCATATGCTTTGCTCTAGCAGGCAATCAATATGGCTGCATTTGGCAGATGTTCTGTCCAGGACTCTGTGGGTTTTAGTTTTAATATTTAGCTTTTAAAGATCTTCCAGTGCTATTATGACTTGCTCCCCATGTGCAGCAAACAGCAGCCATTTTTAGGAGCTTAGTGATAGTCTATTTCTTTGCTTAGTATTTGGGTATCTATCTATCTGAAAAGAAAAATAGTTAAATATTTATTTGTAAAGCTATATGTATCCCTGTATTCATTGCAGCATTATTTATCACGGCCAAGACATGGAAACAACTGAAGTATCTTTGGATAGCTGATTGGATAAAGAAAATGTGATACATACACACAATGGAATACTGCTCAGCCATAAGAAATGATTACACACTGCATTTGTCACAGCATGAATGAATATTGATATTATCATGCTTAGTAAAATAACTCAGACAGGAAAAGTTAAAGACCATATAATTTCACTTATATGTTGACTATAACTAAAAACAACAAATGAACAAACAGGAAAAACAAATAAAAACTCAGACACAGAAAATAGTATAGTGGTTACCAAATGGGATGGGGGTGGGGGTGGGTGGTGGTAAAGGATATACAGACTGAAATACATGGTAACAAAAGAAAATTTGACACTAGGTGGTAAACATACATTGCAATGTAGAAATGAGGTATCAGAATTATGCACTTGAAACCAATGTAATTTTATTAATATCACCCTTAAATTTAATTTAAAAAACTAAGGTATTCATATAGCATTAGATTCATAAACACACTCCACTGGGGTTAATCCAAGTTTACTTTCTTTAGGTCTTCCCTCTATTTAATCTCCCTGGTACCACCTAGATTCCCTTTTAGGTCCTTTATCTAAAAAACGGACTCTGGACACCCTTCCCCACCAGTGTGCATTTTATTTTAAATGCACCTGCATCCTGGAGCAATTGGCAGAAGACAGAGAAAGACATCAAAGACATTTATCTTAATTTTTGGTAATACAGCTTTTTCAAAACTGAAAAATAACTTTTCTCTAACTCAGAGTTTTACACCATACCAACCCTTACCAAAAGAATATTCTTCTGCATGTCACACCTGAATGAGAAGCATCTCCAGGTACTCTCTGACTAGCTTTTGGGTTGCCTTGAGACCAGACTGAGAAATAACAAAGAAAAAAAATTAGAAAACTCATTGCTCTTCAATAATATTTCAAATTCTGATCTTATCGATCTCCCTGCTACTATTTACTTTTCAGAGTTTCACTGTGTGCTTTCCCATGTGCTCTGTTTAGGTTTTATAGCTGCATTTTTTTTTTTTTTTTTTGGAAGAGGAAGGTTGCATTGGGCTGAAGAATTACTTTACTTTTACTCTAGTATGGGACACTCTGGCAAGGCTTTTAAAAAGCAGCCTTAATTATACATTGGCAAAGCCATAAATACCCTACATGAAACAAAGCCCTAAAAAACAGTTGAGCACTTGCTGGTGAAAGAATGTGGACTTAATACCTCCTGAAGAATGCAGTGCCCAGGTTTATTCGGCTATGTTCTAGCATTATCAATCTGGCATTATTTGGAAAATGAGTCTTTAATAGTCTTTAATAGCGGCTATTTCTAATCCTCAATACTTGTACCATTTAGAGAGCCAACCTGAATACAGTTCCCTGAACAAATGCGAACCTTCTCTTCAAGCAGCTCTTGGAAAACAGAGCAGCCAGGACTGGGAATTCAGGTGAATGGACACTGCTTCTGCTCAGACTATGAAACTCATCACAGTTAGAACAGGAACGAAGGGCTGGGCAACCATTCTAAATGGTTTGAACAGCTAGAATTCTCCAATGTGGAGATTTAAAACTTAAAATTTAATAATAGCAGAATACTATACTAATAATACATTTAAAAAAGAAATGATGAGGGCTACGTTTGTCATAATATAACTACATCCCTCAGGCAGTAAGAGATACTAAACTTAACCAAGTATCTGTAATTCCCAAGAGTAGTTATTATCTTATGACAACTATTCACTCGATTCACTTTGCTTCTGTAATAAATGTCTGTACAGTGATTGAAAATGTAGCCTACTTTTCTAGGAGATAAAATCAGTGTGACAGCCGTCTCAGTTTGTTTCACATGAAATAATCTAACGTAAAATATTTTCTAGGCAACGAGGATCCTTCTTTTAGCTTTGTTCGTTTAGAAGTCAGCCTCACTTTGGAGGCAGAAACACTACCAGTGAGCTTAATCCATGAGACTTTTTGAACTATTAACCCATTGTTGACAAGACAGTCATATGAATGCCTTTTTATATGTATCATTTCATAAAATTTTATAATACAACTGTGAAACTAGAATAAGCAGAGTCTCAATGAGCATTTCTCCTTGGAGAATAAATTAGGCTTTTGTTTTAAAAGGCCATACAGTTTGCTCTCATAATACTATGGTATAAAGTTTTAACAATTATTTTTGGATTATATGAGGATTCCTGTATCTAAATATTAGGGTTTTTTTTTAATTAAAAAAATTATTTACTCATTTTTAGGGAAGGTGGAAGGAAGGGAGAAAGAGAGGGAAAGAAAGATTAATGTGTGGTTGCCTCTCGTGCACTCCCCAAATGGGGACATGGCCCATAACCCAGGCATGTGCCCTGACTGGGAATCAAACTAGCAATCCTTTGGTTCATAGATAGGTGCTCAATCCACTGAGCCACACCAGCCAGGGCAAATTTTAATTTTTTAAATAAAGTTTAAGGGCATATGCACTCAGTTTAGGAAAACAGACTGCTTTAAGTACTTCAAACTGCGAAGGATGTAATGCAGGGAATTAGTCTTACTGTCAGAAATGTTAGGATGGGAAGGTCAAAAGAACCCATAAAGCCTGTTTAAGAGTTCAGGGCCTGCAGATGCCACTAGGGGTCGCTTCAGAGAAGACGAGCTGCCTGTAGCATCCAGCTGGGGCATTTGAAGAGGAGGCCCAGGAGCTACCAGAAACCTTCACAGCTACAATATGCAAAAGCGATGACAAAGCAATGAACTTAGCTCTGCTACCACAGGGGCAAACCTGGTTCGCATCTCACTTGAACTCTTTGCACAAGTGTCTTTTCATGGCAAAATTTAAATTTTTTCCAGCAAGGTAGATTTTCAGTCCCGAAGAGTATGGGTGTGAGCATAATAAAGGCAGGAATTGTGATCATTACCAACAGACAATAACCAACTGCTTAACATTTATAAATACCCTTCTACTCACAAACTTACAAAACAAAATTATACATCATTCCTTTGCCTATAGTATTAGTTTGTCAGGGCTTCTATGACAAAGTACCAAAAACTGGGTGACTTTAGTCACAGACTCTGGGCCAGAGTCCAAGATCAAGGTTCAGCAAGATCAGTTCCTTCCGGGAACTGTGAGGTAGCATCTGTTCCATGTGTAACCTCGCAGACACTCCATTTCTTTCAAGTGACCCTTCCTCCTTTCTGCCTTCTTCATTCAAACTGGCATGGTCCATTCTAATGCACCTTGACCGACTTGCCTCCTTTTTTCCTTTCCCTTCCACCTTTGAAGGTGCTTGACCATGAGGTCCTGGTTGGCATCAAGCTTAAGAAAAAAGAGTAAGGTCTATTGATCAGGACGACAGTTTCCATCACACTAAACCTAATGTCTTGACCAACCTCAAAATACTACACAGAGTTACCCCATGACTGACATCAGTCATAGGCATCAGACCTGTGAATCTGACCTGTGAATCTGTGTATAATTTTAGCAAACCTCATTAAATCTGCTGCCTCCTTGTAAATGCTGATGATAGTAACCACCTGTATCCTTCAAAGGTGTGTTGGTCTGCTGACCAGTCCTGTGTTCTTCAAAGATATCTCAGCTGCCCATGAGAGCTTGGTAACTCCCCTCAGTTCTCAGAGCCAACTCCTCAAAAGCCACCAACAGAGAGTCTTTTCAACTCCCTCCCACCTTATCCTATTTAAAACCCCTGCCTTTCTTTTGTTCACTGCTGAAACCTTCCTGCCTTCCTGGTCCCAGGACAATTGTGCAGCAGGCCAAGTAAGTCTTTTAGACTCATGGCCTGTTTCCTTGTGGTTTCTCCTCTCCCTCTTGCCAGACCTAACTATCAGGACCTGAGAGGACCAACTCTGCTCTACCCTAGCCCTATCAGTAGATTGGGCCTATGTCCCAACACTTGTAGTCATTATGATTAACGATCTTTCCCATGTATAATGTCCCCTTGAGGACCATCAGGGAGCCAAGTTTTGACACTAGCTTTCCTGTTCCTCTGGGCTTGGCATCATTTCCTTAGATAAATCTTTACTTTCTTTGCTACCTATTTGTGTCTTTTTGAATGTCGATGCTTGCAGGCAATTGAACCCTTTTAGTCTGGTAACATGTGTCTCTGTCTTATATATAAATAAAGTTTTTACTAAGTCAACTGATGCTGTGACTATCAAAGCAGTTTAGTAAAGGATACACGGCTGTGTCTAATCTAAATCTCTTTTTCACTTTGAATGAACGCCATCTACTTATTGATTCCCTGAAAAATGGTGTCACTTTGGACCCTCAATTGATACCTGCTTTTGGATAACAGGGGGTCAGTTCAGGCTCAGACAGGAAAAATTCATGTAGGTGAGTCCGTACAAATGCCTTCATAACTGCTGCCATAGTTACATTGTTCATGAGCTTATTGAATATATGTTAGGATAGCTGAGTAAGAGGCTTACTCTCACAGAATAAGTTGTCTCTCCTACCTGATTATTAAAGAATTCATCAGTGTTGGTTTAATGCATTAAGTTAAATAAAAGGTTCTCAAGCCCACATTATAAAACATCCATTCATATCTGTTAATAATAAATTAAAAATTTTAAAGAAAGTTAAGTATGGAAATGGAGAAATCTAGATAAATACATTTGGAAATAATAGTACATAAATAAACATAGAGTTTATTTCCCCTTTATTTATCTAGTCTTTTTTTCTGAAATTGAAAAAGTTGATTATTAAGTCCTTGTCAGATATATGTTTTCTAAATATTTTTCTCCCACTCTTATAGATACTTTTTATTCTATCAATTGCTTTCTTTGTTGTCCAGAAAGTGTTTAGTTTGATGCAGTGTATTCAATAATATACATATACAAAGGGTTCTTATTCAGCTTCAAACAGGAAGGAAATCTCACTACAATGTGACTCATGGATGAACATGAAGGACCATTATGCTAAATGAAATAAGCTATGCACAGAAAAACAAATACTACATGGTATTATTTATACAAATGATTTAAAATAGTCAAGCTCATACTGACAGAGAGTAGAAGAGTTGTAGAGATGAGGAAATGGAGAGGAATTAGTCAAAGGGTGTAAAGATTTTGTCCTAGAGATCTGTACAGCATAGGGCCTACAGAGAACAGTATTGTAGCACATACTTTGCTAGAAAGAAAGATCTTATGTTAAGTATTCCAATAATAATATTAATAATAGTGGTAATAAATGATAATGTATTAATAATAGTTTGATTGTTATGATTATGGAATAGATTATAGTAGTAGTTTATAGGTACATATTTATTTTTTAACTCATCAGGTACATGCATTAAATAAGAATAGTTTATTTTTTGTCAATCACATTTCAATAAAGTATTTTAAACCAAGAAACATATGCCCTGGCTGGTGTGGCTCAGTGGATTGAGCACCAGCCTGCAAACCAAAGGGTCACTAATTCAATTCTTGGTCAGAGCACATTTGGATGAACATACCCCTTTGTTTTCATAGACAACTCTCATCTCCCATGACTATATATCTTGGAAGCAAATAGAAATGTCATTGAATACCACAGACCCTCTAATTATTTGCTGAGAAATATAGAGATATATAAATATAATTAAGCTTATTCAACCAGGCTAGATTACTATTGACTGACTCATTCCTCTTTGTTTGTACTTCCATTTTTGCTGTGAAATCCTAAGTAGGTGTGGACTAATTATTTACATTATATATCAATCTTATTATAAGTTTTCTATTTTAAGTTCATTGATGTTTAATTCTAAGAAAGCAAATGTTTTTAGCTGAAATCAAACATATTATGAGATTAAGTTTTTTTTTTTTTTTTTTTTAATTTCATGGTTAATTATGTATTCAAGTATTAATTCTCATTTAATTCAGTTTGTCCAAGTTCCTGACAGCTTTAAGGCATATTTTACTAAGAAGACCTTCCTAAATGTGTCACAAGTATTTTTATTTGGACTTTTGTTTTCAATTCAATTTAAAATCCTTTTCTTTTCTTTTAGCAACTCAAGAAACATGATCTTGAATGAATGTAAGCAGATATGCCCATTTTTAAAAAACTATAAAAATTTGACATCTGTTTAATTCTACATTTTTGCACAACTTAAAGAACAAATTTTAAAGCCCTGGCTGGATTGCCAATCAGTGGATTGGCACTGGCCTGTGAATCCAAAGGTCACTGGTTCCATTCCCCAGTCAGGGCACATAACCAGGTTCCAAGCCAGGTCTCCAGCCAGGTCCTTAGCTGGAGGCAGGTGAAAGGCAACTATACACTTACACTTCTCTCCCTTTCTTCCTTCCTCCCTGCCTTTCTCCCTGAAAATAATGAATAAAATTGTTTTTAAAAATTACCTATAAAACACACACACACACACACAAATTTTAATGAATGTTAAGTAAAAAATGTCTATAATCACCTAAGTTCTTTTATCCCATCCTAGTAATGGCTTTATTACTTTTATACATATTAAGCTTATAAAATAATGTTTCCTTTACTGAAAAGCTACTGGGCTGATTTGCATTACTCTATTGTATTTTGGGACTGTGCCTATACTCTGAATAATATTTTCTTCTTAACTATTTGGTCTGGGATCAAATAGTTTTCTCTTTGTAAAATTATTTGCATTTTGTTGTGTTGTGGTATAAAATGTGCTGTCAACTACTGGCTTAGTTAGAGCATGTCCATGTGCAATTTAATATTCCCAATACAACTTAATAAAGTTTATTTTAATGTAAAAGGAATAAATACAAATAGTCTAATATCAAGAGTCAAGAGAATTTGAAACATGGCTTAGAAAAAGAGATGTTATTTATCACTACCAAAGTACTTGATCCTGAATATACTGGGATCAAACTATATTATCTTCAAAATAAGGGTATTAAACCTTAATTGCCATTCATCGGCAAAGTCAGATTATTACATGGTAAGTATAAAATTATGAAAATTTATTTCATTATACTCCTTTATAAAATAATTACATTAGAATTTTATTATCCTAACAAGATATTTAACTAAAATAATGATACAAAGCATGTTGTTATAAATCATATTATAGCTCTTAAATCATATATATATATTCACATACACCTATACATATTTATATATGTCTTATTTTCATAAATGTATACATACATGCATGAATATATATACATATAAGTGTGAACAATGCTGACATCAATATAGTATAGGTACAAATACAGATAAATATGTAAAAGAGTTAACACATGTTCCATAATCAAATTTTATAGATTTGCATCCCAGGTCCAAAACTTTTTATTTGGTTAATCTTAGTCAATGTACTTAATCACTCCAAGGCTCAGTTTCTTGCTTTCTATAATACTTACAATAATACCCATTTTATTAAGAAGATTAAATATTCTAATTCACTAAGCAGAGAGCATTTTCTACACTTCAACAATCATTGCAATTATGTAACCATCAGACTATTTCTACACTACACTTTTATTAACTTTGTCCTAGATCAATATACATAGTCAAGATAAAATTTAGGCAAACCATATTTGATTATTTTGTAGGATATTGACAATCTGAATATTATCTTCTAGAATGGCAGAGTTGAGCAAAAGAAAATAAAGCAGAACAAATGGCTTTGTTTTGTTTTTTGTTTTTTTTTGTTCCACATAGCTACTCAAACTTCTTATTTAAAGTTACTTACAATAACCAAAAAAAAATGCTATTTTTCCCCAAGGACAGAAGTGGCCTACATTATCTAATTTACATCTTTCCTCTCAGCTAGATAGTGCTCCATTAAAGGAAAGCTGAAAGAAGGAAATGGACACTTGCTTCCATACTATCCAAGTGGAAAATAAGAGACAAAAAATATTTGAATAAGACCAGAAGTTCCAATAAAAGATAATCATTGCTCCCCTTAAAGTCCACTCAGAGCAAAATGAAATTGTAGATGCCAGAGAAATCTATTCAGAACATAAGATTTTCTTCTTTTTAGGCGACCTCAGAAAACTGCAATGAAGAAGAATTTTGATGAGTTTAGAGTATGCCATTAGCAACATAATATGAGCACATATATTATTATATATGCATGCTCTCACTCAGCTAGATCATTTATAAGGAAAATAAATTTTAACTTATTTTTTCATATATTAGAACATAAAATTTAATGAAAATTGTTGAATATATATATTTCCTATTGCAGAGCACTCTGAACTAAAAGTTCTCAATAGCCAAAGTTAATGCACTTTGAAAAAACATTAAAAATATAGTATTACATTATATTCTCCATAATAAAAATGTAAATGATTGAATAAATAAGTGGGAGAAATGAATCTTCCTTACAGAATAATCCAAATCATATATGTAAATATTCTCCTTATAGGAGGTGGAAATAAGTCCACTTCATGTGTTCTGGACTTAGTGATGTGCTTTACAAGACTATGGAATAGGGTAAAATAAGTTTATGATGAACAAAAAAGTTAGCAACCCTACCTTGGCCAGGTGGTCTATGTTAATGTATGTTTTAATATGTTAATTAAAGCATGATATGGCTTGATACTTTGGGGACGGACTCTCGTATATGTTAACAGAGACCACCTGGCCAAGGTAGGGTTGCTAAGTTTATTTTTCATTATCAGTTATTTTACCCTTTTGCATAGTCTTGTAAAGCACATTGCTGAAGGTGGGAGGCCAAAGGGAGAGTCTTGTGCCCCACATCTACCACACAGCCCAATAGAAAGAGAATTCTGCTCACAATAGCTCTCCTAACTTCTATTCTATCAAAGTTTCCTCTCCTTTATTTCTTGGGACTTGTGCATAGTTCACCATTAGACCGCCTGTCCTGAATTGCAGTTCTTTTATTGTTCCTAAATAAACTCAGTTTTGCTGAAATATATATATATATATATATATCTGACTGGTCACCAGTTTACTGTTTCCACTTACATTTCTATTGGGTATCAAACCCTAACATGTCTAACCCCTGCACCTCCAAATCACCGCCCCAGGTAGACTGCTCACCCACCCGTAACAGAATCATCAGGCCAAGACTTCCGGGGAGAAAAACCCAAGGCCGAATTGCAGATTAGAAGCATCTGGCCCTCCCCGCAAGGGAGGGGCTGAAGAAGAGAGATTGCCCCAAAGGCAACTATCAACTTGAAGACTGTGGATGGGCCAGCCTGTGCCCACCAGTCCAGGCCTCCCCGGCAGGGAAGCCAATATTGTCTCAGTCCCTGGCAGCGCAGCTGGCAGGAGAAGGGACAGGGAGGCGGAGATAGGCTCTCCAGAGGGGAACCCGAACGGGGTTGGGAAGGTCCAAAAGAACAATCCGTGCTGCTCGTGAGACAGGCTGCTCGGAGCTGTGGGGCATGGACGCCTCCCCCAGGGTGACTGGAAACTTTCCCTCCGGGAACACGCAGCCAGAAGAGGGGCACACCAAGCATGGCTGCCCTGAGCCCTCCTTGGTTGAAAAGGTGGACCTGCCCACTGGCTCCCAGCACATGTGGGAGTTTGAGAGAGGACTTTTAACATGACAGGGGACAGAAACTGCTTTTGCTTTAACCCACGCAAGTGGGAGCCACGGACACCAGCTCCCCCCCCCGCCCTGGGGCTTCCAGCTGCTCCAGCTGCCCCAGTTTCATGGGTACTTTGTTTTAAAACGAAAGAAATGCAAGAGGACATGGTGGTGGTGTTTCGAAGTATGTGCTCCACTAGATTCTCATGATTCTAGCAGTAGTAAGAATTTTTTAAATTAAATACCAAATTGATCCACCTGGACCAAGTAGAGAAAAGAAAAGATACTATTAGAAAAACACTATTGACAGAAAGTTAGGTATTTTGATTGGAATTTTTAAAATAGAGCAAGAAGACAATAGAAGATCTGATCATAGCACAAACAGGGTCAAAGCAAACAATTAAATGTTGAAATAATACAGAGGTATCCATAACTTCACACTTTACTAAGGCAGCTCCAACGTTCTCCTTACCTTAACTAAACTAGACAGTTCTCTTCCTTACCAGGGATCCCCTACCTCCCTTCTCTCAACGCACTTAGTGTAGAAAATTTGCAATTGCAAATTCTTCCTCCATGCCTTTGGGGTATAAACGTACAACTCCGGAGCATCTTTCTGGAAGACCTGGGGAGTCATCCTTTTGAAATGAAATCATCCAGAAAAACAGCAACTCTGCCAGCCGGTTTAAATTCCTTAAAGGGCCAATTAGCAAATACAGATGGCCTAATCACACTGAACAACCTGCCATGTAAGTCCTATACTATTTTCCCACTTTCTCACTCAATACTCAAAATATCTACACTCTTTTGGATCCACTCCATTTCAATTATTTGATGAAATTTAATGAATAAAAACCGTAATGCTATTAACTATTATGAATACACTAGAGTTTTGATCACTGGAAAAAAGCAGAATAAAAACTTGATTTGCAAAATGTGAAATATGTTTTTTATTTCTATTTTTGTAAATATTTTATTTATTATTTTCAGATTGTTGGAGAGGAGGAGAAACATCAATTCAGGTTGCCTTTCACCTGCCTCCAGCTACAGACCTGGCTGGAGACCTGGCTTGCAACCTGGTTATGTGTCCTGGCTGACGAATCGAACTAATGACCTTTGGGTTCGCAGGCTGGTGCCTTTTCCACTGTGCCACCAGCCAGGGCCTTAAATATGTTTTTTAAATGAGTTGGTTACTTTACATAACGCAAAGGTGAATAAAGGATCTGGCCCAATTATGAACTTACGGCATTTAAGGAATATTTTTAATGAAAATAACTTTTTCATGAATTTTCTTATTTCTAGATTTTGAGAGAAAATGATACAGTGTTATCCTATCTATTATTAGAGAGAGATTTACTTATATTGTCTATTATACATTTACAACTTTCTAAAGAATAATATATCTGGTTCATTTGGAATTTATCATTTGTAAAAAATACTTTTTATTTCAATATAGCTCTCTAATTCAATATCACTAAATAAAAAATCCATCTTTCCTTCTCTGACCTCAGTCATTTTGTTAATTTGATTTTTATTTTTTAAAGATTTATTATTTTTAGAGAGAGGGGAAAGGAGAGATGCAGCAAGGGAGAGAGACATCTGTGTATGGTTGCCTTTCACCTGCCTCCAGCTATGGATCTAACTGGGGACCTGGCTTGCAACCTGGTTATGTGCCCTGGCTGGGAATAGAACCAGTGACCTTTGGGTTCATAGGCCAGTGTCTTATACGCTGTGCTAGCAGCCAGGGACTCTTAGTCATTTTTTAAAATGAACTTTATATATGATTGTACTAGCTTCATAATAACACCTGACAGAATTTTTATTTGCACTGTACTCAATTTATACATTCAACAAGAAAAAAGTGATATATTTAAGATTTTGAATTTTGATGCAAGATCATGGTGTGCCTTGTTAATTATTCAGGTTTACTCTAATATATTTGATTAGTATTTTATACTTTTGATACATATATTTTGAAGATTTCCTGTCTGGCTTAAAATTTCACTTTATTATTTCCCCATTTGCTCTAATATAATAGGCTTTCTCTTCCATTACATCCAAATGTTTTATTTCTTATTTCTTAAGTTTGTACATTTGATGGCTACTGAAAATTTTGTTAACTCTATAACCTGTTATTTTACTAAATTAATAATTATTACTCTAATTTTGCAAGTACTTCTTTGGACATAAGGTACAAAGTCATACAAAATGGATACAGTGTTTTTTTTGTTTGTTTGGTTTGGTTTTTAGGTTCTTTTTTCTTTTTAGAATACAGTGTTTTAATTATGTTACATTTTTCAAGGTTCATGCATTTAATTTTATTTTTTAATTGCATTGATTTAAATACCCAATAATATTTTAAAGTATCTGAGAAATAGTGGGTATGTTTCCTTGTTTCTGACTGTAAGATACAATATGTAAATAATATATATTATATAATTTTATCATATTTAGAGATTATTTACCTATGCTGATTACATTTAAACTTACAGTCAGAATCTGGATCTTCTCAAATGTTTTTTCTACATCTCTGGAGAGAGTAAATGATTTTTTAAAATCTATTAATATGATGGATATTTAAATGGTTTCTTAATAATGAGTCTCCTGGGTATTCTTAGAGAATTTCCTGTTTGCTCATAACATTGTTTTTAATGTTGTATTGAATTTTGTTGCTAATAATGCATTTACTAATTTTGTTCTGATATCACTTTCTGAAATATATATATATATATATTAGATAAGTAAATATTTTTTTCAAATATTGCTGTGGATCTCTTAAAATAGTGCAACTTAATTCAGTTATTTTCTACTATAAAATACTATTATGAGACACTTCTCTCATTTATATTCTTAAAATGTCTTCATCCTTCAGTTTCCATGTTATTGAGACTGAATACTTGTACAACTGAATTAATGTATATCATATTTTAGTCTAAACTTCCTTTCAAATACATTGACTCATAAAAAGGCAATGTAAAAAAATATTTTCTTGAATAACAAACAAAACTTTATTATAATATATACATATTTTTCTGTCACCTTTGTGATTTTCTCTCTTTCATACATGGGAAAATTTAAATATTTATAGATAAAGATGTATAATTTGAATCATGTGTTTTTATAAAATACATGATTAAATCTAAATCTGGAGACAAGTTGTGTTAGATTCTATATACATATATCTTAGGATACACACACATATACATTGCAAATGCAGGCAAATATGGTGTGTATTCATAGGCGATCATAGGTGATCGCATCAAATAATGGATAATCCCATCAGTAGGGAAGAAAACAACACTCTTTTCTTTATCATTATAATTTAAATTAATTTAAAAAAGAAGGAATGAGTACTATTGCAGCTTGTTTACCACTAACAAGTAGTCAAGGGAGAAAGTATCTCATCTTGAAGAAAATCTTTATCTCAAGTGGTTCAAGCAGGTATCATGGAACTGAATTATCATCCATGCCTGGCTGCTTGCTGATTACAGCTATAGTTCTCATCATGTGAATACACTAGATGAAGAAATTGGCATTTACCATAGAGCCTCAAAAAGAGCTGCTATGTGAATTCAGGGAAAAAACTCCTGAGAAGGTTTCAAACATTATTCAGAAATAATTTGATGAGTCTAAAATGCAAGCATGGCCTCCAGAGGTAAATTTAGATAAATATTTTAGTGTTATTTTGACATCATTATTATATAAAGATGGGTATGGTCTAGGGAAACACAAATAACATAATACAAGTTAATGGGTCTTTTTAATGGCTAAGAGCTGCATGATAATGTGATTTCAAATTACGTTGCCAATGATCTAACAAATTTCACTAAATTATGGTGATTTGTAAATATTTGTATTTTCATAAGTATTAATTATGAGTAATAGATTAAGGTGGCAGGAACAGATTTTATTTCATACCAGCTGTGCAAAATACCAAGGGAAGAGAACTACGGAAACAAATCAGATTTCCCGAAAGTGTACAAATAATGAATCTCTTTGTTAAGAATGTCAAGCTTAATTTAACATTGCTGTTGCAGTGTAGAACTCTTCAATGTGTATTTACTTGGGGCTTTGTAGCAACTACCTGGATTAACTCCAATGCCTAGTGAGCTAAAATCTGGCTTGCCTGAAAAGTGCACTCAAATTGAACATACAACATGTACATCCTTCTAAATAGAGTTAAACGGTTGAGAGCTATTTGAATGATGAAATTTGATTCAATTTCTAAGAAGTAATCATGTGTATTACTTGGGGCCTATCACACTACTCTTTCAAATTTCTTCTTCCTCTTCACTGAACATCATCTTTACTCCGTTGAAGCATCGGGAGCTGTACTACCTGATAAAGTACCTTGCGTCATCACAAGTTGACTTATTTCTTTTGTGTATATTTAACAGGTTTTGTTTCCCATACAACTAAAGAGAAAAACAGTTTTCAGTTTCAATACAAATAATATCTTGTTATAAATTAATTAATAAAATAAAGTAATTCCTCAGAATAGCTGGGAAAAATTATCGGCCTTGCACATTGTCTCAGTGTAAAGGCAATAAATAATGTGATCGATAATCCAAAGTTCTTGATACTAAAATTCTTTTAACATTAAAATATGTTTACCATTCAGTCTGATTGTAAACCTTTTCTAACTTAAAATGCCTTGAGGTATTTAGAGAAATATGGATTGGAAGAAATATGTAGTATTTTTACAACATATTTCCCCCTCTGTTTGACTTTGTCTCCTTGTTTTAATGAGTCCCATTTCCAGCTCAGTGTAGTGTTAGGTGTGGAGTTCTCAAGATTCATAAACACTGCACACTCCAGGTTACTCCAAAGCCTTCTCACAATATGAACAATGCCAACACACCCTTTATGGAAAAGACACTGAAATCCAGTCTAATATTTGAGCAGCAAGCTGCTATTCTCCCAGCTTCTTTTTAGAATGTCAAAGAAGCAGAGATTTAGAGAGATGATTCTTTGACTTAAAATATAGCCATAATCATTATACCTACCATTCAAAATAATAGATTTCTCAAACTTTAATAATCGTACATTGAGTTTTTACAAATTAAGACTTATAAGTAATACTTGTAAGTAATGACCTTCACAGTGTAGTATTGTGGAAAATGGAGTACAACTCAATATCAAATATCTTATCCATTTTATTAATATTGTAGCAAAAGTGAGATTTTTTAAATTAAAAATTTACATGTTTCCTTGATTCCATTTTAGTAAATGCCAGATAGACTAAAGGCTACAACAACACCGGGTGCAAAAGGACAGAAAACATGTGCATAAAAATAAACAATACAACCATTACAGGTAAACTGTTGAAAACCTATTTTTACTTCGTTTAGAATTTGCACTAGACTGACCTACATTCAAGTAATAGGTATTGCCAGCAAATCTGTATATAAAAATGTGTCTATTCATGCTGATATATAGTTTTTACAACACACTCTCCAAAAATATTGAATCAACTATTTTAAGTCATAGTATTATGAGAAAATAATAGTTCAATATTTTGCCTGGGAAATATGTGTTACAATAAACATGCCTTTGGTGCCCTGGATTCTGAAATAACTTTATTTCCTGCTGGGAAACTCCAAAGATGTGGTTCACGATATCATTTTATATTGATTTGTCAGAATGAGAAGCAGTAACTACAGGCCTGGGAGATCATGCAGCTCTACCCTTCTGGCTTCAAAGAGCCCAAGATGAGGAGGAAATAATAAAATGAAAAAGCAAAACACAAGGATTATTATATGAAACATTTGCTAGACTTTCTTTGGAATGTTCAAGATTAAATAAAAGATATGTAAATGAATTTGAGGTTATTGAGTGTGTTTTTCAACATTATTCTAATATTAGTAATGAAAATACAACAAATAAATCCTTTCTCCTTGCTCTGCTTCATGCCTTAAAAAATGCAATTTCTTGAACAGGTAATCTTAATCTAATGAAGACTTCATTTGTTTTTTTTAGTTTGTAAATGTAATTCACTTAATAAAATGTTGCATTTAAACACAAAAAGATATATCAAAGGTATATTAAATGTCTTAAATAAGTCTATTTTCTTGATTTTGCATTTTGAAGCATTTTTCCAGTCTTAAAACTAATCTATGTATTTATTCTGTACTGCATCACATATTAAGATAATGGATCTTCAATGTTTATTCCACTACCCTAATGACCTAAATAAATCAATAATGTGCTTCAAAATATTTCCCTCCCTCTGAGAAATACTGTAATACACATTGTAAAATTTATTTCTCTTAATCTGTATAAAACGATTAGTCTCATATATTATTGCAAATCAAGTTTCTCTGTGGAATCAGTGATTATCATGGAGGATTTTTAAACAAGTCAGGAATGAGAAAATCTAACAGATAAGAGTATTGAATAAAGTTTCTTGATATCGTTGATTCCTGATTCCAAAGCAATGTTCCTTGATCCTTAGTGAAAGAATAGGAAAGGAAAACTAAAATGGAAATTTTATTATTCACTACACATTGACACTAGGGCATCCGCTGAGATATAAAGTGGCCAGGCAGAGAGGTTGTACCTGGTACATATTTACTGTGAAAAATTGTCAGAGGCTAGCAAAGAATTATACCCTTTGCTGATGATCCTATGCTGAAATAGGTGTATCCTGATGCTTCCATAAGTGAAAAAATATAGGGAATGTTGTGAACTGTTACCATTTGTACAGTATCATTTTGTAAAATATTTTATTTATTATTTTTAGAGAGAGGGGAAAGGAGAGAGGCAGAGAGGGAGAGAGACATCAATGTATGGTTGTTTTTCATCTGCTTCCAGCTACAGAGCTGGCTGGAAACATGGCTTGCAACCGGGTTATGTGCCCTGGCTAGGAATCGAACCAGCAACCTTCGGTTCACAGGCCGGCACCTTATCCACTGTGCCACCAGCTAGGGCTTTGTACAGTATCTTATTCCAGATATTTAATAGGCCCCTTAATTTTGACCTTTGGTGAATTTTCCTCTTTTTGAAATAAAACAGCACAATTCTTTTGCTAATATATAGAAAGCTAAAGCTGTTCATCTTTAACCTCCATTAATGAATATACTGCAAGAAGTACAAACTCAAAGTAATTAGCTAAACTTGTTCTAAATAACTATAATAGTACCATAAATTAACATGTTTCCCTTTAAACCAGTTCAGTTCTACTTCAGAGTGTTAAGTACTGCTTATCTAGGGGGAAAATAGCAAACAAAGCAACAAACAAATACCCTTCTCCTTGATGATGGGATTATTATTTGTTACAGACGTGGACTGGTGGGGAGGGGAGGCAGGGTTGGACAAAAAGATTTAGCTAAGTCTTTAGAACCAAGTGAAAGACCTAAGTGCTCCATTCTCAACTCCTGCTTCTTTTACTCAGAAAAGCCAAATCACATTTCAAAATTTAGATATCACATCCTCCAAAAAGCCTATACTAGCCACAGTCATGACCATCCTAAATCAGTGTCTGCCTCTGTGAGCCCAGAACAATGTGTGCGACACTCAGCTGTCACTTATCAACTACAATGGTCGCTAGGGATTTGCTTGATATCATACTATGAAGTCCCTTGGTTGTATACAGGCTTTGCTCTTTGTAGCCTGATAACCGTCCGTGCCCATTGGTGGTCCCCAAATGTCGATTAGACAAAGTAATTGTTAACATGTCTCTCCATGTGTGATTTTAGGTAAGGTTGTCTTGTTTTCCTTTTCTTTTTTGATTTTCTTTACCCAAAGCAGAATAGTTTTTTCTTGAGTTGGATAATTATGTTGTCACTCTTATTTAAAAATAGGATCATTTTTGTGTACTCAGAGCTAACTTTATATTGATGATATTTCACAATGAGAGCTTTCTGAAGGCATACAGCAAAGTCAAGGCTATCACATTAGACTTACATTTTACTACTCAGGGGCAGTTTTGTAAGATGCTCTCTAAAACAACAACAAAATTATATGTTCTACAGCATATTTCCTTTGAAAAATTGCAAAATACATGGAATTTTAAATATTCAGATAATATCTACAATTATGACATGGGGTTACTTTGTGCAGCAGTGCAGTTCCCAAAGTAATATGAACCCCGAACCATTTGATTTGTATTCATTCCTATCATCAACTCAGCGGCCTCACGTTTTGTGAAAAACACTGTAAAAAAATGTTACATTATTATAATTAAATCAAAATTTTTGTCCATACCTGTTACTTTAGCTTTACGTTTTCAAAAACATTTCAGGAGGTTTAATGTCTTAAAAAATAATTATTTTATAGAAAAAGAATGGAGAGTGAAGACCCTGTAGTTGTTTCCAAGTATTGCCCACCATCAATAATGCTGCAATGAAGATAGGGGTGCATATATCTTGGCAAATAAACATTTGCAAATTTTTCAGGTAGAGATCCAGAAGAGAGCTTGCTGGATCCTGTGGTAACTCTTCATTTTTAATTTATTTTTTTCAGTTTTTGAGGAACCTTCAGACTGGAAAACAAAGCCTCATCAATAAATGGACCTGGAAAAATTGAAAAACCACATGCAAAATAATGAAACTAGCCTTTTCTTCTTTTTAAAAGGTCACTAAACAATTCATGAGCTAATTCTACCCTAATTATTTTCTAAAGGTTCCATTTACAATGTCATTATACTAGAGGTTTGGGCTTCAACATATTAATTGGCAGGGTTGCGTACATAATCATTCAGTCCATAGCACATTACTCCTTTATTTTCAAAAACTATTGGAAAATGTCCTGAAACACAATGAGGACTACAAGCATGAAGCTGATATTTTTCACTTATCTTCAGATGTCACTCAATCATTGATCTTACCTAATATTTTAGTATGCTCTAGACTTAATGTCTTTATTCCTGAATGTTGTTTGAAAATAGATAGGCCATGCTTACCGTTGGGGAATAATTGGCTTTATGTTGTTTGGCAAATATTTGTAAGGTTCCATATTATAATGTTTGTTTGTTTATTTATTTATTTATTTATTTACTGTTAGCGTTGAAGTTTTTGGGTCTTCATGGTGATATATGTTGTGAGTGGTGTACGCCTACAGGTTTTCACAGTTTGAAAATTCATACTATATGATTTCACTTATATGTGAAATCCAAAGGACAAAATAAGCAAATAAAATTCAAACAGACTCATAGATACAGACTGATGGTTGCCATAGGGGGTGTGAGTTGAGAAAGTGGGTGAAAGAGGTGATAGGGTCAAGAAGTACAAACTAGTAGTTACGAAGTAGTCACAGGGATATAAAGTACAGCACAGGAAATGTAGTTAATAATATAATAATTTAATAATATAATTTATAATAATGTACATGAAAATTTGAGGGGGACACTCTGAAAAGTTTGTAATTATCTAAGCATGATGATGAACTCCTGAAACAAATGCAAAATAATATTGAATATGAACAGTAATTAAAAAATAAAATTAAAAAATTTACGCCCTGTCTGATGGGACAGTGGATAAAGCACCGGCCTGAGAACCCAAAGGTTGCTGGTTCAATTCCCAGCCAGGGCCCATAACCAGGTTGCAAGCCAGGTCTCCATCCAGGTCTGACGCTGGAGGCAGATGAAAGGCAACCATACATTGATGTGTCTCTCCCTCTCTGCCTGTCTCCCTTCCCCTTTCTCTCAAAATAATAAATGATTTTTTAATTTTAAAAATTAATTAAATAAATAAATAATAATAAATACAAATTTTAAAAAATCATCAAATGTTTTGGTCTGGTAGCTCAGCTGGTTAGTGTATCATTCCAATAGGCTAAGGTTGCAGATTCATTCCAGGTTAGGGCACATATAACAACTGACCAATGAATGCATAAATCACTGAAAGAACACATTGATGTTTCTCTCTCTCTCTCTCTCTCTCTCTCTCAAATAAATAAATAAAAATTTAAAATTCATCAGTAAGGCAGAAGATATGATTGCCTCCTTTTTCATTTTTCCAGTGAACTTCTATCAGGGTTGAAAGGATAATCGTTTGAATAAATGGAACAATGTACCTTAACTGTGTTTTTTTGTTTGTTTATTTTTATTATTATTATTTTTTTATTAAAGGCCTGTGAGACCATGGAAAAAGACACTTCTCTGAAAGTGGGTGGATGAAAATAGAACTGTGATTTCTTTCAAGTCATTTATTTATATATTTTCACTTTTGTCTTTTATGCTTTCAACTCTGTTTTTGCTGGTTACATGTTACATCATATTCATGCATGGGAATTAGATAGGTAAAAGGTTTAAACAGTGGGGGCAGGGTGGGGGACAGTAAGAAAGTGTCGTAAAAAGGAGACAAAATCGGACCCGGGAAAGACCTTTGGTTGTATGAGTGCAAGACTAAAGAAACTAGGATGGATCTGATTCCTGAATGCCATGTAGACAATTCATTGTAATTGATTTGTTCTCCCCTTAGATGAGTCCTAAATGGCATGAAGTTTGGGCGTATCTATGGGAGACATAGAATACCCCTTTCCACTCTGCTCTCTGCTTAAAGAATACTGCGATAAAAAGTTATGGAGATATCTTCATTGAAGTAAGTGTAGTTGCTTACTCTGAATAGGTAAATTTGTTAAGCATACAAGACCATTACTCCAGATATGCCACTTGACATAGCTGTCAAGTTATTTAAGCTACACAAGCTTCTTTGCTTGTACAAGGTAGTAATACTAGCTATTATTTAAAAAGGAAGTATACAGAGCAATTTAACACTGTGGCTGATAAAAAGTAGGCATTCAAAAGTTGATTTATTAAAAAATAACACATGTAATGACCAAAATAGTGTTTGTATAAATACGGTAAAATAGATAGCCTATACTTACAAAAGAATTTAAATTAGAACATGTATTTAATTGTATAATTTTTATATTTTCAACAATAGATTTACCATGAGGATGACAGTCATATTTAGCTTCTGTGGGGTTTTATTTAAACAAATAAAACCATAATTTTATTTTCCTTTCCTTTCAATAAAATGCACCTTACATTTTCTTTTTTTGAATCTATACCTAAACCTATTTTATTAAGATTTCTGAACACAAAAGACAAAGAAGAAATTCTAAATGCCATGAGAGTAAAAGCATAATTCTCAAAGGAATGAATATTATAAAACTTTTTTTAGTTCTCCCATTATAGTTGAAATTCAACATCACATTAGTTTCAGGTGTATACCTTAGGGGCTATATATTTTATAACTGCCAAAGTGATCCCCTTGAAAAGTCTAATACCTTCCTGGTATCTTACATTTTTTTTAATGTTATTTTCTGTTATCATGTTATACTTTATTAACAATACATATATAACACAAATGTTTGTTTGTTTGTTTGTTTTTGCTGTTGTAAAAGGATAATGTAAAGCTTAAGGAGAAAATACTCTGAAGCTTGTTAGGCTTCAGCATTTTAACTCATCCTTTTGTAGGTAAAAGCAAGTGGACAAAGTGATTCTTTTGCATATATTCAAGTGGTAGATATAGTTTTGGGATATAAAAACTTCCCTGCTCTGAAATGTAACTAGAGATAATTGTGAAAATACTAAGACAAATGGAGTTGTGATCTTGACCATATTGAGCTACTAGAATACTGGAATACATGCAGAACTCCCTAATCAAATTCATTTTATCTTTAACATTAATAGAGACTATTATCTTGAGTTACCTTGATCTTCTGTCATGTCACTAAAAACTTGAAAAGCTTTGTGGATAGGGATATTATTGAAATTGAGCCTTAATTGGAACTTAATCTCTATAATTATGCATAATTGCTCATGTTTATTACTCCTGTGATGAGGACTCATTTTTCTTTAGCTCTCAGGAAGCATGTGTTAAAACGTAACAAACAGCATTAGATAATATGATTGTGTACACTTCGCTGACTTTATTTGGTTATATTGTTTAGAGAGGCACAAAGAACTTATAGTATAATACGCTTTAACTTTGCTAAGTAACTTGAATAAAATCAGATATACTTTCAAAATATTATCTTTTAAATATATTGATAGAATGAACAGAATTAAATTGGAGCAAAACTATATAAAATATGTTGCCTACTTCTATAAGTTTCAGTGCTGAAATAATGAGTAATCAGGTATTTGGGAATAAGGGATAAAGTAATTACTTAAGTACATTTTTAGCAAATCAAATAAAATTATTTAGGATATTAATTTTCCTAGAAGACCTGGAGTAAAAGCAGAATGAATGATTAATTTTGAAAATGCTGACAATTGATGGCAATGATGTTGTATCATAGACAAAACAGTTCAAAATGACCAATAGGCATGCATATACATTTTTCTTTTTATACCAGTCATTGTTTTGATTATGATTTAAGACTTTTTCATCCATAGTTAAAATGTATGAAATGTCCTAACATGCCTTAGAACCAGGCGTATGTCTAAGCAAATTAGATAAACATTTAAATGAAAGAATGTTAAGAAGTGTTCCTAAATGATTCATGAATATGCAACTCAAATTACTAAAATTTCAAGTGATCAAAGAACTCATTGTATGTTCTTTTTGGCATTTTATCAAATAACCAGAGCAGGGAAGACTTACTTTCTGTCTCAATTTTCAAACTGAATTGGAAACCTAAACATGAAATAGAATTTTCTAAAGTATAATTCCTTAAAATTGCAAATCAATTTGAAAACCCATTAAATATTAATTACTTGGTTTCTTTATTTTTGGTACATTTTATTAAAAGAAATCCTGGTTTTATACATATGTACTTTAGTTAATCTTGTTACATTGAATTATGGTATTTTTTACTGTAAAATCAAAAGATTTCCTTTCTTCCTCTTTCCCCTTCTTCCTTCCCTTCTTCCCTTCCTCTTCCCCTCCCTCCCTCTTCTGGTCTCCCTTCCTTCTCTCTTTCACTCTCCTACTGTATCCTCTTAACTCATCCACTAAATCAATAGTCCTTTGTGCTGGACTCAGTAAATAATCTTCCCAGGAACTTTTGTAACAATACCCAAAAACTGATGCCCGTACATAAGATTCTGATTTTACCATTCTGATGTGGGAATTACTTTTCAGGTCATCTAAATATGCACATATGGTTAAGAATGACTTTATCAGACTATGATCTTATTATGAGAAGAAATTCTTATTTATCCAGACGGGCACCGAAACATATGGACTTTAAGTTCTGAGAAAATGCTTGTTGGTGAAAAGCTTTTTGAGGAAGCCAATTGACCTGTGGTGAATTCCACTTTTTAAATCTCTCTAGTTCGACCTTTAGTTGCAAATGTTGGAAAATTGGAAGTGCGTTTATTTTACTAGATGCTTGTAGAGAAGTCACTTTTGTTTCGGTGATTTTGGAAAAAAGTAGAATTTAAAGTCTCTGGAGTATTTTGACATTTTTTTTTTTTTATAGAATTAAAGATAATTCTCTCTTATCAGCTCCACATTTTTTGAAAAATCATGAGTGATCTTCAAAATAAAAATGTATCATACGGTAAGCAATATATTATTCAAATATTATTTAAACTAATCCTGGCCCAATTTTTAAAATCAGGCAATTTTATTTAGAGAAAAACACTAAAATCTAGATATGCCCTATTATTTTTCTAAGTCTGCATATGGTCAATTGACAGAATTTAAATTCAAAATAGGATCAGTCTAAGCTCTTAACAGTAATAACATATTTCCTAGTGTACTTACTGATACATTTATAAGACTTTCTCCAATAATGAAGATAATCATGTTCTCTGGCAAATCTCTGTAAATGGTGGTATTACGAAAAATAGCTAGAAGCAATTTTTTCCAGAATAAAACAAATTGTACTAAGACCTTTGTCTGAGATGCTTGTGAAAGCAGTCAGCTGTTTCAGTGAACCATGAAGGCCTGACTGCTCCAGCAGCTTAACTGAACTTTACAAGACAGGCTTCTGTGTATTTTTCTTTTTAAATCTTCACCGAGGACATTTTTCATTGCTTTTAGAAAGAGAGGAAGGCAGAGAGGGAGTAAGCACCCGAGGGAGAGACAGAGAGAGAGAGAGACAAAGAGACAGAGACAGAGAGAGAGAGAGAGAGAGAGACAGAGAGAGAGAGAGAGAGAGAGAGAGAGAGACAGGCAGGCAGGCAGGCAGGCAGACATCAATTGGTTGCCTCCTGGAGGTGCTTTGACCAGGGACTGATATGATAACCTTTTGTTCTACCTGATGATGCTCCAACTAACTGAGCCACACTGGCCAGGGCTAGTCTTGACTCAGTAGCTCAGCTCCCACTTTAAAAACATATTTACTTTAGAACATTTGTTATTGTAAATTCTTCCTCAGCGCCTCTAGCATCTTTAAAATGTTCTTGCCTGTTTTTGGTCCAGGAATATCTTTATCAAGGACCATCTTTTTGAAATGTAATCATCCAGGAAGATTGCACCCTTAACTCTCAGCTTTCGTGAAAGGCCAGAAGCTTAACTTTGACGGGTGCCTTGCTCCAAGTTTTAAAATGATCTCTTGTTTTTCTGGCAGGGTGGGTCAGTTGGTCAGAGCATTGTCCCATACACCCAAGGGTTGCGGGGTTCCACTCCTGGTCAGGGCACGTACCTAGGTTGTGGGTTTAATTTCCAGTTGGAGCACATGCAGAAGGCAATGATCAATGTTACTCTCTCACATGGCTGTTTCACTCTCTCCATTCCTCTTTCTGAAAGCAATATTACATATACACCAGTGAGGATTTAAAAATAACCTCATTTTATAAATGTGTAGAAAGTTTACCATTTTGGAGGCGGAAGAGGGAAAGTCAATCAGCAAACAGAGATGGCCTGTGAACTCCTGCTTCAGCTCTTAAAACTAGCCTTGAAAAAAGATCCTTGCCTGTTTAAATTAGTACAGTGTGTGTAGTTTGCCTTGACTGAGAAAACAGCAGAAACAACAAACATTTCAGTAGTGCATACATTCCTTCTCTTACCCTTTCACCACTTTGACTTCCAATATAATTGTTTACACAAGACATCACCTGAATTGCGTTTAATAGTAATTATAACCACAACAGTAATAGTGTTCTAAGAGCTAAATTTCAAGTTATGAAATCAAATTTTATTTGTGTCATGCTAGACTAAAAGTTAGCAATCTAGAATAGAATGCTTTAGAGCTGTGACACTATTTTAATTGTCAATTTATCTGATTAATAAACCTTTGAAATTTGAGGAGAAGTTTCACATTTATTTTAGACTTAGAATCTAGAAGCAAGTCCCGCTTATCAAATGTGGGCAATTATAAGACTTACAGGCAAGAATTAAGTTCAAGAAAAGACAGATAAGCCCTGGCTAGTGACACAGTGGATAAGGCGCTGGCTTGCGAACCCAAAGGCCACTGGTTCGATTCCCAGTCAGGGCACATAACCATGTTGTAAGCCAGATCTCCAGCCAGTTCTGTAGCTGGAGGCAGGTGAAAGACAACCATACATTGATGTCTCTCTCCCTCTCTGCTTCTCTCCTTTCTCCACTCTCTGGAAAATAATAAATAAAATTAAAAAAAAAAAAGACAGATAACACACAATTTAGTATGACATCGATATTTCAAATTCAATTATTTATACTTTTTTCCCATTAGATCTTCAACACTAATAGAATTATGGTTATATATGTGCTTATATTAGGAATAGAAGCATGTTGCTTCTCTCTCTTAGTTTCTTGAAGTAAATATACCTCCTAATGCATATTAAAAACCAAGGAAAATTAACACTTTTATCAGGCTTCAACCACTGTCTTTGTATACATTTTTGTGCTCTTTGGTTAAAGCTATTATAAATAATAGGATATTTTCCCCTCATATGCCTAAATTTTAAAAAGTAATCCAACTTTTACCTTTAGTACTCTTTTCTATAGGGTGTTACCAATATCAAACAAACAGTAAGAAAAGGACTGTAACATGTCCTACCTATATCCCCTCAGGGAAAGACAAATACTTCTTTTCATAATCTCAGTATAGGTTTTATTGAACACCAATGGTTCTGAGTATTTGTGCCCAGGTTGTGTAACACTCTGAATGTGTAGATTTAAGTCCTATGCCTAGGTCTAGATCAAGGTGTACAAAACTGCATATAAAGCACATCAACTGATTTGAGTAGAGATAGTTACCAAAAGAAAATTTACACAATGGAATTCTATATAGCAGAAAGAAAGAAGGAACTTGTGCCCTTTGCAACAACATGGATGGAACTGGAGAGTATTATGCTTGGTGAAATAAGCCAGTCAGTGAAGGACAAATATCATATGATCTCACCCATTACGGGACAATAATGAGCAAAACTAACAACAAGCAAAACAGAACCAAGTATATGAATACAAGGAATAGGCCTTCAGTGGTCAGGGGAAAAGGGGTTGAGGGGAGGGAAGAGGGGGGAGTCAGAGGCAAGAAAGGGGAACAGCTTAGACAAGAACCTAGTATAAAGGAACCATGGACATGGACAACAGTGGGGATTGACTTTGCGGGGAATGGGTGGGTGGGGAGGGGGACAGAGGGGAGCAAAAAGGGGATGGATGTAATACAACAACAATAAAATTTAAAAAAAGAAAAGAAAAGAAAAGAAAATTTAGGCTTATTTTCCCAGAACAAGATTGATTTTTAAAAATAATTAGTTAAATAAAGAGTGCTTGTCCATATCATGCAGAGGATAACAAATTATTTTTTTAATAGAACCAAGAATAAATGAAAAAGTAAGCTGCATAATAATGGTTACATTAATGACCACACATTGTTGAAAAATACTTAAGCCTATGGGTGAGTTGAGAGAATGTATATGTTTATTGCAATGAGCATAGTGTCAGGTCCCAGCACTTTGCCTTGCTGCCAATGGCGCCATTTGCCAGGTCACCTGGTCTTGGGTGCAAGACTAGCAAGTTTTGATGGGGAGGCCTCCAGCCTGGTGATACAGGACTTATGTGCAGCCTTCAGGAGGGTTTACATGCTTTATTGCAAGAGGCAGGCTAAGGATCACCTGTTCAGACACCTTCCAGTGTCAATGTGCTCATGCTCAGTTGGCCCACTCCTGCAGCAGCTGCACTTACGTTCACATCAGAACAAAGAGTCTGTATGCCCCAAGGTGACATCAATTGCTAAATTGCTAATTTGGTTACCCTTGGGGCTCTGTGTTTTGGGGCTCTGGGATAAGTTTAACCCCAAGGCTATTTCCCTGGCTGACCCAGAGGGAAAGTCCAGCCGTGCATAGACAGAGAAATTCCTCTGGCCTGACAGTCTTTTTATCTATGAAAGTGGCAGGAAATTTGAGTGATGGCCAATAGAGGCTTTAAGTTTACTTATATTTTAGGAATCAGATTACTGAAATCATTCTTTTTACATCTTAATATTTTCCATTAAAAGAGCAACTTAAAGTATAGATTGATTTTTTAAATGTGCCAGAATATGTATTAGAAAGCTACAACATTTTTACTAGAATATACAAAAGAAGACATGAACAATAAAATACAGTGCACATTTGCTTTGAATGAGTCAATATTGTAATGTTGACATTTCTTTCTAAATGATTTATAAACTCATCACTCTCAGTTGGAATTCCAATATTTTTTTAAGTTATTTCTAATTGTTATCTTGAAGAAAACAAGAAATAATATAATTTTAATACTGGAAACAGAGGAATAGAAAGAGAAAGAAGGACATTTGGGAAAGATGGAAGACTTACATATTTAGGTATTAAGGTTTGTTATGGTCAAAATAACAAACTGTACATGGATGACATATCAATAAACAGATAAATAGAATAAAATCAAGAATATAGAAATAAACTCAATTATAGATGGGATTTTAGATTTGATAAAAGACACCTTTTAAGTTTTTAGTAAAAAGATGATTAATTTACACTAATGTTCTAGGGAAATTGAAATTTCTATTAAAATATACACAGAACTTTGGAACTCTCAAACTGCACAAATCAAATTTAAATAAAATGTGAAAAAAAATTTTCCAATTGGGTCATTGCTATGCACAAATCGTTCTTAAAATTTTTCTTTATTGATTTATCCTTAAAAACAATTTATGAAATTGTAATTACCTTCACTTTTCAGATGATAACAATGGTGAGACAAGTTAAGTAACTTGAATGAGATCACATGACCAGTAAGTAATGGACCTGATATTCAGTCTCAGGAAATGCGATACTAATGTTTGACTTCAGATTCTATATAAAACAGTAATACATGAAAAATACATTAAAAATTATGGTGTAAATAAAAAATTGTGGTGTATTTTTTTTAAGTTGAGTGTGGGAAAACAATTTCCATAGAATGCAATGTAAATCCAAAAATAAGTCTCTAAAATGTTTTGATGTGTTGATATTTTTAAAGTATATGTTAAAATATCATAAAGAAAATTATCATGTTAAGTAGAAAGAAAGTATTTGCAACATAAATGAGAGAAACTGGGTACTACCAACCACATATTTAAAAATAAAATTTCAAAATAGAATAAAACACATATGAGTAACTCAAATAGTCTTCCAGGGATTTCATTTTGTAGCATTCACTAACTTGCTTGTTCAAAAAATACCTTCTAAGGGGCTGCTGTTTGCATGCAATGATTAGCAAGAGAATGCATAGATTTAACTATTGGAAATATTATAGTCTACTGATTTGTTACAAGAAAGCACACAGAGAACACATATTTGGCTTAAGTGGCTAGGTGGCTCTTAAAAACTTACTCATACATTTTCTAAGTGACTTTTAAAAACTGGTTTATACTATAAGGAAACATTTTAAACAAGAAGATAACACATAGGTTACCTCTTCTTAATTATTACAGCTTTTTAAATTTAATTCATGCATTATTTACATATGGAATCATTACTTCTTATTTACTGCTTCAATAAAATAAAAAATAAGGATTGCATAAAAAATGCAGTGAATTTTTTTCCCCCGGACTTTCTTCTCTTGTACCTCCTATTATTCTGAGCTCAGACATTCTCTAAACCAAGAAGAATGAGGACAATTAGAAAACAAAAACAAAATCTTTTGAAGAAAATCTAATACCCCTTTACCCACCTAAAGAATTGCTCAGTTATCTTCAAATTTAATGGGGTGCTGAATTGCAGTGGAAAGAAAATGGATCTCAATGCTATTAGATATGCCTCAGAATGTTTGTCCTTGACATTATTACATAAAATAACAATGCAGAAATCTAAAGTACATTTATGATCAGCAAGTAAAAATTGTTGCCTGGGATTGAAATGCCTAGAGGAGAACTGTTTGACCTTCTCTTGCAAGTGAAGCATATCAGTAAACAACAGTGATAAATTAACACAAACAGTAGCTTAATGAAAGTAAGGTATGCGAATTTAAACACAGCTCTTTTCAATGAAGTCTGTGCAATTAAATACAAAGATATAATACAATTAAATGCTATTGTTGCTGAAAAATAACTATTATTTCCATAGGTTTCCAAAATTATCTGGCCATTTATGTCTTACTGACAATTTGACAGCAGGCTTCTATTTTATAATAACATGTTTTCTGATAGTTTCCATTAACCTAGCATAGATACCATGATCAGGATATTATTTCCACTCAAAGATATTATTTTATATGGTTTTGGAATCCAGATCTTATAATGTTCATAGTTATTGCAAAATGTAGGCAATATTTTAAAAAGCACTCTATGAAACTAAGTTACTAAATATTTGTTTTAATCACACAGAATTGTCCTTCATAGGATTTATTTTATAGATAGTTACACACCTGCTTTACAGCCCGCATGAAGTTAGCTGATGTGTCAGATTGTTACTTTTTATTTTTATAGTTTATTCTATAAGAAGTTAAGGAAGTTAAATGATGAAAAATATGTTCTTTAAAAAATTTGAGTAAGTACAGGGTGTTCTTAAACTGGGCCCTGGAAGAGAAAAAAAGTAGAGACATGAGTGGAAAAAGTGGTGAAACTTGAATTAAGTCTGGAATTTAGCTAAAAGTAACAATATGCCAATATTAGTTTCTTAATATTTTAAATATATCATGGTGAAACAATTAGCGGAATCTGGGTATGTGGTGTACAGGAACTGGATACTACTTTACAATTTTTCTGTAAATTTAAATTTTTTTTTTTTTTTTTTAATTTCATTTTGAAAAGGTGAAGAACCTTGTCAGGTAACTCAGTTTGTCAGAGCATCATCCCAGTATGGTAATGTTGCAGGTTCCATCCCGGTCAGAACACATGCAAAAAATACATAAATAAGTGGAACAACACACCTCTCTCTCTCTCTCTCTCTCTCTCTGTCTCTCTCTCTCTCTCTCTCTCTCTCCTCTCTCTCTCTCTCTCCCCCTCTCTCTCTCTCCTCTCTCTCAAATCAATCACTCAGTCGCTCAAAAAGTTATGGGAAAGAACTTTTTATTAAAAAAATAAAGGTTAAATGACACTTAACATATAAATAATCAACTAATATATAGACATTAAACAGAGAATAGTTTAATAAAATGATATATAAAAATGTCAACGAAATCTCTTTCTCTTGTGTACAGATAAGTGGTATTCTGGGCAATAGGGTGAAGAGTTAATTGGGATAATACACACATTTCCCATATATTCATATGAAGTTAATAAACCTCTGGGTGAACTGGGGAAAATAGAATCACAGAGAAAAGTAAATGAATATAACGTCTACACATACCAAGATCCAGAAATGAAACATTTTATGTTCTAAATGCTCAGATTTTTACTGTTAAAAATCTTCATATATAGAGAGGACATTTTCCTTGGCATTGCAGCATATTGTTTCTACTCAAAATTTTTACCTTTTCTTTCTTTTGACTTGAGCAATAATTTTAAGAACAATACATTGAAAAGGGGGATTCAGCTAAGAAGTTAAAGGTTCTTAAAAAAGGAAAATGTATCTAGAATGAAGGATAAAAGTAGACTCAAGAAACACCACCAATCTATGATCTGCCCATGACCAGAAGACAAGCAAATAAGGTTGATGAAAGATCTGAAGTGAAGATTTCTTCTTCCTTTACTTAATGGATTCAGCTGTGCAGCCAAAAAATATATCAAATATGCCACCTCTCTGGTGGCATCAGAAACTCAAACCAAACTGTGTGGATGCTTTGATTTTTAATTAGTTTAACATTAATGTCGAAGCTTCTTCAGTCTGGAGAGGAACAATAAAATCAAGATTAATGGTAATAGTTACTATAGAGTTAAGTGGGGAAGTAAATTTGCTAGAGGATAGTATGCAAATTGGTTAATCAAAAAAAATAACTGGTAGTACTACCTAGTATTTATTGAGTTTATTATATAATAATTATTGCCTTAAGAAATGTGTTAGGGCTATGAAGGTTATATTCATACTTATGATAATGAAGTCAGCACTATTTTTACAGTAAATGTATAGGTGAGGAAATTGAGGCTTAGACATATTAAATAAACCACTTCATATATTGACTACATAATAATGTAATTAAGATTTTAACCTAGAAGAATTATGAGGCAAATGTCTTACCTAGATTATAAAGGTGCCTTAAAAATTGAAGAGGAGTGGGAAAAAAGGAAAACAAATGGACATTCTGTGCTGATAACTTGAAATGGTAATTAATTAAATTTTTAAACATTTAAATAAAAAATTGGATTCTGTAAATGGTATGATAGATATAAGGGGTACCTGAGAGCGAACTCATTATAAAGGAAGAGAGAGTCCAATACACATTTTTTCCAATAATAATATGTCCAATGCTTCCAGCCCAGGGTGATTGAGTACAGTATGGGGATACCAAATTAGAAATAACTAGGCCGCCTAGTGATTTCATGTGAGATGCCAGGGAAAAAGGTTCACAATAAAGAGCAAGTGATACCAAAGGGTCATTTCATTAAATCTCTACTGAACACTACGGACATAATGCACACTTTGTTTCAAGCTATGCAGTAAAAGCAGGTGAAGAAGAAAGGTACCTTTACTTTCAGAACTGCTCTGGGACTGAGGACATTGGACTAGGAATATTACCCATTTTATGAGCATACATAAGCCTACAACTGAAGCATTGAAAAGTATTGAAGAGCATCATGCTTTGGTGGTTTTATGGCAACATTTCAGCAGCTGGTGGGTGCCTTTATCATATTGTGGCAATATTGGAGGTTTCAGTGCAGAATTGTTGGTCAAGATGAGTCATCTCATCAGAGGATGGATAGGAAATAAAATTGAGAATCACTTTAAACTAGCTGAGAAGGTAAGTTTATGGGCACAAAGGAAAAATTCCTATGGACATTATAAATAATTTAGGAATTTTTTCAGCAAGGTGGAGTCCATGCACTAGGAGAAGGAGTGAAATTATTAAAATATGTTTTCTAACATTATTATGACTCAATCTATACTCATAGGATCCTGTAATCTGGAAAAATGTGGGTATAATTGTAATGATGCTAGAAATGTTGTATAACAGATAATACTATGTTCTATAAGGCATGATTCCCAGAATCTTGGGAAGTATACTATGCTAAAAATTCATTACTCTTCTCTAGAAAGTCACCAAAAAATTTTTGTTTAGAAATGAGTGTACATGGCACAATAATTGTTTTATTAGGATGAAAGGTAACTTATTAAATCTTTAGAATTTCTACCTATTTCTTTTTTGTTTTAGAAATCATAAACCTATGGATTTCATTCCATATATAAAGTATATTTTCAAACAAGTCATACAAAAATAAGATAACAAACCATCATTAAAGAGTAAGAAACTAGACAATTTAAAATTTAACTTTTCAATAACAGTTGAACACATGCAGAGATATAATAAACAAGATTATATTATACATGATATTTAATAACATTTTAACTTACTTTCATTTTAATTCAATGTAGAAAAGAAACAAAAAAATAGTAAAAATTTTAACACAAAATGTGTTCTTTAATGAATAATTTCTATGATATTGTGAACAAAGATAATGAAAATATGGAAATCACGGCATTGTGATAATTTTTTGAGCATTTGGGAGGGAATATCTGAATATATCAATTGATTGTTGATACTAAAGTAAGTTTATTAATGCAGGTACTATTATATGTGGCATACTTCCCCCATAATAATGAAGCTCAATGTCACTATTGCTTCAGCACTGTCATATTAAGAGTGACTATTAATATCTAAAGGTGAAAGACAATAAACAAGAGAACCGTGGTTATCATGGGCTGAATTGTGTCCTTCCCAAATACATATTTTGAAATCCTATTAGTATCTCAAAATGTGCCTGTATGTGGAGACAGTGAATAATGAGGTAATTAAGGAGAAATGAGGTCATTAAGGTGGTGCCTAACCAATAGGACTGACAACATTATGAGAAAAGATTTGGACAAATACAGAAGACCATTTAAAGGCACAGGGAGAAAACAGCCACATACAAGTCACAGAGAAAGGCCTTATAAGAAACAAATCTTTCTGACACCTTACCTTGGACTTTTAGCCTCCAGAACTATGAGGAAATAAATTTCATTTGTTTAAAACAGGTAATCTATAGTTATTTTGTTATGGCAACCCTAGCAAACTGATACAATGATGTTACATTGTTCTAGTGGTTGTAAAGAGAAACTCAAACACGACAATGATAAAATTTCACATTCTCTGTTTCTTATACTTAACAAAACAGAGAGGTCAGTCATATGCCTCCCACTGGAGTGTGGGAAAGCTCCCTAATAATTTGGATTTAAATTAATTGTTTTCAGAATACATGGATAAATAATTTTTGTACTTAGTATATCAAATTTCATTCCTCTGGCCTCTTGAAAATTTCTAGAAGACATTAGATCGCCACATTACTGTCCTAAGCCGGGACCCAGTCTTCATTCTTTCCTTTTTCTTTTTAACTACTACATTAATTCTCAATTTCCTAAACTCTTTTTAAAATTTTCAAAATTCTTTCAGGTAAACCAAAATATAATGTTCTCTTTGGGAGACTGAGTAAAAGAGCAATCTTATTTGTACATTGGCTCAAAATGCATGAATCTGATAAAAGCACATGTATGTCATTAACAAACAAATATTCTATTCATTGTTTCCACTTGGAAATTTTCCAAATATAAATATGAATTCTGGTGAATATGTGTGCTATGTTTCTTGTTATATTCTTCATATTGTAAATATAGAAGAATTAATCAACTTCACGTTTCTGAATTATTTGCCCAGGGAATTTCTTAGCAAGTAACAGAGTATCAGGAATAATTGAAAATAATTAATATTATTTCATTAGTAATTAATTGTCACACAAAAATTGTTTACTTCTTATACTCATACTGTCAAGTTTAGATGAGTACAAAAAATAAATTAATAAAGCTATAGCCAAGAAGAAGGGGATGCAAAAATATTTATTCATAAAAAAATGTGTATTTATTCTTACATGTTAAAACTTAAGTCACCTTCACAGTACTCCCCATTTGATAAAATACATCTGTCAAGATATTTTTGTCAAAGCTCAAAACAGTCTTTGAACTTGTCAATTTTGATGTCTTTTGTGCTCCTGATTTTTTTTTCACCTCTTCCACATTGATGGCAAAATGTTGTTCTCTGAAGACATTCTTCATCCAGAGAAGCAAACAAACAAACAAAAAAAGTCATTCAGGGCAAGATTGAGTGATTAGGAAGCGCAAGGTAGGGGGTTTACGGCGTTTTTGGCCAAAAACTTCTGAACATTCAGTGCAGTGTGGGTAGGTGTGTTCATAAATCACCCATTATGAAATAGGGCAAACCTGTGGAGTCTTCAAAAAAAATTCGCTGAGGCCAAACGCAGCTTCTCACAACAATGCCAGCGGGTGCACTGATATGGATGGGTTCCTAGAGCACTCATCCAGCAGAAAGCCTGTACTACAAGCGGCCCCTCTCCAGATGATAATTCCATTTCTTTTCAGTCCCCCCTAGTATTTTAAAGCATTATTTCAAGTTAATCCCACAGTAACCCTTATAGTTAGGTATTGCTATCACTATTTGTTCTATATTTAAAAAAAAAAAAAAAGTTAGTTCATATGTGGAGTTACTTTTAGATCAGAGGGTGCCTGATTCTGTTGACTCTCAGATGATTTGTCTGATACTAAACCTTTGCTCTACCTATTATGTGATGCATTCATTTATCTTTAGATATTTGTTGAGTGACTATTATATGCCAGTCACTTTTCCACCTGGTGAGTTGCAATTTATTGAAGAAGAGACAAAAATCCCTGTTCTCATGTTGTCCATATATTATTGGAAGACATATATATAGAGAGAATAAAATATATACAAATACATAGAATTACATTGTAATAATAAGAAAATTAAAACAGGAAAATAAAGTAGAAAATGGTTTCAATAAAGAGTTCCATTTTTACTAGGGTAGATAGAAAAGGACCCAACAAGAAGACTTTAAAAGAGACTGGGAGTAGTATATTATAATTAGGGAAAATATTAAATATAATATTCAGAATATGACTAGAGTATTGAGGAAACCAAGTAGTCACCATGGATAGAACAGAATAAGAGAAGTGGTAGAATTTGTGTTCAAAAAGTACATAGATGAATCCCCGGATCCTATAGTGGCACCTTGGACCAATTTAAAAATCACACAAAAGAAAAAGTTGTAACCACATTAAGTACCTATAACCCAATCATATTTCACTCATTCAGAAATACATTTATGTGTATATGTACATAGATAGGTAAGTAGGGAGGTATGCTTCTATATACAAGGTCTGTCGAGAAGGTATCCAGCCATATAATATGAAAAATAGAGATATTTATTGAAGATACAAAATACAAGAAACATTGTGCATAAGTACTATGGCATGATACAAGGAACATTGTACATAAGGACAATGACACCCCAAGTCCCTTTTATTTTTAAACTCCAGTGTCCTTTTGCTAATTTTGGGTCTATTCACCTACTTGCTTCAATTTTTGATGTTTGTTTTGATAGATTTTATTAACAGTTGTGGAAATCCTTGTAACTGAGATTACCCTAGTACCTTATGATTTTCCTGTAGTCTCTTAGCATATTTCTGAATATCTTGTTGTCATTATTGTTATTATTATTATTATTTAGTTATGCTTTATTACTAACATTTGTTGTGAAATGCTTTTTACTGATCTTCAAACCTGTTTGCCAGGTAGCACTTTTGTTTTGGGAGGAGTTTACATTTGTTAATATGGGTTCCTCAGCTGTCAAAACAATAAAAAAATCCCTGGTATAGTCCTAGACTACCTTATTTAATATATGTCTGTATGATAATATTTTAATGTTTAAAGACACAAATAAATGTAACTTCTTAAATTTTAGTAAATCATTTATATATAAAATTCTACCATGAACTTTTTCAAAAGATCTAAAAATAACATCATGCAATAGTCATATAAGACAATGCAAACAAAAATGTCATTTCTCTCTAAAAACAATAAAAATTTTAAGCATATTTTTCTCATTAATGAGTTTCTGATGGTTCACCAAGACTCCCAATTTTTCTGGATAAGTATGCTATTACAGGGGTTAATATACTGATAAAAGCCTGGTTAATCTAAAATGGGCTCATGCATAGTTAGATATATTAGAAAACAATGTGACCAACCTGCTTTTGAAGAATTTCAGTTAACACCTCATTGAAATGTGATAAACCAGTTCTCTTATAGAACTTCTATTCTTTTACTCAGTTGTTTATTTTCTAATCATACTATAACTTTATAGAGTTCATGTTTCACGTCAACTTTTTATTAAAGCATAACATATATATAGCATTATGAACAAATCTTAAGTAAGGGTAAAGCCAATTTTCAGTGATGAAATCTGTATAAATAGAATTCAGATCAAGAAACAAAAAAATGCCAAAACCTTAAAGGCCCTCTAATGTTTTTAAGAGCAACCATTGTCCTGGTTTTAGGAGAATATATTAATTTTGTATTGATTTTCCCCTTCACATTATATAAAAATGACTTATATTAATATTAATAGGATCACTCATTATATGCTCATTTGTGTCTAGTTTCTTTCACTAAAATAATATTTGTGAAATTCAATTTATATGTTTGTTTGCTTGCAATTTTAATTCCTCATCTAATTGTCATGGACTTTATAGTGAATGAATGTGCCATAGTTTGTTTATTCCTTGTAATGTTGATGGATTGTTTTGAAATAGGTACAATAAGATAAAGAACTATTTATTACATAAAATAAAACACATTATAAAATGTACTTTAATTGATTAAACTCTCAAAAAATTCAGGTGAGAGGAAGGCCAGTGTAAAATCTTAGTATCCATTTTACTGAACATTATGTGTTGTCACTAAGTGTCTTTATACATTCCATTATATAATTCATTCTTTGAGATAATGGTGAGAATAGCCTTTATCATAACATTCAATTATGTTTGTTGATGAAACTATGACTTGAGAATTTTAATAAATTTTCATAGAATGTAAATGATTTTGTATTCAAGCAAGAGCCTGTATATTATATGTTGTAACTCTATCAACTAAAGTATATTATGTGAATGGAAACCACATTCCTTTTCTTCACCGCTTGTTTGTATCCTGCATTGTTATACAAGTCCAATTTCTTTATGAATTCTCTCCTCATGGAAAATTAGACTCTGCGTTAGTCTCTGGGTAATTATGATGCATAAATTATAGCATGAATTATAGGAGCTCCTAATAAATTAAACAGAACAGACACATTAACATCCATTTAATTGTATGCATATGGTATTACAGCATAGGCACACTTACATACAAATCAGTTTTTATCAAACCTTACACTGACGGACTGATTTTTCCTGACCTACTTTGTAGTGATCACTTCAGTATTCACTGTGATAACTTGAGCTTTGAGTATTTCCTCTCTCTATCTTCCTTCACGTTTATTGAGAAAACTTAGCTAAATACCTCTATTTAAATAGCTTGCTGCTGAGAATTGAGCTGAACCCCATCATACCGTTCCTTTGACATCTGTTTGGGGTGGCTAACAGCCCCTAAGGGCTTTGAACTACCCTAGTTGCTCTGGCCAGCACATGCCGGAACACCAATCGCAAGTCAATGTATATTCCTCCTTCTGTCTCTGGAACAGCCAGCCCCATGACAAGCACGTTCCCGAGGGTCTCAGGTATGCCTCTTGAGTGCCTTAGACAAGCTCCTTGGAGCTTACACAAAACCCACTCTGTTTGGTTCGATTTGTCCAATCCAGCCAGCCTTTACCTGAGAAACCCCAAAGCACTCTGCTGACCCAGATAAAGGCCTGTACCCAGGTCCTGCCATGCTCTCTGCCTGCGCCCAATGTGGGTTTTATAATGTTGCTTTTCTAAGCTTGCCTCGTATCTCTTCCAGGACCTGCGACCAATACATTTCTCTATTACACTTGCCCTTGAGATCTCTTGTTGAACAATAGACTCCATCGGATAGCCTAGGTGATTTACGTAACAAACGGTAATTTAACAAAGCCAGGACACTGATCAATCTTTTTTTATTATTCCATTCCCACTCATGCGACTAATTTAGTGCCTTGTATTCTCTCATTGGATGTATTTACATTTTCATTGGCAACAGAAAGGGGGTTGAGAGTCGGGGGAGGGAAGTGGAATAAGGAGGGTAAATTGGGACATCCGTGAAAGTATAAACAATAAACATTAAAATTAATTACTTCTTAATTTTTGGGAAAGCAAATTCTATATTCCCATAAAGTGTTCTTTAAATTACAAACTGTATAGAGTATGGAGCAAGAGAGAATAAAATTAAAGTGTTAAAGGAAAAGTTAAGAGACGTCTGTGATGGAAGCATATGAACCAAGTTAAAATACGAGGTGCACAAAGAATAAATAGATATTTTGCTAAACCACTAAGTTCAGAGGTTGCCTTTGTTATCTAGCCTAACTTATCCCAACTAAGATGGGATTCTACTTCCTGGGGCTGTGTGTGTGTGTGGGGGGGGGGGGGTGTCAAATTTAACAAGGATTGTCATGTGAAGTTGAAAAATAGAAGCCTTTTATTCTTAACCATGCTATAACCTACTGAATTTATTTCTCTAAAGAAGCCTGACTTCATACCCCAGTATGAAGACACAAAGTGGAATAACAGGGAGAACAGGTAAATTGTACTGGGTTATCTCCAAAGTAGACTACTGTTAAAAAAAAAAAAAAAAAAGGGTAAAGAAGTATATATTATTCTTAACTTAAAATATAGTGGATTAGGAATGAAAGGTGACTATGTTGCTAACGAAACCAGAAAAGCCAATGTTTGATGTGCTCCTGTCATCTACCAGACCCAATAAGCAGAGACGGATTGAATGGGCGCTTTATTCAGATGGTCTGAGATCTGAGAAGATACAGGTTTGCACCCTGACAGGCTGTTTTGCATTCTATTGGAAACCGGCCCTTTTTCTAAGGAGAAAAGGGGTGTAGGTAAGGGGTTTGGAATTCAGGAAAATGTTAATGAGATCAAAGCTGCAGCATTCTTTCTTTGTCTTGGGTGGAAGTCTTCTCACCCTGAAGCCAAGGTGGGTCATTCCTCCAGCTCCTAAAAGAATAGCACTTATATATACGTGAATTACTAAACTTATTAACTGGAGTCAAGTTGGGTCTTTCCTTCAGTTTCAGAAGCTATAGCTTTTACATACATTAATTTACTAAGCTTATTGGCTGTTACCTGAAACTAACATTTGAGGTCCCCCGTCACTAATAATATAATTATAAACTATTAACTTCCAATATTTTTAATCTATGGTCATTAACAACATTGAAAAACCAATTGATAAATTTAATAATGGTAATGTATATGTTTGCTTTTATTTATTACTTCAATAATGTTTAATATCCTTGCTAAATTTAGTATTTCTAATAATAAAGTAGGGTGAAATATTTGGAATTAATAAATTTTAGCATTATTTTAATATTGAGGAATCAGCAGCATGTGTCCTAAGTATTTTAGACATATTAATTAACTTACTGTTCACATCAACCCTATGAGATTGTGTTTATCATATACCATTTTAAGATGGGAAAATTTGGGCACAGAGTACTTATGAAAGTTGGCCAAGCACAAAGAGCTTGCAAATGATAAAGCCAAGATTTAAGCCAGTCATTATATACTTATGGTCTCATAGGAAGTATTATATACATTTAGCAAAAAACTTGACCAATTTCTATATATTTAGGAGTGTAAATAGAAACACCTTCTTCCCTTCAGTAGATCCTATCCATAAGGTGCTATTTTTTTAGTCTTAGAACTACTTCAGTTCTTTCGCTTTTAACCTTTTTAATCAATTAATTTATTTTAAAGATTTTATTTATTATTTTTCAGAGAGAGGCGAAGAGAGAGAGCCAGAGAGAGAGAGAGAAACATCAATGTATGGTTGCCTTTCACCTGCCTCCAGCTACTGCCTGGCTGGAGACCTGGCTTGCAACCTGGTTATGTGCCCTGGCTGGCAATCGAACCAGCAACGTTTGGGTTCACAGGCCTGTGCCATTATCCACTGTGCCACCAGCCAGGGTTCACTTTTAACCTTTTTTAAAGCAATATTACTTGTTATGTGGTATTAACTGTAAAGCACTTTTTAAAAATCCAAAATGTAACTGAACAATCATCATACTAAATGACAAAATTATATTTGAAAAAAGAAGAGTGCTACGATTGCTCTTTTTCTTTTTTCAGAAATATACATTTTAATGAAAAAAAGAAAAAAAAAAAAAAAGGAAAACAAACCCTGGTTGGTGGCTCAGTGGATAAGGCACCAGTCTGTGAACCCAAAGGTCACTGGTTTGATTCCCAGCCAGGGCACATAACCAGGTTGCAAACCAGGTCTCCAGCCAGGTCCTTAGCTGGAGGCAGGTGAAAAGCAACCATCCATTGATGTTTCTTCTCTCCTTTTCTTCCTCCCTCCCTGCCCTTCTCTCTAAAATTAATGAATAAAATCTTCAAAAAAAAAAGGGAAAACAACAAAACAATGAACCCCACTCTTCTTCCCTACAGCAATTTTACGTACAAGACAATTAAATCTAAAAATTAAATGATGTATATATATAT
>PVIW01001042.1:0-337832 GCA_004026585.1 Noctilio leporinus
CCCCGGCCCTCACTCTGACCCGCCCACAACAATAGGTCCCGCCCCGGCCCTCACTCTGGCCCGCCCACAACAATAGGTCCCGCCCCGGCCCCGCCCCGCAGCAGCCACCCTTCCCTCGACTCCCGCACCTCGAAGAACTCGTGCTCCCGCGGGAAACGCACCAGACGCGCCGCGAAGCGGAACGGCGGGGCCCCGGCCGCAGGGCTCCGCTCCACCGGCAGCGGCTCCGCCGCCCCGGGCCCCGCCGCCAGGCGGGCGGGCAGTGCGGGCGGTAGCTGCATCGCCCTGCGCCACAGCGGCAGCCACAGTCTGCCGGCCACCGTCCTAGACCTGGCAGGGGCCGGACCGGACGTGACGTCGCGAGCCACTTCCGCTTCCGGCGCGGGCTCCGCGCTTCTTGTTAGACTCGCATGGGCTGCAGCTGCGGTGAGTGCGGCGGGGCTTCCCTCCGGGCCGCCCCACCCACCCCCGCCCCGCCCCGCCCCACCCCGCCCCACCCCGGTCGTGCGGCGCGAACCGGGTTCCGGGCGGCTCGGTCCGGAGCTGCAAGTCGGGGTCCTTCCCGGGCGCGGTGCGCAGGGTCCCTCCTGCCGAGGCTCGCGCCCCTTCCGGGCGGCTCCCGGCCCTCGGAACGCCGGGGTTTCCTCCGAAGCCTTCTTTGCTTAAAGCCCTTAGCTGACGCCCTCTCCCTGCCTCCCGGGTTCGCCTCCGGGTGGTCGGGCCCCGCGGTCCGCCCGCCTTCAGGTCTCCGGCCGCCCGGCGCCCCACTGGGCGCTGTGCCCGGTGCTCCCGGTGCAGAACTCAGAGGCGGTCAGGCAGTTCCCCGACTAAAAAGCGATCGGCGACACAAGGGGACCCCGGGGTGCTCGAGATGTAGGGAGGAGGGCGGGCCGGTGCCCCGCACCCCAACTCGCCCTGCGTGCCCGCGTCGCGAACGGCGTGCGGGTGCGTTCGTGCCGGGGAAGAAGGGGCGCGTTTCTTTTGGAAATAGAAGTAGGTGGGCAGGGGCGGCTGGTCCCTGCGTCCTGGAAGCGGAGGTGGTTTTGGCTCCATCCCCAGCCGCTCGCCCACGTGCCCAGGAGCCAGCTGTGCGCAGACCCAGCCTCCCCACCGCGGGGCCCTTTACCTGCCTCTGGTGCAGCGCGAGGGCTCCGGGCGTCCTTTACAAGTTTTGAAGTTTTTCAAGCCTTTTGAGCAACTAGCTTTGAGCTCTCGGCAGGGCCTCTGTCGCTTCTCTCTGGGGCGCTGGGTGCGTGAGAAGCGGGTGTCCTGGCCCAGCACCTCGGGGGCTCGGCGAGTGAGGGGAGGAAGGTCCTGCCCTGGTCGAGCCTCCATCCCCTCGTGGCCGATGCTGGGGGAGAAGCACCCGGCGAGCCACTAAACGTTCCTGACAAGTGCGTTTACGAGGCCGCCACTGGCGTGTGGCGCCCCAGACTCTTGGCCCTTCCCGACACCACCGCAGCCAAGCGCTGGTTTCCCAGACAGCTGCGTGCGGGTGGGGGCCCCCTTCTTGCGGGAATGGTTCCCAAATCCACTGGGAGCAGTAGGGGCCTCGGAGTGTCCCTAACCTGCACGTCAGCGATCACGGCGTTTCCCGGAAGGTCCCCACGCGGTGTGCCTGGGGGAGGGTGTGCGCTCTGAGTGGGAGACGCAGCGGCCAGGGGTGCTGCGTCCAGCACTTGCAGCACAGCTCGCGGAAACAGCGTGGGAAGTGGGACTGGCTCCCGTGGGCTTGAGGGGCCACAGGGCCCGTGCCGTGTGGTTTCTCTGTCCGCCCTGGCTTGCAGCGCTGCCGGGGGTAACGTGGTTGCGGAGGGTTAGCGCGACTGCGCGTTGGGCCGTTTTGCTCCTGTAAAGCGGCCATTTCTCCCTGAGAGGAACGGTTCCGTTGGTTGGCCTTGGTGGCGGCCTTGGAGATGCCCTTCCAGTCACCTAAGTGTGCGGGCTCCGGGAACCCACCTGGCGGCAGCTGCAGAGGGTGCACGCAGCCCCCCGGGGGGGTTCGGGGTGGACCAGCCCAGGCTGCAGTCAGTCGGCACCTGTGGGTAGCAGAAGCCCCAAGAGACTAGGCTCCGGGTTGCACCCCTTCCTCTGCCTCTGCGTGGAGTCGCTGCCTCGCCAGTTGGATGTTTGTGCACCAGGAGCTGTAATTGCATCCAGAGAACTTGTTGATCTTCCCTCAGGGCACAGTGACTGTTAGGGGTCGCGACCGCCGGCTGTGGGGCGTGCGCCCGGCATCTCTGCGGCTCTGCACGGGACCCCACCTGTTCGGGCCACAGCCTTTGAGTAGTTGCTGAAAAGACCCTTTTGGGAAATTCACAGGCAGAAATGACTCTATCTTTGATTCCAGCGGTTCTGTTGTTCATGGACTGATGTTAGGAATCTGTGTGGGGAGATTGAAGTGTTTGTGTGTAGTGTGTCCATTTGCTCATCTGCGTGTTTTGAATCTCATCTAATTGCTCATGGGTGTCTGTTCACTCTTTCTATCAGTATGGCTGATGGGAATGGCCAACTGGACCTGTGATCCGAGGACCAAAGCCCCCATGCAGGCCACTGCAGTCTGTTGGGGACACCTCAGTTGTGGCTTGAGGCCAGACGGTCCTCTGAGACCTAGGACGGTGGGTGACGGGGCAGGCTGAGATAAAGCGGAGCCCCGGCTCAAATGCATAGGGAGTGTGCAGGGCTTTATGAAAAGTACGCGCAGACGTGGCCAAGCTTGGGCAAGAGACGTAACTGTCCTGATACCAGAGTGCAGAGCACGCCAACCTGAACTGCACAGGGTTTGACAGCCAGACGTGGGCCTCATGGGCTGGCAGTGGAGTTTAAATTTCTGTGCTGGGACAGGCCAGTGGATTCAGCCAGTGTAGAGCTCCCTGTGTAGATCCAGGACCACTGTGTCTGCCCGCCACTGGCCCTGGGCCTTGCGTTATCGAAGTCGCACCGGGTGACAGCGGGCCCAGCCCCAGGCCCACAGGTTCACAGTCTGCACCTGCCGGCTGTTGAGCTGAGGCATGGGCCTGGAAGCTGGCTACAGCTACGGATCCCCAAAAGCAACGTGTCCACTGGAGGCAATGTCAGAGACCAGTGAGAGACCGCACCAGGGGCACCATCTGCAGGGAGGGGAGGACTCACCCTAGGAACAAGCCCTACAGGGTGGACAGTCAGTCGGAGGCAAGGGGCGGGCTGGAGGGGTGTCGTGTGGCCTGCAGGACGATTTGGTGTCTCCCAGACCTGACGTTAGCTAAATTTGATTGCTTTAAAACTTTCAATAGGGTTCTGTGTTTATAAAAAGCTTTCCTCTTACCTCTAGGACAACACATTGTGATGTGTCAGAGCCAAAACTATGAGTGAATTTCGGATTCACCATGACGTCAACGAGCTGCTCAGCTTGCTGCGTGTGCACGGAGGGGAGGGGGCCGAGGTCTACATTGACCTGCTGCAGAAGAACCGGACCCCGTACATCACAACCACGGTGTCTGCACACAGCGCCAAGGTGAGTGCCCATTCCAGCGCTGCACAGCCACTGGGCGAGGTAGCCCTGGCCCTGAGATGTGCATTCACCTCCCCCACCCCGGTGGCCCTCACCGAGGTAGATGGTGATGCCAGAGAGCCTCAGCTGGTCTTCCTGTGGGTCCCTAGGCGATTCTGCCCCTCAGCCTAGACTGATGGGCCAGCGGAAGCTCAGGGAGCCCAGGCCCTTCACGATGCCCTCCACTCCTGTGACAGGGGGCACGCAGCTGCGTCTCTAATGTATAGTCCCATCATGACACCGATGGTTCCCCGATGGAAAAGGGAGCTCCTGGTAGTAACCACATTGAAATTCCTTTCAAGTGAATTACTTTTCTTATTCAAAAAAGTACATAACTCACTCACCCTGGCTAGACAGCTCGGTTGTTAGAGTGTTGCCCTGATATGCCAAGGCTGTAGGTTTGGTCCCCAGTCAGGGCACCTAGAAGAATTGAGGTATCACCCTGGCTGGTGTGGCTCAGTGGATTGATTGAAGGGTCACTGATTCGATTCCCAGTCAGGGCACAGGCCTGGGTTGCAGGCCAGGTCTCTGGTTGGGGGTGCATGAGAAACATCAAACCATACATTGATGTTTTTCTCCCTCTTACTCCCTTTCCTTCCCCTCTCTCTCTAAAAGTAAATAAATAAACTTTTAATATATATATTTTTTAAAGAATCAAGGTAGCAATAAGTGGAACAACAGATCAGTATTCCTTCCTCTCTCTTCATTTCCCCCTTGCTGTTTCTCTAAAATCAGTAAGTAGCCCTGGCTGGTGGCTCAGTGGATAAGGCGCCGGCCTCTGAACCCAAAGATCACTGGTTCGATTCCCAGCCAGGGCACGTAACCAGGTTGCAAGCCAGGTCTCCAGCCAGGTCCATAGCTGGAGACAGGTGAAAGGCAACCGTACATGGGTGTCTCTCTCCCTCTCTGCCTCTGTCCCTTCCCCTCTCTCTGAAAAATAATAAAATCTTTTTAAAAATAGCAAAACAAAAATTAAAATTAATAAAATAAAATCAGTAAGTAAATAGCCCTGACCAGTGTGGCTCAGCGGGTTGGGTGGCGTCCTGCAAAGTGAGGGGTCTCTGGTTTGATTCCCAGTTGGGGCACTTGCCTGAGTTGCAGGTTCTGTCCTGGTTCGGGGCCCATGAGAGGCAACCGATGGAAGTTTCTCTCGCATGCTGATGTCTCCCTCACTTTTTCTCCCTTCTTTTTCTAAAAAGACAAGTAAATGAAGTTTTTTAAAAAACTCAAGTAAAAATTAAAACTACGTGATTTTGTCTAAATATAGATCTGTTGTAAAAGATAATTTTGAAACCTTTTTGAAAACATGAGTCTTCAGTTATTTGCTCTGCTCAGTAACGGCACCAGGACAATCCGTTGAGCACAGCCATTTAGGAGCACGTTATCTAATGAGAACACCAGACATCAGGGAGAAAACAGGAGCCCTGAGCCTGTGCGCTGTGGTACGTGTTGGAGGGAGCAGAGTAAGGTGGACATGTGAACCACCAAGGGAGAAACGTGAGATTCTTGTCAGTAACATGAGAGAAACATGCCAGGAAAATGTGGTTTCACAGCAGATTTGAAGTGTCTTCTAAGCTTTTAGTTTAGTGGCCTGATTTCATCGTACGTGGGTGTTTGTGTTTCGTTACCTGGACGGTGTTTTTGCACCTGTACGCTACTGTCCCTAAATCGTTGTGTTTGTGCTCTTGAGGTTAAAATAGCAGAATTTTCTCGTACTCCGGAAGACTTTCTAAAGAAATACGATGAGCTGAAATCAAAGAACACAAGGAACCTTGACCCGCTGGTGTACCTGCTGTCCAAACTCACGGAGGACAAGGAGGTGACTGTCGTGCACGGGGCCACGGGTGTCTGGGGGGTCATGGTGGGGTGGTTCTGGTCCTTGAAGCCCCTGGCTCACACGGTAGAGATGACGCCTCACGAGTCTGCTGCCATGGCTGCCTCCGTAGCCACTCTGCCTGCCTGTCCCGGAATGAGCCTAACTGGTGATAAACAAAGGAGGCTGGTTGGGCTTTCCCTTCTTTGTTGTCCCCTGCCTTGTCTGTGTTAGTTTTAGGTTGAGTGTATGATGTGTGTGTGATGCTCTCCGGGTCCTCCCTCCTGCTGCCTGAGGCCCAGAGGCTGTTCAGGGGTGAAGGCGCAGCTAGGCACACGTTGACCTCCAGTGCCAGGAACAGGCAGCAAGTGCAGAGAAAGGGCAGTGCCCTGGGCTGGAGGCTGGGGTGGCTGTTAAAGCCACAGCCTGTTTTCTTCTGTGAAAGGAAAGGATGGGGCACCTCGTGGCAGGAAGCTTTGGGAGACCTGATGGGAGCCCCTGCTTGCCCTGCAGGGGGTCTCGGGGCTGGGAAAGAAGGGTGGGTGGCTGTGCTGGGCAGAGTGCACACGCGTGCGGCCCTGTGTCATGCGGGGTTCTGTGTGTGCAGACGCTGCAGTACCTACAGCAGAATGCGAGGGAGAGAGCCGAGCTGGCTGCTCCAGCCTCAGCCAGCAGCGCCACCGGCCTCAGCGCCCCTGCTCCAGCCGCCAGGATCTCCCTGCAGGAGCTCGAGGAGCTGAGGAAGCAGCTGGGCAGTGTGGCCGCGGGCTCCACGTGGCAGCAGGTACACTTACTGCGGCCCAGGGTGCCGGTGGGAGTGCACTTCTCACTGTGAAAGACGAATCCGAGCGTGGACACTGGTCGAGACCAGCTGTGTGTGGATGAGGGTCCTGGACTCAGGGTGGAACAACGGAAGCGGGAGGAGTGCCAGGCAGTTGTGTGGGTTCAGCCTATTTCCTTTGTTGGTCTTGGACAACTTGTCTTTTTTTCATTATGCTTTATAGATGGTTTTCTCTACACCAAGGGTGTCGACCTCACTTTCACTGGGGGCCACATCAGCTTGCAGTTGCCTTCAAAGGGCCAAATGTAATTTTAGAACTGTGTATACGTAACTTCTAAGTGAGCCGGGGAGAAGGGCCTTGTGTTGGCCACCTGTGCCCTGTGTCGCCCTCTTTCCCCTCACTGGCCGCTTTTCTTGGTTGGAGCTCACGTGCCGCCCTGTTCCCTTGACATGCGTCTTCTGGCTCTTGGCATCACCTCTGGCCTTGGAGGCCGTGGAGCTGTGGCCCTCTGAGGGTCTGCGATTAGCATGTGCTTGTCGACCACGACTGCTGTGACGAGGACAGCAGCCGTCACTAGTGGGCATGTCCTGTGTCCAGCACCTCTCAAAGCCCTCACCCTGATATCCTGTGTGATGGAGGAGGACACCGAGTTGGCACACGCCCTTCTCACCACTCCTGAGCCAGAGCTGCTGAAAGCTAGGCCACTGGACGGCCCGGGCAGCCTCTGGTGGCGAGTGCCCTGGGGACCCCTGCCCCACGCCTGTGCCTGGAGCCAGCCTTTCCCTGGCAGCACGCTCCTTCGGCCCCTTGTTCCTGAGGGGCTTGGGTGGGGTCACCCTTCTCCAGACATCAGCAGCTGGGGCCTTGTCTTAACCCACAAGTCCTGTGTAGACTTTGGGCCACAGAAGGCGGCGTAGGTCATCCCACCAGTCAGTGCTGGTGAGGTGCCCGTGCGGGAGACTCACCTGGGTGCCCTGTGCAGACCAACACCTGCCAGGGGCCTGGGTCCGTCTCATGTGCGTTTTGACACATACTCACTGAACCCTCCTCTGCTCAGTTTCTTTCAACTGTTTGTACTAAATATGTACCTTTGTCTTTAAAACGTCCTTACCAGTCGCTTGAACTTACACGGAAGATGCTCCGAGACAAGCAGAACAAAAAGAACTCGGGCCCGCGCCTCCCTGTCTTCCCTGCGTGGGTGTACGAGAGGCCCACGCTGGGTGGGGATTTTCTGACCAGCTCAGGTTTAAGCACAGACACGGCTGTGCCTATAGGTACGTGGAGCGTTTGCTCTGACTGCCTGCGTGGTGGACGGTGGGTGGGTGGCTGCAGTGCTCAGAGCCCGCCCTGTGCCCAAGGGCCGCAAGTGGGGGCATGGTGGGTGCTGCCAGCGGCATCTGTGACCTGCAGAGTCGGTGCCCTGGGGCAGGCAGCCGGCGCAGGGGCAGTTTGCAGAGACAGCTTTCCCCTGATGCTGCCACAGCTCCCCCTGCGTGGCCATCTGCCCATGTGTTGTTCTAGGGCCAGGAGCTGCCTCGCCATGAGGCGTTGGGTGGCGGCCTTACTCAGTTCCTGGGACTCTTCTCCAGCCGCCTGGGTTGTCACAAGGGAACCATCTTACACTGTGTATTTATGGTCAAAAGTGTTGTTTTATTAACTTATTACTTTTTTTTTTCACGATTTTATTATTTTTAGAGAGGGGGGAATGAGAGGCAGAGAGGGAGAGAGACATCCGTGTATGGTTGCCTTTCACCTGCCTCCAGCTACGGACCTGGCTGCAGACCTGGCTTGCAACCTGGTCATGTGCCCTGGCTGGGAATCGACTTTTGAGTTCGCCGGCTGGCGCCTCATCCACTGAGCCACCAGCCAGGGCTGTCGGTGTTTTAAAGCCTGTAAGGAAACCCTCTCTTCCCAGAGCAGCATGTAGTGCTGGACACGTGACTCCACAGGAAGTGCTTTCAGATCCCTGGCTGTGTCCCTGGGCTGGTGCAGCCCCAAGTGCAGGGTTTCCAGCTGCATGGTGCTCGCAGGCCCTGGTGGGCTGTCCGGGCGCCCTGGCTGCTGGCTCCAGCGCCTTTCTTGCTGGTGGTTTTGAAGCCTCAGTCTTTGCCCCAGTGGGATCACTTGCAGCCACGTGAGCAGCTGGTTCTTAGGCCCTTGGTTATTTGGGGGAAACCAGCGAGAGTGCGGCTTTGAGAGCTGCCGGTGGGAGCCGGGCTGGGAGGCAAGGCGTGTGGCCCCAGCAGTGTCCGGCCCACAGGCTCCCTGCCCCTGGCGGCCCAGGAGGCGGCCGTCGTGGAGGACCTGCTCTACGTGCTGGTGGGTGTAGACGGCAGGTACATCAGCGCCCAGCCCCTCACCGGGAGGCAGAGCCGGACCTTCCTCGTGGACCCCAACCTGGACCTATCTATCAGGGAGCTGGTGAACAGAATCCTGCCGCTGGCTGCCAGCTACTCCACTGTGACCAGGTAGGCACCGGGTGCCAGCCTCCCCGACACCGGGCTCCAAGCACATGCTGCCCCAGCTTTATTCGTGTTGCGATGTGAAGGGCCGGGGCAGCAGGGCGCCCAGTCTGAGCCTGAGGGTAAGTGGGGCAAACGTTTGCCCCAGACACACAGTGCCCGGCCCCATCCGAAAACGTAGTTGCCACTTCTCAGAGGACTTGACACTCCCTCTTCTCGTAGGTTCATCGAGGAGAAGTCTTCCTTCGAGTATGGGCAGGTGAACCATGCACTGGCGGCTGCCATGCGGACCCTGGTGAAGGAGCACCTGATCCTGGTCACTCAGCTGGAGCAGCTGCAGAGGCAGGGCCTGCTGTCCCTGCAGAAGCTCTGGTTCTACGTGCAGCCAGCCATGCGCACCGTGGACATCCTGGCCTCCATCGGTGCGTTTCCGCTGGGCTGGGGCGCAGGAGGCGGGCGGGCAGGCCCCGGTGCAGCGGCTCGTGCTGTGCCAGGGAGGTGGGTCTCGTCACAGGAGGGACCTCTGGGACCAGGGTGCTGGTCACACACGTCTTGCTTTCCCCTCACCGTGATTGCGAGGCCAAAGTGGTGTTGGTTTGTTTTTTGACTGACTCGGGAGAGACAGCTAGAACCTCTTATGGGTAAACCTGATGAGCAGCTCCCACGTTACAGCTTCAGGGTGTCTCCTAAAGAGCCACCTGTCACCTGTGAAGGTGGGAGGTTGGGCTCTGCGTGGCTCCTGCTTTCTCAGCGCTCAGTGCCTCCTCCCCTCACAGCCACCTCCGTGGATAAAGGCGAGTGTGTCGGGGGGTCCACACTGAGCCTGCTGCATGACCGGAGCTTCAACTACACGGGTGACAGCCAGGCTCAGGAGCTGTGCCTCTACCTCACCAAGGCCGCCAGCGTGCCCTACTTCGAGATCCTGGAGAAGTGGATCTACAGGGGGATCATCGATGACCCGTACAGGTGGGGCGGGGTGGGCACGTGGAGTCAGCCCCATCAGCCCCTTGGCTGCCTCTGTCCATTGAAGTGCATAAGACAAAACATGTCAGCTCGTGGAGTTTTGCGGTGTTGAGATTGACTTTTCAAAACACAAGAATAGTGTTTCTCTGCTAACGATCCAAATAACAAAAGCTGCTGTGGCAGCTGAGTCAGGTGTGCCGTTTCAGGTCCGGGGCCGCAGGTGACATTTGAGGTGGGATGGAGGGGTGGGCTCCGGTGGACGGGACTGCGACTGCGTCCCAGGTGTGTCCTGTTGTCCCCGTGTGCACTGGGCAGCCGCGTGGGCCCAGTCAGTCAAATCAGCCTTGCCCCAGCTCTGTGGCCCCAGGTCGCCTCACTGCCCCAGTGAGGCTGGCAGGTTTGACAACTCACCATGGAAGATGAACGGTCGTGACGCTGTGCACGGCTTCTGAGGTGTGAGCTGGGACGTCTGTGCTTTCAGCGAGTTCATGGTGGAGGAGCACGAGCTGCGGAAGGAGAAGATCCAGGAGGACTACAACGACCGGTACTGGGAGCAGCGCTACACCGTGGTGCAGCGGCAGATCCCGTCCTTCCTGCAGAAGATGGCGGGCAAGGTGCTCAGCACAGGTGAGGCCCAGAGGGGCAGGTGCAGGCCTTGTCTGGCTTCTGGGCTCTGCTTGACCCCATTTTGTCCCCTGACGCCAGCAGGTGGTCTCAACAAGTGCCCCACCTTCTCTGCACCTCAGTTTCCACTTAGAGGAAAGCTGCTCTGCTCACGTGCTGACAGCACAGCTGTGGGCTTCTGATGCCCAGGCTCCGTCCCGTGCGGACACCGGCTGGGTGTCCTGCAGGCCAGTGCGGCGCAGGCCCCCCTTCGGGCGCCAGTTATGTCAGGTCTCTAGGCCACTGGCACTTCTGTCCAGGGTGATGACAAAGTGGGGATCCCCGTGATCCGCCCTGAGGTTCAGTAACTTGCTAGCAACTCACAGAAATTGGAAACACTGGGATTGCTCTGTGTCTGGTGTGTCGTAAGGGGTTCAGATGGACAGAGGACTGAGAGTCCCTGAGCACAGGAGCATTGGTCCCCGGGAGTGGGCCTCTACCCCCCTCCTGGCAGATGGAAGTGTTCACCAGCCACCTGAAAGCTCTTCAAGGCCCTTTTAGGGCTTCTGTGGAAGTTCCATGGGCACGTCAGCGGCCGCTGCTGACCATCCCAGTCCCTGCCCATCCCCTTCCTGGCCGTTGGGTGCGGCCAGGTTCCATCTACCTCATCGCCTGGCTGGCTCCTCCTGCCACCAGCCCTACCCCACAGCTCATGGGGGCAGCAGCAGCCCCCCATTAGCATACGCTCAGGTGCAGGTGGAGGGCTTCTGAGCAGCCAGGGGCCAGGGGTTTGTGGGGCTCAGTGCCGGAAACTACATGGATCTTGTTGTCTCGCACGTCACACATCGTACCTTCTTACAGGAGAAACCACCGAGGACTCAGGCCACTGGGCCTGCTGCGTTTGTGGTCGCCTTGCTGAGTTGGGAAGTCAGGTGTGGGCACTAGGAGCTGGGCTTGCTGAGACTGGGGCTGTTGGACAGCTGTGGAGGTGGCTTAGGGTCTGGTTCTTGCTTGGAGCTTGTGTCTGGTCTTGCTCAGAGAGCCAGGTGTGAGCGTCACAACAGATCTCCGCAGGGACAGCTTCCCACCTCGGTTGGGGACAGGAGTCTCCACCATGGCTGGAGCAGGTCCCAGAGTGTCCTTGGGTCTGATTGTGACCCTGTCTTCTGCGTGTGTGTGTGATGGAATTTTTAACCTGCCGCAATTTCTCTTCAGGAAAATATCTTAACGTGGTCAGGGAGTGTGGTCACGATGTCACCTGCCCAGTGGCCAAAGAGGTCATCTACACCTTGAAGGAGCGAGCGTACGTGGAGCAGATCGAGAAGGCTTTTAACTACGCCAGCAAAGTGCTGCTGGACTTCCTGCTGGAGGAGCAGGAGCTCCTGGCTCACCTGAGGTGCGTGCCTCCGGGAGCAGCCGGGCCCAGCGCGGCCAGGGACGTGTGCAGGGCTCCTGTCATCTCACAAGAGGGGTGGGCCAGCTAGTGTCCAGCCTGCTGTGGGTGCCTGTGGATGCATCCTCCCCAGCCCTGGCTCGGCCACCCCAGTGACCCCTCTGCACCCCCTCCTGGCCTTGCAGTGACCCCTCTCTGGCAGCACACCCTGCAGGATCCTGCCTGAGGGAGCTCTTCATGGCAGCTCGGAACTGAGCCCCTTCATGCCGCCTGTTGCTGCCGGAGCCCCCCATGTGCTCATGGCCTTCTCTTCCCAGGCATCTGCCAGCATTTCCCCAGAGCCCGTGTGGGTCCGCATGCCAGGTGGCCTCACGGATGTCGCCTGTCGCCTGTCTTAGGTCCATCAAGCGCTACTTTCTCATGGACCAGGGAGACTTCTTTGTGCACTTCATGGACCTCACAGAGGAGGAGCTGAAGAAGCCGGTGGATGACATCACACCCACACGCCTGGAGGCGCTGCTGGAACTGGCCCTGCGCATGAGCACCGCAAACACGGACCCCTTCAAGGACGACCTCAAGGTGGGCACCACCCAGGAGGGGCTGGACAGAGCCCAGCAGAGCCAGCGCCTGATGGGACGCCTTCCGCCTTGGTTGGGAGCAGCCCAGGTGGTTGTGAGGTTTTCCCTCCTCTGCGGACACGCGCTGTGGGGCCGCCCTCGCGTTCCGTAGCCGTCCGCTCGGTCGGTTGTCCTCTCACCTCGCGATGACCTTCGCTGAGGGTCCTGCACCCCTTTTCTCGGGGACGTTGGCCTGCACCGTCCTGGGTGTCTGGCTTGGTTCCCAGGACGCGCTGGCCATGGATTGAGCAGGAAGTGTTCCCTCTTCAGTTTGGGGATGTTTCAAGAGGGTTGGGAGTCAGTGACACCTTTGGTGGCCTCCGCCCACGAGGTTGTCCCGATCTCCTTGCCCCGGGTCTGTGCGCAGTTGCGTCCTTCTCAGGTCAGTTGCGGTTGCTGGTGCCCCTGGACCTGGCGCTGGAATTGGTCCTCGTGATCCTTCGCGTTTCTGTAAGGTTGGCAGTGGTGTCCCTGCTTTCGTTCATCCGTGTCTCGTTGGAGTCTTTTCTTCCCCTCTTTTACTTAAACGTGGCTAAAAGTTTGTCAGTTCTGTTGACCTTTCAAAGAACCCACTTTGGGTTTCATTGATTTTATTTCTGTTGTTTTTTACGTGCCGTTGAAAAGAAGCAGGGGTGACAGCATCATCCAGTGATGAGATAAGAGATGACAGCACAGCCATGTCAGACACTGGGGAAGGGATGGATGGTCAGCAGCAAAACGCCTCCTGCTCCTTGGTCCTGACACCGTCGGGTTACCTTCCAGAGGGTTGTGACTCAAGCAGCAGGAGAGGCAGGAAGGTCAGCAGAGTGCCTGGTGCATAACCGTTGCTGGGAAGCAGGCTCTCCTCGTGCCTGACGTGGGCGCATCAGTGTCCTTCACGCTGCTCCTTGCCCAGTGTTGGCAGGCAGGGCACCAGGTGTCAGACCCGCAGTTCAGACCCAACCTCAGTTCAGCAGCTGCGGCTCCGAGCTCTGGCTAGGGAAGAATTGAGAGCTGAGACCCAAACTGTGAGAGAAAGTTTACCTGGAGAGCCACGGAGGTGGAAGAAAGGGGCTGAGGAAGCTTAGGGGAGAGAGGCGAGGGGCGGGGGGGGGCCCCGGGCGCCTCCCCTTTGTCCCCACTCCAGCCTTGCTGCCTCCTGGGCTGCTGCTCCACGTGCAGTTGGCTCTGCCTAGTTTCTTCGGGGGTGAAAGTGGGTTACTGACTTGAGATCGTCTGTCCTCTTCAGCGTGGGTGCTGCCTGCCGCACGGATTCTGTGTCCGTGCGTTTGCTTCATCGCGTTGTCCCGTCTCCATTGGGCCTCTGACCTGTTTTCAAGGGTGTTTGATTTTCACACGTTTGTGGCTTTTCGGTTTTCCTTTGTTGTGGATGTCTAGCTTTGCCCTGTGTGGTCCCAGAACTCTTCTGACTTTGATTTTGTAAAGTTTAAAGCTTGTTTTGTGGCTTCTCGTGTGGTCCAGCCTGGAGACCACTGTGTGTAAACTCGGGAAGCATGTTCGATGTGGGAGCGTGTCCTGCAGGTGCGCGGCAGGCCTGCTGTCTGGCTGTCCCTCCAGCATTGAAAGTGGGGAGTGAGCTGTTTCTCCTTTTAAGTCTTTGCTTCTTGCTTCGTGTCAGGGGCGTTTCGCAGGAGAGGTTCCTCAAGGTGAAGCACCTCAGTGCATATGCCTTGTACACTAGGCTGATCTTAGACTCCAGCCTGAAGACCTGGGCGCACGGTGGGAGGCCTCATCTGCGCATGTGACCTCCCTCCCACCCCCACTGGCCCTGTGGTGGCACCAGGCAGCTGCCTTCCCTGCTCTATGACTCGTGTGGGAACGCGCACTGTCCTGGGTGGCTGGCGGGCGCGCAGTCAGCCCCCAGGAAGCTGACAGCAGGAGCCACGCTGCCTGGGGCGCAGGACCTGCCCTGGGGCCGGCCAGCAGGAGGGGCTCGGGGCTCCTGGTGCCCCCACCCCGTGGACCCTTTTCACACACAGTGCTGTGTCAGCGGTTTTCTTTTTCTCCTTGAATGGAAAGTGGCTTCATCTTTGGAATCTTTACCAAATGGTTGGTTTTTCCCGCCCGGCGCTGAGACGCAGAGGATCACACGCACCTCAGGCCTTGGTGGCTTTGCAGGGGGAGCCATGGCAGAGGATCACACGCACCTCAGGCCTTGGTGGCTTTGCAGGGGGAGCCATGGCTCAGTGCTTGCTTTACAGTCAATGGTACAAAATTAACACTTCGGTTACAGTTGCTGGGCAGGCATCAGACGTTTATTGGACTGACCAAGAAGGTCGTGCGTTCTTTCTGTGCAGTGGCTCCTAGTAGCATCGAGTTGTCTTTGACTTCATTACCTTCTGTTAGGGGGCGTTGTGACAGCGGTCGTATCAGCTGCATTTTAAAGACTTACCAAAAGGTGGATTTGTGTGCCGCCGTTCTAACGTTGCGGGTGGAGGAAGTAAGCAGCATTTTTGGCACGTTACGCTTTGTTACTTCAAGGAAGGTGAAGATGCAGCAGGTGCGAAGGAGACTGCGGTGTGTGGAGAAGGTGCTGTGAGGGGTCACGCGTGCCGGAAGGCTGCAGGTTTTGTGCTGAGATTTCTCGCTGGACAAGGCCACATGGTTGGGGGGCCCTGCTGACGGTGGTGGTCAGGTCGAGGATTAATTGAAAATAATCCACATGATACCGTGCGGGAGGTAGCTGACGTACTCCCGCTGTCCAAATCAACAGTTAGTGGTGAAAATGAAAAACGTGTTTCTTATTTTGCAGAAATAACGTGTTAAACGGACATCTTGGCCGACGAAGGGCTCGTACCTGACGCTCCCGTTTCTCTCTCCGCAGATTGACCTGATGCCTCACGACCTCATCACACAGCTCCTGCGGGTTTTGGCCATTGAGACCAAGCAGGAGAAGGCGATGGTGCAGGCCGACCCCACCGAGCTCTCGCTGAGCGGCCTGGAGGCCTTCTCCTTCGACTACGTGGTCAAGTGGCCCCTGTCGCTGATCATTAACAGGTGAGCAGCTCCCTTGGGCCGGCCGAGGGGCGGTTTCCAGGTCTGCAGGGAGGAGCTCAGCTGGGCCCGCCCACCACCCACTACAGCCACGTGCGCTCCGTGGGGCCACCTGGCGGTGGTGGCCAGGCCCCGTGCTTTGCCCGTGACCTCGCCGCCCGACTGGTGTCCCGGCCAGAGCCTCGTTCGCAGCCCGGGCGGGTGTCGGTGGGACCCCATGGCCTCTCCTCCCCGGCAGGAAGGCCCTGACCCGCTACCAGATGCTGCTGCGGCACGCCTTCTACTGCAAGCACGTGGAGCGGCAGCTGTGCAGCGTCTGGATCGGCAACAAGGCCGCCAAGCAGCACTCGCTGCTCTCCGCCAAGTGGTGCGTTCCGTGTCCTCGTCCACGGGGAAGCGGCCCAGGACCCCGGGGGGGGGGTGCTTCTGCTGTCCATGAGCGGCCCCGGCCTTGTCCCCCAACCAGCTGCCTAAACCTGCGGGCTGGCTGTCTGGGTGGGGCCTCTCTGAGGACCCCGACCCCTCCCAGGGTGAGAGCCTCGTGGTGTGGGCCCCCCACCCGTTTAAGTCTGTGGCCCCCAGTGTGGTCTGTGCCTGCGGCTGAGCCTCAGGTGCCGTGTTAGGTGCACGTGCCGGGCCTGGAGGGGGGCGAGGAGTAGCTCTGGCGCAGGTGCCGGCCCCATAGCGCCTCCCGGGGTCTCTGCGCACCCAGGTTCGCCAGCGCCTTCACGCTGCGGCAACGGATGCTGAACTTCGTCCAGAACATTCAGTACTACATGATGTTTGAGGTCATGGAGCCCACCTGGCACATCCTTGAGAGGAACCTGAAATCTGTGAGTCCTGACGGGGTGGATACAAGGCGCTAGCAGCCAGGATGCGTGTCAAGTGTAGGGTCTTCAGGGAGCAAGGTGCTGGGTGGGTGTCGTCAGCAAGGCCGGACTCAGAGCCCTGTCAGGAGAAGCCGCGCCTTCTTACCGCGCTGTCCTCCCTCACGTGACGGGGAGGGGCACGGTCTGCTCCGCACGCCTGGCCCCAGGTCTTTGAGTGGCATGGCTCCTGCCCTCCCAGGAGCTCCGCAGCCGCATCAGCAGGTCCTGGGCCCTCTGGGGCTTCTCACCTCCAGCAAGTTCCTGCAGCGGAAGGTGGCCACGGTCACTTTGTTCCTGCTTCCTGTCTGTAGGGATCAAAACCTTGGATTTTGGCGCATGTTCAGCATTCTTTCCTTTTAGTGGTATTTTGGAGATTTTCCCCCAGAGCCTGTCGCTTCATTTGAGAAGTGGAGACAGGGTCGGGCCGAGCCGGTGCGGCAGCCGGGTTGCCCGCGTGCTCAGGCGGGTGCGCTTCGCAGGCCTCCAACATCGACGACGTGCTGAGCCACCACACGGGCTTCCTGGACACCTGCCTCAAGGACTGCATGCTGACCAACCCCGAGCTGCTCAAGGGCTTCTCCAAGCTGATGTCTGTGTGCGTCATGTTCACCAACTGCATGCAGGTGCGGCACAGCCCCGCCCACGCCGCCCCCCAGCTGTCAGCCGGCGGGACCCTGCACGGCCGTTCCTGAACCTGCTGCGCCCTTCCCGTCAGAGCCTGGCTCGTTGGACTCCGTTTTTATGGGGCACCTGTCGCAAGCAGTGGAACAGGAAATGGGGGACTGGGGCAGAAGAAGGGGTGACATGGGGGTTTGCCAGGGCTCAAGGGCCCTGGGGCCTCTGAGCTCACAGGGCCCATGGGAGAACGTGCAGGCAGGAGCATGAGGACAGGGCAGCTGGGAGCATGTGACCTGATCCTCACTTAAGGGCCATATTGGGCTGCAAACTGGAAAATGCCTGGAAAGCAGGTGTTTTCAGAGAGAGGAGTCCATGAACCCGTGACGGGCAGCTGGAGGGCGTGTGGGTCCAGGCCTCCCAGGGTACAGCTGCCCCAAGTTCGTGGGCACCTGGGCAGCGTAGGGGGCATGTTTCCCTAGCGGCAAATGTAACTACAGTGGTGTCTGGCCCCCAAGAGGTTCACGCAGAGCATGAAGCTGGACGATGAGCTGGGCCGCCCGACCCTGGAGCACGGCACCATGCTGGGGCCGCCCACGGAGGCCGAGCGGCTGGAGGAGCGAGCCCGGAAGGAGCTTGCCCGCAAGGTGTGTGGCCTCGTGGGTCGGTCCAGCATGTCCTCCAGTTTCCTGAGAAATCTGGCAGCGTTAGAGTCGTAAGCCCTGGAGCTAAACCTGCTACCACCCTTCTATACCTGCCTGCCTTTTGATTGAAAGACCACCGTCTTAAAATTAGGTTCTAAACGTAAACCACAGAGATCTCTAGTCCCCCCAGAAATACCCCCGCTTTGGCCTCCAGTGCAGCTGTGCTCCAGGGCGAGGCCAGCTGTCCATACAGCGGGTGGCGGATTGGGGCCAAGCTGTGGGGACCCCCTGAGAGGGCTGGTGCCCGGTGGGCACAGGAGAGAGTCCACCCGTAGCTGCCCATCAGCTGCGGCTCAGGGCCAGTGTGTGAATCGGGCCTCAGCTCCCTTGTCCCCGTTCTGTTCCCTCTGAGGGGCGACCAGAGCAGAACGTAGAATGTTGAGGTCCGCGTGGCTCTGTCCCGCAGTTGCAGGGACTTTGCGATGCCCTGACCAGACCTTCCATCCCTTGACAACTCCCTGGAAGCCCTCCTGCTGTTGAGAACGAGTAGAAGGAAGGTCAAGGCAGGCTGGGCCCTTGTCTTCCAGCACCTGGCCGAGCACGTGGACGCGCCTCAGCTGGCGTCCAGCTTCGAGGCCACCATCAGCAAGTTCGACGAGAACTTTTCAGCTCACCTCCTTGACCTCTTGGCCCGCCTGAGCCTCTACAGCACCAGCGACTGCGAGCACGGCATGGCCAGCGTCATCTCCAGGTGCGTGCGCCAGCTCCTGCGCCCCGGTGGGGCCTGGGGGCCCCGGCTTTTCTCGCAGGCTCCCTGCCGACCCAGGTCCCTGCGCACAACGTGACGTGTCCGTCCTCACGCTGCGGCTGGCCCCGGGTCACCCCCTGATGTGGCCGTGCGTGCACCTGTTTCCCGGGGTGCGGTCAGCCCCTCACTGCTCTGCTCCTGGGGCTGGACCACCCCTTGCCCTGCCTGCCCAGTGACAGCGTTGGTCCAGTTCCTGATGATCAGGGCGGAGGGGGGTCGGCGGAGTCTCACCGCCTGCTGCTCCCCTGGGGTCCTGCTGCCGAGCAGGGCCGGGTGGCTGGAGAGCCCAGCATCTGGGGGCCGGGACCCCGACTCCGCTGCAGACGTTCTCAACCACCTCGTCAGATGTCACAGTCGCCTCGCGTTCATTTTCATGCTTTTGTTCCCGTTTCTGTTGCTCCAACGGGCAAAGCTGTGTCCACCGGAGGCTGGTGTGTGGGCACGTGTGTCTGCACACGTGTGTGGGCATGCTGGTGGCACCCTCCACCTGCCGAGAGGAAACGGTCTCGAGTGGCCACCGCAGCCCTGCCTCCCCCGCAGGTTGGACTTCAACGGCTTCTACACGGAGCGCCTGGAGCGCCTGTCCGCCCAGAGGGGCCCGGAGGGGGCACCCGCCGCACCGCGCCCAGGGCCGCCCTCGCTGCGCAGTGACACACGCTGAAGAGGGGCCAGGTGGCCCTGAGCTGCTGTTGAGGATGGATGAGTTCAGGGTTTCCGGTCGGATATGCCTGGAATCCACGCGTGTAATAAAGACCCGAGGTCACCTGCGCTCAGCTCTTTCCTGGCGGGTCTCCACTGGGTGGTGCCTGTGAGCCGCCTGCTTTCTGGCCTTGAATGAAGACCATCCGGGCGGCTGGCGGGCACTAGGGGGCAGCAGCTCCTCGTCTGGGCGGAGGCGGTGCCTGGGCCGGTCCCCCGACCTCCGGACCTGCAGTGGGCAGTGCCGTGTGGCAGGAGCACCTTGGGGCGCTCCACTGGGTCTCACGCGGCCAGCCGGGGGGGGGCGGGGGGGGATGGCCGGGAAATGACCTGGGGAGCGGCGACCGCAGGTCCCCTCGGGGTGCGCCTGCTCCGCCTGGGCATGTCCTGAGCTGCAGGTCGAGCAGGTGCGGCCGCCAGCAAATGGGCGCTGGCCCAGGTGGCCTCCCCGCCCCGGAGGCCCAGGCCCTGCCCCTGCCCTGTGCGGCAGCTGGCTCCCGGCAGGCGGCCTGTATCCAGCAGCACCTGGTGGGTGGGGGCAGTTAGGTGCCTCCCAAGGGCTGCGTGGGGGTTCCGTGTTGTAGGGCGGCTCTGGTCCCACACAGGCCATGGAACAGAAGTGAAACTGATGGAGGACTTGGGGCTCACATGGCGTTTATAACCAAGTGGTGGGCGAGCTCTGTGCCAGGAGCCCCAGGGGCAGCACCAGCCTCCCGGGGAGCCCTGCCCCAGGGGTCCAGGCCTATTCCTTGCACCCACACCACTGCTGTGGCCAGGACCTGACCTTTCTACCCAAGACTCCCCCAAGTCTGCCAGCCCTCCTGGCTTTTTATGCCGTTCCCTTTGGGGAGCTAATGGCCCATTCGACTCTGCCCTCTGGCCTGGAGTCACCCGTGGACACCCTAACCGTCACCTCGGCATCCCAGAGAGCGTGTCCAGAATGTGGGACAGACCACCGGGCTCAGTGCAGGCTGGGATCCTCCGGGGATGGCCCCCTGGAGCAGCCTGAATGTCAGGCCAGCACGGGGTGGCCTCACCCAGCAGGATAGAGAGCAGGCTGCCTCCGCTATGTGGGCACCCCCAGGATTGGCCTGGGACAACCCCGTGGACGTTCCTCCCCTGGGGGGCTCCCCTGTAGAGGGCTGGGGCGCTGGGTGGGTCTCGGGGGAGCCTCCTGCTCCCCAGGAAGTCAAGGTACCTCACTTTCTGACCCCCTCCTTCCAGCCAGCCTTTCAGTCACTTCCCCGCTAAGGACCAGCCTAGGGTCTGATTTGCCGTTCACCCCCCTCTGCCTTCATTCGGTCCACATGTGTGGTCTTCCGTGTCCTGGGCAGCAGGCAGCACAGGGCCCCCACAGGACCAGAAGTAGCCACAGAAACACTGAAGAGCCTCAGGGCAGGAAGGATCCAAAGGTGGGGCCGCCTCCCTCCCCAGGGTGCCCCAGGCCCCGCCCGCAGTGATCAGTAGTGGGTGTGGGCGGGGAAGGAGCCTCAGAGCCGCCCAGGACCAGGCGGCGGAGAGCAGAGCAGGCAGCACTCGGCACTCAGGCCCTGGGTCCCCAGGTCCTGCCAGGCGACCTGGTTTCGGATTCCCGTCTGGACCCTCAGACCTCAGACCCCTGGCTCCCCATCTGCACCCCAGGCCCCTGGATCCCTACGGGTGCCCCACCCCCTCCCTGTTCCTGGATTCCCCTCCCAGGACCCCAGACCCCCAGCTCCCCAGACTACAAACCCCGGACCCTCCTCCATGCTCCCAGACCCCCCTCGGGTTCCGGCCCACAGCTGGGCCCAGTGCCACCTCCGGCTTTTGCTGATTGGAGCCCTGTGGCTGCAGGGTGAGTGAAGGGAGCTGCTGTCCCGGGAGGGCTGGTCACCCCACTTCCCCCAGACTCTCCTCGAGGCTGGGCTGGTCCCAGGCAGGGGTGTCACTCAGCAGGGAGGCCCCGGGAGGTGGGCAGAGTGGCCTTCAGGAGGGAACTGAGGGAGAGCAGGGCCTGGGGCTGGGACAGAGCACGTCTTCCTCGAGTCTTAGGGGGAGTGCCCGTTCCTAGTGGGACCCCGTTCCAGCCAGGAAGGAGGGCTGCGGAGCGGTGCCCTGGGGCTGAGGGGGCTGTCCAGCCACGTGGGTCCTACTCCGGCCTGGGGAGGACGGTGTGCTGCTGCCCTGCCCCACCCCCGGCTCCCAGAACCACGCTGGAGGCGGCCGAGAGTGGCTGGAGGGCAGGCCTGCCGGGGAGCTCCCAGGGCCTCCACTCCTGGAGGTTTACAAGGCAAAGGGCGCCGAGACAACCATAACACCCTAAAAGAGGGACCGCAGGGCCTTTGGGGGCCTGCCCTGCTGTCCTCCGTGTGTGGGAGCCCCCAGATGCCCGGGTGGAGGGTTGGTTCCCCAGTGGCTGCCACTGACTGTGTGATTGATTGTGTGGTTATTGAGATGGGAAGTGCAGGATGCCCCCCCAAAAAACCCCAGGGCCTGCGTGCGGCCTCCTGGGGAAGGAGGAGGGGCCCTCTGGGAGCAGCCTGGGGTGGGGGTCCTGTTGTCTATTTAATGCGCGGTCCCCCACTATCTCACCTAGGAAGGGGCCCCCCAGCACAGGGGGTAAGTGCCCTGTACATCCGCTGACCCCTCTCGCCCGCAGTGGTCACCCCCAGCAGCCCCCTGCCCCATGTTGAGCAGTACGAGGTGGTGTGGCCCCAGCGCCTGCCGGGACCCCGGGCGCGCCGAGCCCTGCCCTCTGGCGTGGTGAGTCTTGGCCAGAAAGTGGCCTGGGGGTGGTGTGGGAGGCCCCCGCCCTCGCCCCACAGAGCCCGACTGTTAAAGGGTTATGTCTCCCGTGTGAGGGGCCACCCTTGGGGCGGAGAGCCAGGTGGGCTTCTGGGTTCTGGAGCAGACCCCCGAGGGGCTCCCTGTCTGCCTGGCTCTTCTCCCCACCGCCTCACCCTCGTGCACCTCGCCTCTCCCTGTGGGTGGCTCTGCCTGGGCCCTTCTAGGAGCCCCCAGGCCCAGGCCACTCCCTAGTTTCACTCAGCAGCGATAGCTCAAGTTCCTCCTTGGGGTGGAGGTGGGGTGGCTCCCTGGCGGCGTGTTGCATTGCGTGGCGGCGTGACACACCTTTCTTAGAGCTTGGGTCTGGGCTGGGATTCCCCCAAGAGCTGCCTGGGTCACTCCTGAACCCCGTGTGCGTGTGTGTGTCAGCGTGCCTGCCTGTGTTGGGGGGCAGTCCTGTTCAGACCTTGGTGTCCAGAAAGAGCCCTGAGCCCCTGGGGCCCACACCCCTGAGGGCAGGGTGCAGAAGGTCCCCACAAGGGGCAGGAAGGGCGGGACCTCTTGGGGGCAGACAGCTGGGGCTAGAGGGGCTTCCCACTCCCACCTCCTTTGCTGCCTGTTAGGCTACACCCCCCTCTCCTCGCTCCCTGGGGACGGGGCACCATTGTTGGCCTTGTGTGGACAGGTGGGAACACCGAGGCCCGAGGCCTGCCTAGGACCCCCAAAGTACAGCCCACCCAGCCCGGCCCAGCATCCTCCACCAGCCTGACGCTGAGCTGCCCCAGGCTACTCCGAGGGGCTTTCAGATGCAGCCGGCCCGTCCCTGAGCTTAGGTGGGCACAGCCTGGGGCAGGCCCTTCACCCTGGACTCTCTGTTTTCCCGGCTCAGGGCCTGTACCCAGAGAGTGTGAGTTATGTCCTTGGGGTCCGAGGGCACACCTTCACCCTACACCTGCGGAAGAACAGGTGAGCAGGGGCCTGGGCCTGCCGCCAGCACCCCTCCGTTATGGGCGCCTGGCTCCCCCGAGCCTCCCCTCAGGGGAGGGGCGAAGGCGGGGCAGGTGGGCCGGGGCCCCACCGCTGTTCTCTTCTAGGGACCTGGTGGGCTCCAGCTACACAGAGTCCTACACGGCTGCCAACGGCTCCCAGGTGACTGAGCCGCTGCAGACGCAGGTACATCCGGGTGGCCGTCCCCGAGGGGTCAGCTGGGCCCTGGGAGCAAGGCCAGCAGAGCCCTCATGCCCACCCTCCGCAGGACCACTGCTTCTACCAAGGCCACGTGGAAGGGCACCCGCTCTCTGCTGCCAGCCTCAGCACCTGTGATGGCCTCAGGTGGGTCAGGAGGTCAGGGCCAAGTACTCTCCTCGCCTTCCAGAGAAGTGAACGGAGGCCCAGGGGAGAGGGCTGGACTTCGGGACACCTTTCCAAGTTACCGGTTTCTGACCTACGAGGCTCCCATGGGGCCCTGGACACTGTCCCCAGAATGTCCCAGAGCAGAGCAGGGGCCTCCTGTCCTTCCTGGTTTTCCGTCCCTCCATGGGCCACGTGCAGGAGGGCACTGCCTCTGAGCCACCTGCCCCTCTGCCCACAGGGGCTTCTTCCAGGCCGGCTCCACCGTCCACCTGATCGAGCCCCTGGGGGGCGGCGGCGAGGACGCGCAGCACGCGCTCTATGAGGCCCAGCACCTGCGGGAGGAGCCCGGCACCTGCGGGGTCAGCAACTCCAGCCTGGAGAGCCTCCTGGGCCCGAGGACCTTGGCAGCCTTCAGGCCCCGGGTGAGGCCCCGCCCAGCCTCAGCGCTGCCCACGCAGGCTCCCTGTGCATGCGATGAAGTGAGGCCGCTGGCCACTGTCCCCATGGCCCTGGCTCTGCCCAGTAGCTGCAGAGATGGCTGGTGCCTCCTCGTCAGGCCACCCCACACTGGGCAGGGGCCCGGGAGACGGTCTGTGTGGAGCCTGGGCTGAGGCCAGGAGAGCTGTGGCTGGGGCCGCTGACCGACTTCTCACCATTTCACAGAACCGGCCTTGGTCCCAAGAGACTCGCTACGTGGAGCTGTATGTGGTTGCGGACAGTGCAGAGGTATCCCGGGAAGGCTGGGGCGCCGTGAGGGTGGTGGGGGCCGCCTGTAGGCTGCTGGCTGAGGGTTGGCTGTCCTTCAGGCCCAGCGGCTGGGGAGCAGAGAGGCTGTGCGCAGGCGGGTGCTGGAAGTGGTAAACCACGTGGACAAGGTGGGTGCTGTTTTCTCCCTCGGGGAGCCCCCGAGCAGGGGTTGCCAGGACTCCATTCCGGACCAGGTGTCACAGACCGCCCCCCCCCCCCCCCCACACACACAGAAACCCCGGCTGTCAAGGTGGAGGGCACACTTAGGGGGTGTGGAGTAGCAGAGCCAGGAGCAGTGAGGAGGCAGGTCTCCCGTCTAGTTCCCCGAAGACACACCCCTTTAGCCCAGGCCCTGGGTGGGTGCCTGGCCTCAAGGTCCTGGAGCCTGATCTGAGGGTCCCATCTTCCTGCAGCTTTATCAGGAGCTCGGGTTCCGGGTGGTCCTGGTGGGCCTGGACATCTGGAACGGAAGGGACAAGATTGAGGTCAGCTCCGACGCCGGCACCACGCTGGACAACTTCCTGGCCTGGCGGAAGCAGCACCTGGTGGGGCTGCACGCCCACGACAACGCACAGCTCATCACGTGAGTGGGCGGCGGTGGCGGGACAGCTCTCGCCAGGAAGGGCTGCGGGGTCCACGGTGTTCCTGGGGTGACGCCCGCAGACACTGCTCTTGCTTGCAGGGGGATCGACTTTGCCGGGGTCACCGTGGGGCTGGCCAAGGTGTCCACCATGTGCTCCCAGCACTCAGGGGCCGTGAACCAGGTATGAAGGGTCCGGCCTGGGTGGAGGTGGGACGTGTGCAGGGGAGACCTCGGGACTCAGGCCCACCTGCTGGTTCCCAGTCTGTCCCGGTGAACGCTTGGCTGGCTCCCTCTGGGAGGATGCGTGATGCTTGAAGATGTGCTGGCGGGAGGCGGTGCCAGCCTCGCCTAGGGCAGCAGGGCCAGCAGGAGGGCGACTGGGCCCGGTGGGTGGCACCGGTCAGCACAGCCTCTTGGTGCAGGACCACAACACAAACCCCGTCGGCGTGGCATGCACCATGGCCCACGAGATGGGCCACAACCTGGGCATGGACCATGACGAGAACGTGCAGGGCTGCTACTGCCCCGAGAAGCGCAGCGGCAGCAAGTGCGTCATGGCGGCCAGCATCAGGTGAGGCGCGGCCCGTGCCCGAGGGAGGGCGCCTGTGGGAGGGCGCCTGTGGGCAGGGCGTCCTGGGGGGCAGCCGCCTGCCCACTCCCACCCGCCCCTGAGGGACACCCCTCCCCGCAGCTCCCCATACCCCAGGATGTTCAGCCAGTGCAGCCGGACTGACCTGGACACGTTTCTGGAAAAGCCCTGGACAGCCTGCCTGGCGAATGCTCCAGACCTCGACCGCCTGGTGGGCGGCCCCACGTGCGGGAACGGGTTTGTGGAACGCGGGGAGCAGTGTGACTGCGGCCAGCCCCAGGTACCGGCCCTGCACCGGCCATCCACAGGGGACCTGTAGGGAGACCCCAGCTCAACTGAGGGCAGGTCATGGGGGTAGGTGGGTCTGGGGCGGCTATGGAGCCTGGTGCTCAGACCCTCAGTGGTACCCCTGTGCCCCAGGACTGTCAGAACCCCTGCTGCAACGCCACCACGTGCCAGCTGGCCCAGGAGGCCCAGTGTGCTCACGGCGCTTGCTGTCACGGCTGCAGGGTGAGCATGGCCCCAGCCCCATCCCAGCCCAGCTTCACCTCTTGGTCCATGGTGGGTGGGGGGTCGGGGGTTGGAGGGGAGGGCCCCAGGGGGGGTGGTGACAGCACAGGCAGCTGCCACTGCCTCAGTCGGTGACCCTCCTCTGTTGGTCAGGTGGTGCCGGCTGGCCAGCTGTGCCGCCCCCAGAAGGACATCTGTGACCTGGAGGAGTACTGTGATGGCCACCAGCCGACCTGCCCAGAGGACGCCTTCCAGGAGAACGGCACGCCCTGCAGGGGTGGTTACTGCTACAACGGGGCCTGCCCCACGCGGGCCCAGAGGTGCCAGGACTTCTGGGGGCCAGGTGAGGCGGGGAGCAGGTGGCCCTCGGGCTGGGGGTAACTTCTGGTCCCTGGGGGAGGCCTGACCTGCTGCCTCCGGCAGAGACCAGGGCTGCGGAGGACAGGTGCTACTCCTACAGACTCTCTTCAGGCTGCATGAGCGTCCGCGTTGGCTCCGACAGGTGAGCACCCAGCCAGGCCTGACTCCCCTGGCTGCTGGGATGACCCCATAGGTGGGGTGGCCCCACAGAGCCCTCTGCACGAAGGAGTAGGGGCCTGAGTCAGGTGTCTGCTGGGGCCCCCTCTGCCTTCTGGACCCCCAGGCCTAACCATGCTGCCCTCATGTGAGCGAGGGTGGGTCACTGCACCTGGGGGTGTGCATGCCCCATCAGGGAGCCCCACAGCCTATCCAGGGGTCCCGGGCCTCATGTCCTGGCAGCTCTCTGGGTCCCCGCGCCCCCGAGCACATCAGCTTGCAGGGAACAGGGGACCCAGCCGAGCTGGCAGTACAGCAAGTCTCTCCGTCCACAGGACTCTGTGTGACACCCTATTCTGCAGTGGTGGGCAGCCGCCTCCGGGCCGGTCCTACTGCACCATCGGCTCAGGTGCTTGCCAGGCTCTTGTCCTGGACGGTGGCTCTGGGTACGAGCGAGTGCTCGAAGGCACCAAGTGTGGCGACAATAGGGTGAGTGGCCAGACAGGAGCCCGGGCGCGTCCCACATGTGAGCACATGGTCCAGAGCAGGGCGGCGGCGGCTGGAGGGCTGTGCGGACAGACACTCTGTTCTCAGTGGAAACTGAGGCGGTGCACACAGGAGCACCAGGAAGGCCCGTTCTCAGTTAACATGGTTTGAAGACCTTCTGCCTGCAAGGCCCCCCAGGGACCAGGTGGGACCTGGTGGCAGCAGGGCTGCAGGTAAAACCATCCTGGCTGCGGTGGCCATGGCCGCCCTCCTGGCAGCGCACCTGCAGGTTCTGTCTGATTTGGCTGAGGGGTGGAATGGGGGCACCAGCCCCGAGGCTGATGTCTCATGAGACCCCTCTGCCCTCCAGGTTTGTTGGAAAGGACTGTGCCAGCACTTACAAGTTTACAGATCCAGAAACTGCTCTGCCCAGTGTAGTGGCCACGGGGTACGTAGGCCTTTGGGGTGGAAGAGACTTGTGGGCCGTGCTCAGGGTGAGCCCAGGTGGACAGGGGTCTGGAGCCGGCGGGGACCTGTGGGCCCAGAGGCCTGGGTGGCAGTGGTACCTGGACATGGGAGCTGGGGCACCCCTATTCTGAGATGGGAGAAGGCACTCAGCTCTTTTGAAGCGTCTGTGAGGTCGGGGACAGACGTGATACTGCTGAGAGCTCGGATTACAGGGCTGGAGCAGCCGTTCTGAACCACCTGGGGAAGGTCGAGGGTCACCCCCTTGCTTGGCCCTCTGGGTGTGGTCCCCCGGTGAGGGCTGCTGCTGTCAACCAGTGGGACCCCGGGCACCTGGATGCAGGAGCCTGTCCCCGTCAGCAGGGGTCATGGCAGAGTCCCTTGCAGGCCTGGAGCCTCTGTGGGCGCCAGGCGCTGCAGCTCAGGGGAGCCCCAGGGCCCTTTCCTAACGCCTGGCTGTCCCCCAGGTGTGCAACCACAAGGGCGAGTGCCACTGCCACCCCGGCTGGGCCCCGCCCCACTGCGCAGAGCTGCTGGCTGACGTGCGCACAGGTAGGCCTAACTCCCTGGGCCTTCACACCCGCACAGCCTGATGAGGTCTAGTGGGACCACCTGGGTGTGAGAAGGAAGCCACAGGCCCCCAAACCACGGAGACCTCATTCATTTAAAGATTCAGATTTGCAGTCCCTGGCAGCTTGAGTCCACTGGTCTAGGGTCAGGCCCAGTAGCCTGCGACCTCAACCTCGGGGAGGGGCCCCAGGAGGACCCTTGGCCGCTCTCCCAGCCCCACTGCCCTGTTGATGCCTTGTGTGCCCACAGCGTCCAGGAGCTTCCTGGTGGCCGTGCTGGTGCCCATGCTGCTCCTGGTGGTGTTGGCCCTGGTGGGTGTGGTCGTCTACCGCAAGGCCAGGAGTCGCATCCGGCAGAGGTGAGTGACCTGAGTTGCCCAACGTCCGGGTCTGCAGCAAGCACATCCCCTTCCCATGCTGTTGGGCAACAGCCCCCGCGGCTGCTGGAGGAGGAGACCCTGCAGCCGGTCCTTGGGGGCCTGGCGCTGGGCTGGGGCGGGTGAGCCCTGGTGGGCCTCAGCTCTCTTGGGACGATCACACCACCCACTTGCTGGCTGCCCACCCATAAGAACTTGGACCCTGGGCCGGCCACGGCACAACACAGGAGGCCGTTCTTTTTGAACAGCTGTGATTGGCCTGTGCAGTGATGGCCCCTGCAGCCCTGCGGTGCCTCAGCCAGGCCAGGGGACTCCATGCTCAGGGGACCCCAAGTCCCTGAGACCAAGATGCACTGACCCACCTAACTTTCTCGGCAGGAACGTAGCACCCAAGACCGTCACAGGGCTCTCTAACCCCCTGTTCCACAACGGGACCAGCGGGCCAGCAAAGGGCACAGCTGCGGCTCCCACCGTGGGCCCCCCAGGGCTGGTCTCCACCACGTGTACCGTCCCTGGCCAGCCCCCCAGGGCTCCTGCAGTGACTTCTAAGCGGCCACTCCCTGCTGTAAGCACCGGCTGGCTTCCCAGCTCACTGAATCCTGGAGGCCAGGGCCCCAGGGCAACTGCCCAGCACTGTATTCAGAGGCAGGAGGGAGGCTTAGGACGATGGTCTGAGTACCCACATGCGCTGGCGACATAACTGGAAGCTAAACTTGATCTGAGGCTCAAGAGTTCTGCAGGGACCGAGGACAGTTCTGAGGCCCAGACATCACAGATGCTGCAACCCAGCGTCTCGGAGCACCCACATGGCTGAGGGAAGGGAGTGTGAGGGTCACGGTCACGCTGTGGGCCCTGCTGGCAGTGGGGCAGAGCTCTATTCTCCTGGGAGGGTCAGAAATGTGGGGTCTGGAGCCAGGGGATGGGGAGCAGGGGGTGGGAGGGGCCCTGGGGGCACCACCCTGTGAGATCCTGGCTCACGACCCCCTTTCCTGCAGCCTCTGGCCACCAGGCCCCCGCATCCAGTTCCGGTGTACAGCCAGCAGGCCCCAGTGCAGGTGAGCAGCGGTGGGGCCTGCAGCCAGCCAGCCTGGGTGGCAAAAGTGAGGTCCCGGAGGGAAGGTCCAGGGGCTGGATTTGGTAGGCTGGGGACCCCAGGGTGCGGCCCCTGTGGATCGCTGGGCCCAGTGAGGACATGGACCCAGGGGCCTGGGCTCCTGAGTGTTCCTCCTCCTCCCTCCAGCTCCAACCTGTTCCTCCCACCAAGCCCCCCGCGGAGCTGAAGCCAAGACCGGTGAGCGAACCTAGACACCAGGCCCCTCAGGAAACCCCCTTGGATGTGCCTGTGCCCGCCCCCTCGGGCCAGACCCTCAGCCTCCCCTGCAACCCAAACCCACAGGAGTGGGTGGGATGCTCCCCTGGTGGGCTTACCCCAGAGTCCCTCCTGCAGATCACAGGGTGTGGGCCCAGCAGGCCACTCATTGCTGGGCCTGCTCACTGCCCACCTGGGCCCTGGACCCATGGAGCCTCCAGCGGGCAGCTGCTTCCACTGCTTCTGGCAAATGGGGAGAGCAGAGGCCCTGCTTTCCCCGCCAGTTACTTCCTGTGGGGGCTCCTGGTGCCCCCCTGTCCGTCCCTGGTGATGTTGGCTCCTGTGGTTTCTTGCGAGAGTCTTGAAGAGCCTTTGAGATGCGACTTACTTACCACTTGCTGAGCGGCTCCACGTTGATCTGCCTGCAGCGGCCGAGGCTGTGGGGCGGCTCAGCAGACGTTCTCTGCAGCTTTCCTTCTTACCTTCTACTTAGCGCTTATTTCTGACTCACAGAAAGTTGCAAAACATGGTCTAATGAGGGGTTTTGATGGGCCAGATGGGGGTCAGGTGGGCATACAGCCTTCAGGCCAGGAAGCGGCAATAGCCAGGCACCTGTGGGTTCTTGAAAGCCGCCCACTCTGGGCCCCACCTGGCACTGGTGCACGTGGCTGGGGGTGCGCATGGCAGGGCTAGGCCTGGGCAGCCTCCCACCTCCATCCCAAATTTTAGTTCTTAATTCTTGGTTTTGAACTTCCAAGATGCACATTCTGGCAGTTTAAAAGCTTCTCGTCAGTCAAGTTGGGGTGGTGCAGGGGCCTTGGAGAGAGGGCAACCGTGTCTGGCTGGGTTTTACTCGGCCGGTGGCTGTGGGTGGAGGGAGGGTGTTGGGTGGGACTTCTCTGCAGAGCTCAGCAGAGCGGCCTGCAGTCTGGAGTGGAGCAGAGCTCCTGGGAAGCAGCTCTGCCCTTGCTGGGAGGGGCCGTCCACCGTCACTGTGTCTGCTTCCTTCCAGGTGGTCAGGCCAACCTGTATGCCCCCCATGCCACCAGCGAAGCCCAGGGCTGGAGGGGCCTACCCTGGCCCCACTGAGGTGAGCCCCTGCCCAGGGCTGTGTCCTGCAGGGCAGTGCCCGTTTCACCAGCCAGCGGCCTGGGGGGCTGCCCCCCGGAGACGTGTTAGCTGTGGGTTCATTGGAACCTCTGCTTTATATTCTGCCAGAGCACTTTTCAGGGTCGCTGCTTCTACTGGCGGTTGATTTGTCTTCACCCCCTAGTGCAAGTACGGACGTCTGTCCTGCACAACATGTCTGTTAGCTGTGAGATGTGCACAGGGCCATCATTGTTGGCTGAAACAAGAATCTAAACTTTAACAAGTGTCAAAGCTTCAGTTGTATCTTTTGTAGCAGGTGGTGCTTATTGTTTCTTTTTTCCCCTTCCAGGGAGTTGCTGGCCCAAAGGTCGCTCTGAAACCCCCGGTGCAGAGGAGGTGACGGCCCAGCTTACAGCCCCCAGCGCCCTGGGCGTGGCCTGCGCCCCGTTTGCAAGTTGTTTTGTTCCTGGAGCCCCGTGCCGGCTGATGCAGCGCCTCTGCCCAGGCCCCGCGCCCCCCGGGGCTGGGTCCACCGCGGGAGGTCCCCGCAGAAGAGCCACGTCTTCGGCGTCCCGGCCGAGGGCCGCTCGGTCAGGGCTCCGCTGCAGTTCCTGCCCTGGCGCCACACTGAGCGACACCGGCTGCGGCGTCAGCGGCGGTGGCCAGTGACCCTGCCCCGCGGCGGCTCCTGCAGGCCCCCGGCGCCCCGTCTCCGCTGCTGCAGCCGCGCGTGCTTGTGCGTGTGTTTGCGCGTGTTTGCGCGCGTTTGTGCGTGCGCGTGTGCGCGTGTGTTTGCGCGTGTTTGCGCGCGTCCCAGGAAGACCCCGCCTGCTGCCCAGACAGCAAGCCCCGCCCTCTTCGGAACCCGTTCCCCTCATATTTAAAAAGAAAAATCCTAAGCCCTGGCTGGTCATACAGTGGTTAAGGCGCCGGCCTGCGAACCCAAAGGTCGCTGGTTCGATTCCCAGCCAGGTCTCCAGCCAGGTCTGTGCCTGGAGGCAGGTGAAAGGCAACCGCACATTGATTCTCTCTCTGTCTGCCTCTCTCCCTTCCCCTCTTTCTAAAAATAATAAAATAAAATATTTTTAAAAAAAAAGAAAAATCCTGTTTTTACATTAAATTACCAACCGGCTTCTAAATATCTGACAGGAGAATTTTATGAGACGCGCGGAATTCAGTCCAAGCGGACAGGGTGGGATTCGGTTTGTAAGATTTAAGGGGCCGAAGCGTGTGCCGAGGTGCCCTGTGCGAAGGCGGCAACCTCACGCCTTCCTCGCCCCCCGACGCCACCGTGACCCCCGGAACCCGGCAGCCGGGGTGCGCGGATGCAGCCCCGGGCGGGACTCGACCCGCAACTACGAAGCGCCCTCTCGGCCCGCCTTTCCGGCGCCGTCTCCTGGCGACGACCTAACAAACCCGCCTCTTCCGTTCCGTCTCCTGGCAACGTGCAAACAGCCCGCCTCTTCCGGCGCCGCGCGGACCACCCGGGAGCATCGCGCTTCGGGGGAGGGAAACAGGAAAAGGGGGAGCAACAAGGGAAGAGACTTTTAGAGAAGTTGCCTATGACGACATCACCGGGCTGGGGTTTTATCTTGGCTGCTACATGCAGTCACGCAGATACTGGCTTCTAAGGAAAATCAGTTCTCCAACCAAAAGTCTTAACCTGGAAGAGCTCAGTGGGGTTATGTAGGCGGCCTCCTGCCGGGTACCGCCTCCCCAGGGGTCTCCGGACAGGCCAGCTTCATGAGCTCATTCCCGAGGGACGGAAACCTTGACTGAGGTTTGCAGTCCAGTCCGGGGTGTGTGCAGCCTCCAGGTCCGCCGCCCCATCCTGACACGGCCGTGGAGCGTCCACCCAGGGGGGCGGCGGAGCTGTGGCGACTGGGCAGTTCCGGTGTGAGTTCCTGGTCCTGGAGGGCTTTGTCTTGAGGAAGCAGGGAGTGACGTCACCGTGCGGTTTGACTTGGCTGAGGACAGCGGGAGGCAGTGATGAGACAGTCGTCCCCCCTCGTGTCCACACCCTGGGCTTGTGCCAGCAAAGTGGGTTTTAACTTTATTTTAGGAAACCCAGGTGGGAAAGCGGCTCTACCTGCTGCTTAGTGACTGTCACCGGCGAGGGCATTTCAGGTGCGATGACACAGCCGCCGCGAGCCTGGGTGTGGGGTGGGCAGGTGGCCTGCGTTGGCCCCAGGAGGAGGCCTGCAAACACGGGTCCCCGGGGCCCCTGCCCTTAACCTGCTGCCGGGAGGGGACACGGGGAGGGCTGTGCAGGACGTGGGGTGTGGGCGGCCCGAGGGCCCACAGCCTCGGGCGCAGGGACAGGATGGGCTGAGACACCAGCTGGGCCCGAGTGGCTGTCGCGCTGTTGCCTTCGCTTCGAACTGGGTGTTGGGGCAGGTGAGCGTTTCAAGTCCCCTCTTCGCTCGCCGGCAGTGCGGAGGGTCCGTGTCCCCGGCCAGGGGAGGCCAAGACAGGGCCGGCCCTGGAGGAGGAGGCCCTCCGAGAAAACGTGTTGTTTTCTGATAACACTGGATTTCGGGGGGATGGGGGGGGCCCTGCTACCTGTGCACTCGGCGGCTGCCCGTGCACGCGCCCCAACCAGAGAGCGGCCGCAACCTGGCACCGGCCGGTGACGTTGACCAACCCAGCCACCCAGCTGACCACCTTTTCTTCTTTTTAACTTGGCTTTCTTGGGATCACACGGGTCAATAAAAGGATACAGGTTTCCAGTGCACAGTTCTGCGACGCGTCACCGGCCCACAAACGTTTTCCTGACTGTTGACTTTCAGCAGTGGACGTGGCGCTGCCTGTCCCACAGTGGTGACCGCGGGGTCGGTCACCAGCCCCTCCCATGGCCTCCCTGCGCCCCGCGTCCCCGGGCCCCGGGCCCACCTCTCACAGGGTCCTCGAGTCCCTGTCCTCGGCGCCCCACCCTGGCCTTGGGTCTGACCGGCTGTGCGGCCTTGCGGGAGGGCTGGGCACGCACTGGCCCCCGGCTGAGAACTGCCGGCTCTGGCAGGTGGACAGGGCACCCGGTCATGCTGAAGTCCCGCCGAAGTTTCCTGAAGGTTGGCAGGTGAAGACGTCGGGCTGGGGCAGCTGGGGAGGCTGAAGGGCCAGAGGGGTGGCGCGCAGACCAGGCGTGAGGGAGCCCCTCCCAGATCGGGAGGCTGAAGACAACGGCTCCCCAGTCACCCCAACTCTGAGTCTGAACCCACGGGACCGTCCTCCAGACCAGGGTCCTGCCTGCAGCCGCGCACTGTCCGGCAGGCTGGTGGGCACCTGGTACACAGAGCGGAGCCTCCGCCAGCAGAGGTCAGGAGCGTGGTGCTGCCCCACCCCCAGCCCACGTGGCGCTGAAGACTTGGGCCTTGAGGGGTCTTGTGTCTGAACCCAGAATGCCCACCCCCCCCAGCAGCGCCATGTGTCTGACGGCCTGCAGGCCTGGGAAAGAGCCTGCTCCCCAGGGTGGGTCCCTCAGCCTTTGGGACGGACAGGGCTGGGCCACCCTCACTTCCGTGTCCCAGGGGTCCCACTGCAATCCCTTGAAATGGATGGTCTGGGGTCCTGAGTGTCTGGGTGGAGCTAGCCCTGGGCTCTGCCTGGAGCGTGGGCAGGGGTGCCAGGCAGGCAGCCCCTGGCCCTGGGATGGGAGCTCCTCCAGAGGGCAGGTTGGCCCTGCCAGGATGTTGCAGATGCCAAGGTTGCCTGGGGATGGGCAGGGGCATCCACACTCCCCGCCGCTCCTACACCTGCAGTGGGGGGCCGGGGGCCCCGCCAGCCTCGGTTCTGTTTCTGGTTTCCATTACCTCCCTGCCCACGCCCCGGTGCTGCTGCTCTCAGGCCCTAGGAAGCAGCGTCAGACTCAGAACCGTGGCCTCCGTCACGGTTTCAGGCTGAGTCACAGCCCACGTGCCATGAGTCAGCGCACGTCACAGGCCCAAGGCAGCCCTGCCCCTCCCCCAGCACGGCTCCCGGACCGGGTCCCTTGGCAAGAGGGCTGGAGGCTGAGGTCGTTCACCCGCCCACCCAGCCTTGAGACCCAGGGTCAGGAAGGCTCCGATAATCCTCCGTGGGTGGGTGGGCGTAAGCCCTGTGTGGGCCAGAGCCCCTGGCTGTGGGACTCGGAGCTAGAGGGGCCCCACCAGCCGCTGTGTCAGGAGTGGGGTGCACGGCCCGCAGCTCTCAGCTCAGCGCGGGGAGGGCCCGGCCCAGATCCTGGGCCAGCACAGGTCCCAGCGGCTTCAGACCCCAGAGCCTGGCTGCATGACGTGGGGGGGCTGGGACCCTCATGCAGCCTCCATGGCACCTCAGGGCCCAGGCGCATGGACACACAGGCATGTGTGTGTGGAAGCAGGGTTCCCACTGTGTGCATGCGTGGCTGTGTGCCCCCCAGGGTGTGGCCCTGGGAGGGGGGAGGGGGAGGGCGCCCTGGGGAGAGCCTAGGGCGACTCCCAAGCCCCTTCCGCGTCCAGCATCTGCCTGCCATTCCTAATGGCTGGACTTCTGGGTGCAGACAGGAGGGAGTTTGGGGAATGGGCTGGGGTGAGTGTGGCCCAGGCTGGGAGCAAGTAGTTGGTGAATTACTAACAAAGGAGAACGTTGAGCTGAATAAACTGGAAAGCACACCTGTGTTTGCTTCATGCCTCCGGGGTCCCGGCTTTGCTCAGTCCAGGGGACCAACACGCCCCTCCCCTCTGGTACGGGAGTGGGGGCAGCGGGGGAGGGGCTGGATCACAGAGGCTGTCCAAGGAACGGGGGTTTAAACCCACCAAAAGCTTGGGAAGTTGGTTTCTTTTTTTAAAGATTTTATTATTTTAGAGAGAGGGGAAGGCAGAGAGGGAGAGAGACATCCATGTCTGGTTGCCTTTCACCTGCAACCAGCCACTGACCTGGCTGGAGACCTGGCTTGCAACCTGGTAATGTGCCCTGGCTGGGGATCGAACCCGCGACCCCCTGGCGTCTATCCTCTGAGCCACCAGCCAGGGTAAGGGCGTCGGAATCGTCCCACACGGAAGCTAACACAGTCCCAGGGTTGTTGAACCCCCTCTTCCCTCCACCCTCCCTCTCTCCCACCGGATAATGCACCGCCCCCCCGCCCCCCGCCGGCCTGCGGGGCAGGGGAGGAATTAAAGGCGAGGCGGGTCTCTGCCTGTGTGAAACGGTTCACAATTGAACAACTTCGACCCTCAGGCGCACGCAGAGGTGGATGTGAACAGCGGTCAGAAACACATGCCCCAGGGCCAGCAGCCACACCCCGCCCCCGTGCTGACCCAAGGTCTGAGCCCAAGAACCCACTTCCTCATTTCAGAAACGGGGAAGGAAGTGACCGCAGGCTGCAGAGAATGCCGGGCTGGGCTGGGCTGAACCCCCCGCCCCCCCACAAGCCCGACAGGCTGGCCCAAGGGCGCCCCCGGGTGGCCAGTGCGTACATCTCCCCTCTGGGAACAGGCACCCCGGGAGCGTCAACGACCAGCGCCCGACCTCAGCGCCCCTCTGCGGAACCCAGGAGGGCCGCTCTGCCCGAAAGGGTGGTAGCGACCCCAAGTGTGGGGCACCCCCATCTTGTCCCCAGCTCCTGGCTTTGCAGGTTTTCGTGGATTCTGAAACAGCTGATTCCACTTGTTGGTGCCCCAGGCTGTGTTGCCAGGTGTGTTCTCTGAGCCGAGGCTGGGGAAGCGCTGACCGCGTGGGCCAGACGCGGTGATGCTGGGGTGCTCCCGGGGGGGCCCCAGGCAGCGCTGGCCCTGGACTCCCACCCGAGCTCCAGCGACGGCAGAAAAGTCCCTTCAAACAGGCCGTGTGGGGCCGGTGACGCGAACCAGACCTGCCCCTGGCTGGGTTGCTCTCAGAAAACCAGACAGACAGGGTGGGGCTGGGGTGGGTGCCGTCCAGGGGCCGCGTGCAAAGGTGGGGTGAGGAGTGGAAAGTGCGTCCTGGTGGGCTGGGGGCAGTGAAAACACAGCTGACACTTGGTGGGGCGCCTGCCAAGGCTGACGAGCAAGGCTGGGGGTTCAGACGGCGGCAGAGCCAGAGGTCAGGGGGCTGTCAGGGCGGCGTGTGGCCTATGGTCAGGTTGGGGGTCTCTGCCCAGGGTGGGGGGAGCCCTGGGCAAGCGGGGGGCTCAGCAGGCAGCACGGCCAGGATGTGGAGGTGGCCTGGGCACAAGGGGACACGTGGTGAGCTGCCAGCGGGCCAGGATGGAGTGTCTCCCCGTGAAGTGCGTCTTCATGGGGGAGGCGGGTCTCTGCACGTGTGAAATATTTCACAACTGAACAACTTTTCAAGGGGACACTAGGGTGCACACGGGGGGTTGTGACCGGCGATCAGAAACGCACATGCCCAGAGCCTGGCGCTGGCCGGCAGCCTCACACCCTGCCCCGCCCCACCCTGCCGACCCAAGGTCCGGAGGAAGCCTGGGGTTCTGGAACCCACCCCCTCACCTGAGAAATGGGAACAAAAGCCCCCACAGGCCGGCCAGTAATGCTGGGCCGCCCGGTGGCCCCAGGCCACCATCAGAGCCGGACGGGCTGGCCCAAGGGCGACCCCGTGTGGCCGGTGGGTACGTCTCGTCTCTAGGAACAGGCACCACCTGGAGCTTCCATGGCCAGCAGCCTGAGCAGCTGCCGGGCTGAGGGCCCCGTGCTGGGGCCCCGCAGAGCCCCATCCTGTCCAGGACGGGTGGCGGGTCCACGCTTGTGTCGACAGTTGGTGAAATGATGCCGAGAAACCAAAGGGTTGACAGGGTTCCCGGGGGTGGCACAATGGTCACTCTCCGGGATTACTGACAATTTCCACAGTGGCAGCGTTTGGTTCTGCAGTTGGGAAAATGAGACCTGCATCCCTTCCAGCCTGGGGGGGCCCTGCTGCCCCAGCTCCGACCTCTGGGACCTCTGGGCAGCTGAGCCTGCCTCTCGGGCGCCCGGAGGACACAGGGACAGGGTGGTTCCCCCAGAGAAGCCATCCAACCAGGAGGCCAGGGTGGGCCCAGCACTCAGCACCTCTTCACCCCAGGAAGAGCAGAGCCGTCCGCCCCAGCAGCCCTGACCTCACCCCGGGGAGGCTCCTGTCCCCTTGTTCTCAGGGGTCTGTCTCCTCCGCTCCCTCCCCCAGGCCGGCCAAGCGGCAGCTCAGGCAGCAGGCAGGCCCGAGGTCAAGGTCGGGGGGCAGGAACGGCAGGTCGGCGTTGGGCCTGCCAGGCTGTGGGTGAAGAATGCAGGGTGGACAGCGGCTGTGGCACCCATGCACCCACAGTGGCAGTGGCACCCATGCACCCACAGTGGCAGTGGCACCCATGCACCCACAGTGGCAGTCACCTGCACACTCACTCCAGAGCCCCGGCCCCTTGGCCCTGTGCAGGCGGCTCCCACCCCCGCCTGCAGCCCAGGCCAGGCAGGTGGCCACTGTGTTCTGAGCCCTCTGGGCTCCCTGAAGACGCACCAATCTCTCAGGGAGGGTGTGACCCTACCCGAACCTTCCCCTCCGGCCCTGTCCCCAGCCACCCCAGACCAGGAGGGACCCTCTGCTCCCGAGTCTCCTCCCCTGACTTGACAAGCGTCAGCACCGCCAGGCATGGTCGCATCTCTGGTGGAAAGGGAGCTGGAGAGCTCTGTCCGCTCACATTCCAGTCCCAGCGGCCTGAGCTTCTGTCCTGGGGGCCCCTGCGCATCCCCCACCAACCTACCCCACTTGGGCACCTTCTTGAGCCCAGCCTCCTCCCCACTTGGGGGCAGGGAGCCCGTGTGGCTGCCTGGCTGGGGCCAGGCCAGCCAGCATCTCCGTCCATTAGAACCATGAGGAAGGATGTCCTGGGGGTGGGGCCTGTGCCGGGAAGGTGCTGTTCTGACCCCGGCTAGTTCTTGTTCCTGGAAATCAAGAGCATCCTGCTGACCTGAGCCCTGGCTTTTTCTTAAGCAAAGTTGGGGAGTCAGGACAGGGGGCCCACAGCCTGGCCAGCACTGTCGCGGACAGGGCTGGGCTGGTCTCAGGCGGATGCCCCTGTCCAGCACTCCCAACCTGTAATGGGTCCCCCAGGCCACTGCGGGGAAGGGGGACAGGCCTGTGGCCACTGCCGGGCCACGGCGGCTACTTGGGGGAGGCCTGAAGGTGACACATCCCTCCCCAGATTTGGGCCCCCGGCCCTGGCCCTGCGCTGGCCCTGGCACGGGGCCATGGCCAGGAGCCAGGACCTGGCCTGAGCCTGGTGCTGGGACCCAGGGGTGGGTAGGAGGGGGACAAGCAGGACTGTGTGTGTGTGTGAGCACATGTGTGAGCTCCCTTGTGTGGCAAGCCAGTGGCCCAGGCTCTGGGCCAGGTGCTCAGAGGGGCTTCCTGAGCAGCCAGGGCTGCCGGTTCCCATGTCCAGACAAAGTGGCCACAGCCTCCCTTCGGGGTGAGGGGGCCGGGGAGTGGCCGTCTGCCCGGTGGCCTTGAAGGGCAGAGGAAAGTTCCCAGGCCCTGCGAGTGCTCCTGATCCACCATCAAGACAGAAAACATCAGGAAACCACAGTATTATCTCCCCCAGAGGGAGGGAGCCTCCCGCCAGCCTTGAAGCCCTGATGCGGAGCTGGGCCTCCGGAGCTCAGCTTAACTCTCTGTCTCCCCCCGGCCTTGCCCAGCCTGCTCACCTGGGACTCACAGGGCTTCCCCAGGGCCGGGGCCACAGGGGCCTCTGGCCTGTCCTGCTGACTGAACTCCAGACACCCCGACCCAGGCCCCTGTACCCCCAGCTCAGAAAGTCCTATGCCCAGGGGCCCCAGGGATCTGATGCCACCTCTTCTCCCAGCCCACGGGTCCCCTTCTGGACGTGAGGCCTGAGGCCCAGACCTGGGTTCCTTCCTCTTCCCGTCCAGGTCCCCAACAGATTTAGCAAATAAATACTGGAGACCCAGTGAAATTCCAACATCACAATAACCTGCTGCGATCATTCCTTCTTCAGTGCTGACCTGTGCTCCTCGGAGGCCGACCCGTCAGCTGGACCAACGTCCATCCTCTGAGGGTGGCCCCTGGGGAGCAGCCTGGTCTGAGGGTACTGCTGTCCCGTGCCCTCGGGGCCAATGCTCTGTTGCTGGCACCTTGGGCCAGAACTTCAGGGCCACAGGGCAGACGTACGCTTAACCTCATGGCTCCAAACAGGTGGGCCGCTTTCAGAGCCTGCTTTGACAGGTGGGGAAACTGAGGCCAGGAGAGGTGGTCTGCACGGCCCAGCCCAGGAGAGCCCCTGTCCAGGCCTCAGCGGCTGCTCCGTGAAAAGACTGTCACCCTGCCTTGCCTGCCCTGCACGGGAGGGCCCCTGGGGTGCAGTGAACTCCAGGAGGTGCAGGGCAGCCTGGAAACCAGGGCAGAGACCACAGACCATGGGAAGCCTTCGGGCACAGGCCTGCAGAGTCCAGCAAGGGTTAATGGCCGTCCACCTCCCCGGGAGGGCAGGCCGGCAGCTGTGGGAACCCCAACCCCCCCGCCCCCGCCAGCCTCCAAACAGAGCAGGGAGGGAGTGTGGAGTCCTGAAGGCCACCCTTATCGTTACCACCCCAGCTCCGTGCCAAGTACACCCTCCCGGGGCCCACACAGATACTCTGTCTCCAGTGCGAAGGGAGGCCTGGCTTCCCGGGCGCCATGTTCCAGGGGCTGCTCTAGGGGTTCACAGCACCCAGGCTTGGGCTGCACCCTGCAGGGAGCCCTGTCCCAGGCGACACAGGCCAGCCATGCCTCCTGGGGGCGGGGGTCTGTCTGGAGAACCCAGGAATGGTGGGCAGGACCCATGGGAGCGAGAGCCCTGTCCCTCGCTGGCCTCCTGGCCCTGGTGCTGTCCCACAGGACCATCCTCATTTCCACCCTGCATACCTGCCCCACGGTGCTCCTGGGAGAGCCAAGCCTGGCCCCTGGAGAGGTGAAGCCAGGTTGTGTGGCCCAGTGTTGGGTTTCCCTTGACACACCCCGAGCTGGGGGTCACAGGGGTGTGCAGGGATGCAGGGTGGCAGGAGTGGCTCCAGCGCCCACCTGATGGGCCCTCCTGGTCCCGGAGTTCCGGCTGAGTCCATCCCAGACCACAGAACAGACGTGTGAGGGGCTCAGACCCTGAGGGAGCAGGCTCTCGGGGAGTCACCGCTGGGCGCTGGCTGGGACTGGACCCCAAGTCGAGTGCCGGGCCCCACGGCCACCTCCTCCCTGTGACCAGCTCCACAGAGCCAGAGAGGGGCTCCTGGACGCAGAATCGACGTGTCATCACCTGGCCTTCGGGAGACCCTGACAGTGGGTCCTGTGTCCTCCCCCCACTGGGGAAACCGGCCAGCCACCCCTGGACAAGCCTTTGGCTCCTTAACGTCAAAGGGAAAGGAGGTGGCAGGAGACAGTGAGGGGACAGTGGGGTAGCACGGATGCCCTCGAGGGCAGGTTGGGGTCCAGTCCTTGTCTTTACACCGCCCTGAACCTCAAAAGGGCCCCGTCACCAGCCACACCGGATTCATAACCAGGAAAGGGGTTTGAGAAACAAATCGAAGCCCTGGACCTGTGCCCAGTGAGTTGGGGGTTTGCCCTCTGCTGCAAGGGCTGCGGGTTTGATTCCCGGCCGGGGTGCGTATGGGAGCAACCAATGGGTGTTTCCCCACTCCCTGCCTCTAACATCAGTAAATCCGTCCTCACTGAGGGTTAAAAAAGGAGCAACCTGGTCAGCTTGAGGAGGTCAAGGGCCGTCCTGCCGATCTGGGGCTCTAAGCTCTTCCGCTGCCCCCCGGCCTCCTGGGTGCCCTTCCCCTGCACTCTCGCCCCGAGCCCAAGGTCGACGGGGGTGGGATCCCCACCTCTTGGGGGCTTCACTCTCGGCCTGAAGCTCACTAGGTGGCTCCCCACTCGGGCCCCAGTGAGCGTGAGGGGTGTCTGTGAATGAGTGTGCAAGTGAGAGCCCGAGGTGAGAGGCTGAGCTGGTGTGTGGGTGTGAGTGGGGGTGTGTCTGGGCTCTGGGAGGGTGGCTGCCCGGGTCCTTCTCAGCCCAGAGTCTGCAGCTTCTGTCACAGCCTCAGCCCAGCGGGGGTCCGGACCATGGTGGCCCCCGTGTCAGGAGCCTGTGCAGGTCCCTGGGACGTGGGTATACAAGTCACACTGTCCCCTGACTTCCATCATCCACCCACCTGCCCCTCCACCCAGGGCCTGTCTTTGCCCACCCCCCACCCCCAGCTCCACACCCACGGGCGCTGCTGGCCTGGGCGGAGGGCAGGGTCGTGTGGGTCTGTAAGGCCTCTCTCTGTGGGCAGCCTTGCGCCTTGGATCAGCTGTCCCCTAGGTGCTGTGTCCCTAGCCTGTCTCTTCATCCTGACCCCAACGCCCGCAGGGCCCCTGCCCCTCCCCAGACCCTGGGGCGCTCGCATGGGCGCTGAGCACACCGTGGGTGTCCCGTGGCCGCGGGAGCCCTGACCTGACTTCCGGGCAGACGAGGGTTGGGGGCGCTCAGTGCCCTGGGCGGGGGCAGGCACGGGGTGCTGCTGCGAACTGGGAGCGGGGCGGGGAGGGGAGAGGCGCCCGCGCGCATTTCCCCGGCTCTGACGCAAATGGAGAGATACGTGCCGGAGCAGCAGCCCCCAGGCTCCGTGGGCCTGGCGCCGCCCTCCCGCCCAGGCCCAAGTCGGCGACTGGCTCAGAGCAGGTCTTTGTGCCCCGTCTCGCAGGTGGGGGGTGGCCAGGTCCTTGGCAGGCGCAGCCCGCAACCACGTGTGACAGGCGCCCCCCGCGCGCCCAGCCGCCAAGGTCTCCGCGGCGCATAAATGGGCGCCGGCGGCGGCAGAGCTGCGCCCGCCCCGAGCCCCGCTCGCCCGGCCGCCGCGGGGGCCTGAGACGCAGGCGGGACCCTGCCCCGCGGAGCCCGCGCCCATCGGACTCGCCGAGCTCCTGCGGCTTCTCCCGCCGGCCCGCAGGACCCGCGGGACGGCCGCCGCCCGCCCGCTCTCGCGGTTCCTTTTTCCTATGCATATACTTCTTTGAGGGTCTGGTCTAAAGAGGTGTAAGGCATGGGAAAATGGGGCGACGAGGTTCTCCTTCCGTGGTGCGGCGGCCGGACCTGCCTCCACGGCCCCCAGGGCGCATCCTCGACGGCGCGGGTTCCAAAATCTCCGGAGAGGAAACCAGGCCGCGCCCAGGCCCCCGCCCCGCCCGACCTTCGCCCGGAGCCGGTGGGGCGCCAGGCCTGGGCCCCTGTGGAGGTGAGGGTGTGTGGTGGGTGTCACCAGGTTGTTGGGAGTCCCTGCTGCCCACGCTTCCATCGCCCTTGGGTGGCGAGGAGTAAAGCCACGTCTGCGAGCGCAGCGCGGCCTGTCTGACAACCTAAAACAGCGGGAGAGGGTCTCCCCGGGCGGGACCAGGCGTCCCAGGAAGAAGTCTTAGGAGGGAAGGAATCAAATACACCAGGGGCAGATGAAAGACTCCCTCGCAGGCGGCTGGGGCTGGGGGTCCCGATGACCTGAGAACCAGGGTTGCCAGAGGTGGGTCACCCCCAGGGCGCATGGGGCAGGGATGGGGGGCCGGGAGAGCCAGTGACCCCGCGGGCATGGAGGCCGAAGCTCCACGCTCCCGCCCCTGGCCCTTACCTTCCTGCTGAGGAAATGGATAGAGGAGCCTAGAGAATCTAGTTTAATTCATTGTTGCCCTATTGGTAATTGGTCCACCAAATGGAGCCATTAGCCCTTACCAGCCAGCACCTGCCCCGGGGGACCCGTCCCCTCATCTCACCCATAGGAATCAGGGCCACAGCCTCTGGGGGAAGGGGCGCCACCCTTGGGACGCCAGGAGAACTGACACCCCACCCGGCCCCTCCCAGGGGCTGGGCACTGGCTCCTCTGCTGAGCCCAGGGTGGGGGTGGGGCCCTCTTGGCTGAGAAGGGCGGGGACACCCCAGCACCCCAGCGTAGCCAGTGAGCCCCTGGAGGAGGCAGCAGGCCCCGCTGGACCCAGGACACAAGTCTCTGCCTCAACCTCCACTTTATCTTGACAGCAGCGGCGGCAGGGTTCCTAGGCTCAGGACAGGGGGCTCCCCTGGGTCCCTGCCCGGCTGTGGGTCCTATGTTGCACCCCAGGGACAACTTTCTGGGCAGGAGAAAGACCCTGAGCCCCGACCAGGAGGTCAGGCAGTCTGGTGTCCCAGACAGAGCAATTTAAAAAATTACTGTAGAAGACAGTCTGTTAGGGTGCAAACCCACTGTCTTCTCAGATCACTGACCATCTGAATAAAGTGCCCATAAAGATTCAAAAGAAGAATAAAATAAAAATATATACTGTAAGAAGGGGTGGGCGAGGGCAACCCAAGTACCTTAGGGGCTGCATCTGTCCAGCAAACCCATCACGCCCACTTCCTGGTGGGTTTATGGGGGCCGGGAGCTCCCCTGATACCACCTGTGCGATCTTCCCCACCCACCCCCGAGATCAGACTGAGTGCGAAAACTGGGGAGCTCAGGATGGGACCACGTGCCTGGCCCCTGGAGAGAAAAGGTCCACTTTTATTTTATCCAACACCCTGGATCAAACAGGTTACCTTTTATCAGAGGAACAGCCCAGAACGAGTTCACTCGCTTTTGATTCTGTCCTGAGCCACCACGAACCTTCGGCAGCTCTCAGGGAAGGAGCGGCTATAAAATGTCTTCATCCGGAAACCCTCCAAGCCCGTAAGTCAGGCAGGGTCCAGGTCCCCCCGTGCATCCATGCAAGGCCCACACCAGGGGCCCTGTATGACATAAGCAGACACGGGGTGTCTCCGCAGGCAGGTACCAGGCACGCTCTGCACACACCCAGTGCGTGTGTGTGGACGGATGGGCGTGTGGCATGTCCCCACTGCTCTGCTCCCTCCGAAAGCATCCCGTCTCCGGCAGGATGGGCAGGTTCCCAGGTTCCCAGGGGCCACCAAGCAGCACGTCAGGGGCTGTCTGCGGCTTGAGGTCCACGCCAGAGCCAGCGAGGGTTGTCCCGGGGAAGGGGCCGTGGGGCTGTGCCAGAGCCGAGGGCCCAGGCAGGGAGGCCTGAGGGGGCAGAGGGCAGCCACCAGGGGTGTGCAGGCTGCTCCGGGGAAGCGGGCGTTCAGCGCCGAGTCCTGCAGCTGGTGTTTGTGCTTCACTCTCCGATTCTGAAACCAGGTTTCGCTCTGTGGGGAAGAACACGAGAGCAGGCACACTGGCCACCCCCGGCCCTGTTCACCGGGCTGAGCCCCAGGGCCTCACCTGCTCCTCTGGTAACCCCGTCTTCTGGCCCAGCCTCCCGAGCTCCGCGGGGCCCAGGTAGCGGAGATGCTGGAAGCAGCTCTCCAAGGTGCTGATCTGCTCCTCCGTGTTGGCCGTGCGCGCCCGCGGGGGCCCAGTGACCACCTCCCTGCTCTATCCTGGGGACGACACAAGTGCACCGAATCCATTTGGCTGCAAGGGGCATCCGCTCCGAAGGGACACACTCCCCATCGCCCCGCGGCTGAGGAAGGGCAGACTGCCCTCGATTCCCGTTCACAGCCCTCCAGAGCCCTGTGCAGCCACTTTGCCCAGCGACAGGGTCCTGTGCCTCTGGACAGCCCCGCGGACACTGGGGAAACAGCACCCTGGGTGGGGCAGCAGCTGGTACATCCTCACCCGCAGCCCCTCCAGAAAGCAGGCGCTTTCATCGGCAGACCAGGAACTCCCGTCCCCTGGTGAGAGGGACAGGTGGCAGCAGGCCATTCCGGGCCAGGCAGTCACCACCTGTCTGCTTCTGACTTTTCAACTAGGAGATGGGGGTCACACTCAGCACCCCGCGAGGTATAGCCACGCAGCGTGGCAAGGGTCTGTCCAGGCCACTGTCTCTACTGGACACAAGTCTGACCAATGTGCCTGTTAGTTGTTCCGGGAGAAGCGGATTTTACACAATGAGCTTTCATGCTTGCCGAAGTGCCCACTGGAGCACACACTCTGGGGGACAGTCCGGGTGGCGGTGACCAGCCAACAGGAAGGATTCTGGTGCAGGGTTACTCGCTGGAGTTCATTTTCAGGAGGGGGTACTCGTTGCAGAGAATAAACTTAAAATTTCACCCCACCTAAGTATAAAATTACTTATAAAGATGGCTCCCTGGCTGGTAGCTCCGTGGATAAGGCGCCGGCCTGCGAACCCAAAGGTCGCAGGTTCGATTCCCAGCCAGGGCACAGAACCAGGTTGCAAACCAGGTCTCCAGTCAGGTCTGTGGCTGGAGGCAGGTGAAACGCAACCACACATGGATGTTTCTCTCCCTCTCTCCCTTCCCCTCTTTCTAAAAATAATGAAATTAAAAAAATATATTAAAAAAAATGGCTTTAACTTATTAAAAATGAAAATGTAGAGAGAGCACCAACCCCCACTTTCAAACACACCGGACCTTCAACCTGGGCAAAGCCCCAGTGGGTGGAAAGCACTGTCCCAAGAGGACAGCGGAGGCCAGGCGTCGGGAATCAGGGGCGAGGACGTGCCCAGACCCAGCCGCAGGAGTCCCAGGAAGCCGGGGCAGTCTAGGCCCCACCAAGTTAGGCACCCAGCTGTGAGGTGTTGTGGGGACCACCACCACCCCTGACTGGGCAGGTGCCACAGGCTCTCAGACCATCCCACCCGTGTCCCCGTGATTCCTGCAGATGTGATGACAGGACTGCTGTTAGAAACCATGTGCACGAGGAGTTAATGCAGGGGTGATGGCTCCCACTGGGGACGGGGTGGGGTGGCAACTCCTGGGCAAAACCCGACAGGGGTGGAGGGCGGCCGGCCCCTCCAGGAGAGGGAAAGTCCACCTGCCAGAGGGCTCAGGCAGAATCCCAACCCCCAGCCCCCACAAGAACGCCCCTCCTGCAGCCCCAGCACACCCTGTGTTGGGGGCATTCCACCTTCTCCCCCAACTCCCCCAACTCCCCCAGCCCTGGATGTCTCTGGCACAGATCCCGCCTTGGACTTCACGCCTATGGCCTGAGGGGTCCACACCGCAGGTCAGGCTGGCTGGGGCAAGGAGGATCCCCCAGGAGACCTTAGGGGGCCCGAGGGGAGCAACCGGCCAGTGTGGCCGCTTTGCGAGAGCCAGTCCACAGCCGCCGCTGGAGCTCGGCTTCTGGCCTCCGGGCGGCTGGAAGACGGAAGCAGGTCCGGCGCTGGGGCAGCTCACGCCCAGCCCAGGTGGGGTGCACAGCGGTGGCCGTGCCTCCAGGTGGGGCGGGCGGGGGGGGCGCGCCAGAGGGGTCCTGGGGTTTTAGCGGCTGGACTGCATTGAGAACTCAGGAGGAGGAGGTAGGAATCAGATTTGCATGCAGGGCTGAAATCCCCCCACCCCTAGATAAGTAGCATCTAATTGCCTTCGATTCAGAGGCACAAAGGAGGCCATTCTCACCTCCCCCAGCTCGGAAAGGTCTGGGGGGAGGGGCGGGGCTCTGCCGGCCCCGGACTGTTCCGACCTTTCACCTCCCCAGCCCCGCCCCACCCCCACCCCCACCCCCACTCGGCTGTGGCAGGAGAGTGAGGACCACCCTCCAGCTTCAGCTTCCAGGCCGGGGCCTTGTCCGGTGGGGTGGCGGACCACCTTCTCTCCCCTGGTTCCCCAACCTGCCTGGGGCGCCTGCTGAGCGGAGGTGGCAGATGTGAGAGGGACGGAGAGTCAGGGTCCGGCTCCCAGGGCGCGTGGGCTCAGCCAGGGGCGTGTCTGCTGAGCCCAGGCCGCCCGGCTGCCCCACTCCCGGGAGGGGCTGCCCGGAGAGGGGCGCGGGTCCGACGTCCCCCCAGCTCTTCGGTGGGAGTCCCTGACGTGCCCTAGCAGTCGCCTAGGCCCGGTGACAGGAGCGGAGGGTCCCCTGGCTCCGGGCTGGGCGCCTCCCCCCAGGATGGAGCAGGAAGGGGCAGTCGCCACCACCACCGAGGGACGTGATTCCTCTGCCGCCCCTTTGAGCCGGGGGTGCCCTAGGGGTGGCCCCTGTCACAGCCAGGCGGGCTGCGCGCTGCACCCCGTGACAACACCTCACCCGGGCGCCCCCCAGCTTTGGCGAGACCGCGTGTTCCCTCGGACCCGCATGTGGCGCCCAAGGCAGAAACCCACCAGCGGCCCTGAGCACCTGGAGCGCAGACTCCAGGCCGGGCGCCAGGCTGGGCGCGGCACCGACCGCCCCCCCACGCCCCCCATCCCGCCTCTCCGACCGCGAGGGGCCTGGGACGTGGGAGCCCCACAGGCACGGCGGGAACCGCGGGCGCTGACTCCCGTCCCCCTCCGGCCCCTGCGCCGGTCGCCAGGCCCGCGAGGTGAGGCTGGGCACCTGGACCCCTCGATTAGGGGCCTGCGCAGGGCTCCTCCCGGCGACGGGGTGCGGGTACCTCGAGACCAGCCAGGGCCGCCCCGCGCCCAGGAGCTCCGCGCGCACAGGCCTGGGGCGAAGGGCCCCGCTCGCTGGGCCCCGCAGGCGCGCAGCCTCCCGAACCCCTTTCGGCACCGTTTCCGACCCCTCAGGGCCGCCTTACTGCGTACCCGCACCTTCCTCAGCGCCCCCACCTCGCCCGGGCGATTTCCTCCCTCATCCGGGCCTCCTAGCGCCCGGCCCGCCTTCCGTTGCCGGCGGGCTCCCCTCCCTGGGCCCCAGAGTAGAGCCGCAGTGACCCCGCCTCCGTCCCGCCGCCCCCCGCTGGCGCCCGCCCGGTGGGGTGTCCTCCTCCCGCTCGCTCCGTCCGGCCGCAGCCTCCTCGCGGAGCCTTGGTGGGGTGTTTGGGGCTCCCCGGACCCTGCCCCCCACCCCCGGGGCGGGAGCTCGCACCCCGGGGTGCCCGCCGCTCCTCGCAGACCCGGGAATTGCGGGCGTGGCCTCAGCTCTCGACTTCCATGTTGGGGCTACATCCCCCCGAGTTCTGCACGCTGCGGAGTCGCCTCTTGCCCGGCCCGGCGGGGTTGCAGAGCCTGGAGGCGCGCGGTGGACCCCCGAGGCCCCCGCTCACGGACCCCGCTGCCGGGGCGTCCGGCCACCTGCGCATCCGGCCTAAGGCGCTCCGCTCCCTGGTCCGCCTCCCCCGCCCTCCGCTGGGCTCTCGGACCCCCACCTGGCGGCGCCCGGTGCTGGTTTGTGGAAAGAACGAGACGGGAATGGGGGCGGGGGGAAGTGGGCAGGACTCCACCCCAGGTCGGGGAGCTCGCACCTGGTGAGGTGAAGTTGGCGAAGCCCAAGTTGCGGGGGTCACGAGTTAGCGCCCCCTCATCTGGAAGGGGCTGCTGGGAGGGGACGGGCTCACTTCCTTTGTCTGGGTCTTCCTGTCCTTGGGTGGCCCCTCTTCCCCTGCCCTTTGCCAAAGTCACCGTGAGGAGGGGACTCTGCCTCCCTCTTGCCCTAGGGGTGGGGTGGGGGGAGGGGGGACAGGCAAGGGCAGGGGGTCACCAGAAGGGACCATTGTGAATGCGGGGTCCCTGGTACCACTGCTCCATGCAAAGAGGAGCTAGAGGCCAAACCTGAACCCCGCCCCCCCCCCCACAGGGGTTCTGTGATGCCGCCGGACGTTTGGGTCCAGGACCCAGGCAGGCCTGTGGGCCCAGCGCAGTATGAAATGAACTCACGGTCCCCCAGCGGGACCCTGCGCCCCCACCCGCAAATGTGCCCCATCTGGGTCCGGAGGCCTTTTAGCTCCAGGGAAACACAATAATGGGACGTGGGCTTTTAAAAAATGGGACGTGGACGAGGACCCCAGTGTTTTGCACAGTGGTGGCCAGGCCACTGTGGAGGGACCCGCCACAGGAGGGCTCAGGCAGCAGCCTTTGGGGTGAAAGGGAGGGGATTTGGCCATTGAATTAAACGTGAATTTAAAGGCCGTGTTCGGGACAGATAAGGCTAAGATACGTACAGTAGGATTTTAGGTAAGGATTGAAGGTGCGACCCGAGGCACATGTGGGACTTACCTGAGTTTATTTTTAAAAGTTTAGTGTCTCAATCTCCAGGGCCATGTGGGGAGGGCTCAGCCACCCCACGTGGCTGGTGGCTGTTGTCACGGCTGGCGCAGTTCTAGACCGTTCTCACCCGAGTTGCCTGCCACACCGCCTGGCTCCAGACACATAGGAAACAGCGGAACCGGGCAACTCGGACCACAGGAGCAGTGCTGCCTCTAGGTCAACACCATGAGGACAGGGACCCCTGGGTCTTCAGGAAGGGACCCCCTTTCTGGGAGATTCTGGTGGCAAAGGTGACAGCTGGTGCAGATGGGAAGAGATCCGTGGTGCAGGGGCAAGGGACGGGGTGTGGGCAATTACAGGACCGAGCCACCACCGTCAGGAGGAACTCGGGTGGAGGGAGGGTCAGTGCAGAGCTGGGGCAGCACCTGGCCACTTGGGGCAGAGCCACTGCACCGGGAGGCTGCGTTGGCCATCCCAGGGAGAAATAAGGCCAGCAGCTCAGGCGTGGGGCACGGTTTGCAAAGGCCGGAGCAGGTTCTACTCCACTGGCTCCCCACCCAGAGGTGCACTGGGCCCTGAGAACACAGCGGTGACGAGGGTCCAGGTGAGTCCTGGCATGGGCCTGACTCCGTCCTGAACACAGTGGGTGGCACTGAGAGGACTTGGCAAAAAGCACAGCCAGCCCCTTGTCCCTAAAGCCGCTCCCCTTCCATGGCCCCTGCTGGTCACCGGAGCGGTGAGGGCCACTGGTGCTGTGCACACTTTAGGGGCGTCAGCACAGAAGAGGATGAGTGTGCACGTCAGTTCACTGGGAGAAACAGCATGTGGGAGAAGCACCCACTGGATGGGTCCATCAAGCAACTGCACTTTGCGCCACGAGCCGGCACACGTGGTGCTGTGTAGGTACCGGTGCGGTGAGAGTCACTGAAGGGCACCCACCGCCATGCCTGGGACGGCCACTGTCACAAAGGCAGGAAATGCGGTTGGCGAGGCTGTGGGGAGATCAGGACTCTGGGCGTGAAAAGGGGTGGCCGCTACGTTAGACGTGTGGGGTTCCCCCAATATGAGACTTACAAGTGCTCCAAGACTCAGCAATTGCACTTCCCTCTTCACCCAGAATGGAAAGCAGGGTCTTGAATGGGTATGTGTACATGTGTTCATGGCAGCAAGAGTGACCACTGTCAACAGGGAGAAGCAAGCCCAGTGTCCTCGCAGGCGTGATGAAAACATGGGCCACCTGCACACGGGAAGATTGTTCAGCCTTAAAGAGGAAGAAGGGCGCTGGTTCAAGTCCCCAGTCAGGCACCTACGCAGGTCTCCAGCCAGGTCTCCAGCCAGGTCCGTAGCTGGAGGCAGGTGAAAGGCAACCACACACGGATGCTTCTCTCCCTTTCTTCCTCCCTCCCTCCCCTTCTCTCTAAAAGTAATGAATAAAATATTTTTAAAAAAATGTGGAAGGAAATTCGGCCACAGGCCACAGGTAGAGCCTGATGGAGGACACTGCGCGCATTGTGGTAAGCCCGGCGCAAAAAGACAAGTCCAGTGTGATTCCACTTCAGCGGGACCCCTGGAGGAGCCAGTCACAGGTCGGTGGGATGGTGGCTCCCAGGGGCTGGTGTCTGATGGGGTCGCAGTTTGAGTTTGGGAAGAGGAGGCCGAAGGGGGTGATGGTGGTGAACGGGCTGAACTGCAGGCTGGCGTGGGTAATGTGAGTTGCGTATTTTACCACAAGAAAGGAAAAAGGTGGACCTGCTGACCAAGAAGCCCCTTAGTTAGCCGAGGGGACAACTCGGAAGAGGGGTCCTGGGAGGCCCGGGCTGGGTCCCCTCGGGTGCGCTCACCTCACCAGCCCAGAGCCAAGCCCAGGACGCCCAACAGGAGACAGAACGGACCCTGCCTGACCCCCAGGCCCGAGGCGGGCCCTTCCTGGCGAAGATGGCAGAGGCGCGAGTGGAGGCCCCGGGGTGGGCCAAGGGCGCTGCAAGCAGCAGACGGCCCCTCCAGGCTGGAGGACCCCCCGCGCAGTCCGGAGTTGGGGGTGGGGTGCGGGCAGCTTCCTCCAGCCCCGGAGGAAGTGGTGATGGGCCCCACCGTCAACCGGGTGTTCCCGGGGTCAAGTATTTCAGCCCTGAAACAGCTCTTCTTCAGGGCAGAGGGTCCGCAGTGGCTCGACTGGGGGACGGAGGACGACCCTCCGGTTTTCGGGATTCCCCCGGGGTGGGGGTGGGTGGGGGGTTGTACAAGCCCGACTCCTCACGGAGCGGCCTCCAGCAGCTCGCAGATCCTGAGGGGCTGCAGCAGGGGCGTCCTGGACCCTTGGAATGAGTCTGGTCCCGGCGGCGCCTCAGGGCCTGGTCCCAGCACAAGCTCAGCCTGGCCCCCCGACCTGCGTGCGGGGGTTCCTCAAGGCCTTCCGAAAGCGCCTGGGGGAGGGACCGCCAGCGGCGCGGCCGGCCGGAGAGCCCAGCCCCCCCTTACCTGGGTGGCCCCAGACAGAGGCTGAAGTCGCTGGAAGAGCCCCTAGGAGGTGAGGCGCCCCACCCCGCGTCCTATTCCCGCCGCATTGTTATGCGGGGCTGCGCCTCAGGGCACTTCCGACCTCCGCCTGGGCGGGGGCGCTTCTGGCCCCTCCCTGAGCTCTCAGCCAGACCCAAGGTCTAGGGTGGGGCTCTCAGTAGTTTGGAAAACACGCCCAGTCTTTTGGATAAAAATCCTCTTAACCTTGCAGGGACCCTGGCCTCAGCCAAAGCCTAAACCCTAAGCGCCCAGCCCCTCCCCAGGTATGCGCGGCTCTCGCCCGAGGCCCGGGCGTTTCCAGAGCCGCTCGGGCTCCGGGACGCCCTGTGGGTGAGGCCTGGGAGCCTGTGCGGGGTCGTGGACCACTCACACCATCCCCCACCCCGGGCGCGGGCAGCGCTCAGCCGCCCTCCTTCGGGTGATCTGAGTGGGGTCCAGGCTCCCCGGGAAGGCGAACGAGCTGCTCGCCCGAGCTGGTGGTCAAGTCCTGGCGCGCAGCCTGGGGACCCCAAGCCTGGCCCTCTGGGTCCTCCTGCCCCACCCGAGGACCTTAAGGCCATTTTAACCCCACCCTACGTACAAGGACCGCACATTCACTCAGTTTAATCGGAAAAAAAGCAACCTTTATTACACGTAGGGGGAGTGGGGGAAGGGCAATGGGCCGCGGCCTCACGGAAGGGGCCGGCGCGGGCCGGACTCAGGGGCGCGCGTCTCCCAGGACGCCCCGCTCGGCGGCGGCGCTGCCCAGGATGAAGCCCACGGCCAGGGACACGGTCTGGTCGAAGGAGCCGCGCAGCTGCTCCACGTGCTGGTTCAGGGTCAGGAGCTGGTCGCGCAGCGGGCCCAGGACGGCCACGATGTCGCCCAGGTGCCCCAGGGTCTGCAGGAGGGCGGCGTTCAGCGACGGGGGCGCGGGCTGCGGGGGCGTGGGGTTCTCGGGGCCTCCGGGCGGCGAGTCGGGCTCTTCCCAGGCGGGTTCGAGGGACGGCGGGGAGCCGGGAGCGTGGAGGGGCGCGTGCTCTTCCGGGCGGCTGGGCCCGGGGGTCAGGGTGGGGAGCGCTGTCGGGGAGCTGGAGGCGCGGGGGGCCTCCGAGGACTTGGGCGGGGATGAGTTGAATCTGAGCGTCCAGTCGGGGTCCGCGTCGGCGTGGCGGGCGGCGGACAGCGACGGGGCGTCTGGAACGCGGAGCGGGAACGGGGTTGGGTACCTCGGCCACCGCCGCTCCCTCCCGCCAGGTCCCTCCCCGCCTACCGGTTCGCCCGCCCCTCCACCACCCCACCTACCCGGCTCGGTGGGCGCGCCGGGGGCCGGGCGGCGGCCGCGCGGGGGGCGCCCGGGCCCGGGGGAGCGGCGGCGGCCGCGCCTGCGCCCGGTGTCACCCAGCAGCCCCATGAGCTGGCGGATCTGCTCGTCGAAGGGTCCGGGCGGCTGGTCGTGCGCCTCGCGGAGCTTGTCCTTGAGGAACTTGTAGCGGCGGCGGCACTGCGCCGGGGTCCGCCTCACCTGCTGGCGGGCCAGCTCGGCCGACACGCGCCGGTAGGTGGGCAGCGCTCGGCGGCGGTCCAGCAGGAGCGCGCGCCACACGGTCGGCTGCAGGAGGGTGCCCAGCAGCAGCTCCGTCTCGTGCGCGCTCCAGGGCGTGCGCTGCGCCGAGCCCGGGGACACTGGCGACCCGAGGGGCTCGGGGGCCACCGAACCGCCTGGCGAGACCGGTCGTCCAGGCGGGGTCCCGGGGACGTCCCCCGCTGCCCGGAGGTCGAGTTCTGGGCTGACCTGCCCCAGCGGTGCGGGCGGGGGCGGCCGCCGGGGCCGGAGCAGCATCCTGGCGCCGGGGTGGGGGAGGGGGGGACGCGGCGAGGTCCGGGCGGCAGCCCGCTCGGCCGCCCACACGTGCTCTGAGGTCCTCCGCGCGCTTCCGCCCTCCGTCGGAGCCTGAGCCGGGCCGGGTCTACGCGGCCCTCCCCCCGCTCGCCCCGCCCCGCCCCGCCCCCTCCGCGCGCCAAGTTCAACTGCGGCTCCGCTTGCGCCTCGGTTTCCCGACAAGCCTTCGGGCCCCAGGCGGCCAGTGCGAGGGCAGAGCTCCGCCCCCGCTCGACGGGGCGGGTCCTGCCGGACTCCCGGGGTTGGACTCTGCAAACTGTTAGATTGAGGTGCAAACTCAGCGCGGTCACGTGCGTAGGGCGCAGGTCCGCCGCGTTTACGGCCACGCCACGCCCTCCGCCGCTGCGCCCAGCGGCTCTGGAACCTTCCGGTCGGGGGGCTGGCGCGCGCCCCTCCCTGTTGCCTCGGTGGGCCCCAGGGTGGCGGTTGCGGGTCCTCCCTTAGGGTGGCTCCGCTCCTCGGCTTCCCAAGTGGTTTTAGGGTGCGCACGGCCGCAGGAGGTGCCTAGGGTTGGGTCTGTCGAAGAGCTCGACCAGGGGTCAGAATTAGCGTCATAATTCACGTCCATTAAGCAGAAGGAAACTGAAGGCCAACAGTGTGGTCAGTGTAGTTTTGCGCGTTCGTTACTCTTTTGAGTAGGACTGGGACTAGGATGCCCAACATCACCGTTTCTGTTCATCACTCTAGAAGTTCCAGGCGGAGAATGAGAGAAAAAAACGAGTAAGATGGATACAAATGGGCACAGAAGGAAAACTGCTTTTATTTGCAGACTGTATGATTGAATATGTGGGAAATACAAAATAACCCACGACTACATTATTAGAATGGTGAGTGACAGCCCTGGCTGGTAACTCAGTGGCAAAGGCCGCTGGTTCGAGTCCCAGCCAGGCCACATAGCCAGTTGCAAGCCAGGTCTCCAGCCAGGTCCGTAGCTGGAGGCAGGTGAAAGGCAACCACATATGGATGTCTCCCTCCCTCGCTGCCTCCTCCCTTCCTCTCTCTCCGGAAATAATAAATAAAATCTTTTAAAAGACAAAAACCTGAGTGAGCTTAAGGTCGTTTGATGAACTTTAAGTTTTATTTCTATATAATAGCTGTAATAGTTTTTACAGCTCCTTCCTTTGGAAAAAGCTCAGGTTGTAGCTGGAGAGGCCCTGTGTTTCCGTCTGGTGAACGTGGCTCACGGCCAGGCTGGTGTCAGAGCTGAGACGCCGTCATCGGTGCCACCCCACCAGGTAAACCGCAGACCTGATGTGGGTCGTGCCAGGTTTCCCACCGAGGTCGCATTTCTGTCCCCGAGTCTGGTCCAGGCTGCGTGTTCCTGTCTATTTCCCGCGTCCTTGACAATTTGTGTGCTTTGTGGAACGTGCCTGCTTGTGTTTGGTGTTTTGGGGGAAGACCACAGAGGGTCCCTGTGCTGCTCCCTGGGGTCCCCGGCTCCCCGATTCTGGCCTGCGGTGGTGTCCAATCACTAAGGCCACCCAGGTTGGGAGTAAGCTGGCGGCACCCCGGGAGGCGGCTGCCCGAGTGGTGAGGGTGCAGCTCCCACCCTTGATCCGGCACATGTCAGGTGTCCCCCACTGGGCTAACGGACATTTCACTTGCTCCTCGCCAGTCTGACTTGAGGTCGGGGGCGGGGCGGGGGCGGGGGTTCTTCACAGCCTTCTCCTCTTGTCCTCTGTCCTTTGACATGCGCCCCGCTCCCTGCTTTTGACGCTTCTTGCTTCTGAGGCTGCAGTGCTCCTGGCTGCCTGGGGCTTCCCCTCCATCAGCTCTTCAACCACTTCAACAATTGCAGTGGTTCCTTTTAAAGTTTCAATTGAATTTAGTTTCTCTCTCTTTTTTTAAGTGTAGTTGTTGTATTACATTCATAATTTAAAAGATTTCATTTAGTGTTAGAGAGGGGGGAAGGGAGAGAGGAAGAGAGACTCCCGTGCGTGGTTGCCTCTCCTGCGTCCCGGACGGGGGACCCGCCTGCAGCCAGGCCTGTGCCCTGACTGGGAATCGAACCACAGACCTTCTGGTTCGCAGGCCAGCGCTCACTGCACTGAGCCACACCAGCCAGGGCGAAGTGTGTGTTCGAGAGTGGGATCTGGAAACCAAGGTCTGGGGACAGGCTTGTCGCTGCCTCTAAGCCCCTGGTTCTGGGGGTACCCTCCCCCGGGGGGATACTGGGTGGCGTCTGGAGACACTGCTGGTTGTCTCGAGCTGAGGGTGCTGCTGGAGACCAGAGGTGCTTCGCCTCCTCCTGCAGTGCCCAGGGCAGCCCCATGGCACAGACTGAGCCCCCAAACGCTGGTGTGCGAGGACGGGGGAGCCCCGAGCAGGCACTGGTCCGCATCCGCACCTCTGGGAGGATGTCTGCACCGGCCCCCTCATGCCCCCGCAGGGCTTGCTCTCACTGCCCCAGGCTTCCCTGCGGCTCTCTCAGCTGGCGGGAGGCCCGGTGCCCTTGTCACTGGCCAGCCCTGGTGTGTGTGTGTGGGGGGGTCAGAGGCTGAACTGAGCCCCCTTGAGCAGCCGTGGACTGAGTGGTCTTCACATGCAGCTCTTGTGGCCGCGGCCTCACTGTTTGCCCTGAAAATGCCTTTCCCTCTGCAGGGGTGAGAGAGGCTGATGAAGCCCGCGGGTAGGGGTGAGTGGTGGAAGCGTTTCACGTCCCACAAGGACGCCCACCGTCTCTGCCACTGGCCTCAAACAGCCACGGCAGCAGCGTGACCTGCAGGAAACACCCGGGCCTGCAGGGGGGCTGGTGGGCCAGGGGCTGGGTCCTGCCTTCTGAGCAGAGCCACTGGTGGGCGGGGAGCTGGTGGGCCTCCCCCACCTTGAACGCCAGCCCCTCACTGGGTGTGACGGGCTGGTTATGCTGGTGGTTCTGTGGTCAGACTGGGGTGGGGACCCGAATGACCTGTTCATTCCTTCAGGACGGGGCTGGTGGGGCGGCCTCTGCCCCGCAGGCCTGGGCACTGTGTCCCAGGCTGTGTGTGGCCCCAAGGTCCTCTGCAAGAGGGACATGCTGGTGTCCAGGGTGGCTCGATGGCTGGGCACCTGTCCACCTCCAGGCAGCCCACTCGAGGCCAGGTCGGGCTGCTCCCCGCCTACCCATGGCAGGAGGGGACCCGCTGGGTGGCCGGGGAGGGCGGCTTGCTGAGGGACCTGGAGGGGGTCGAGTTTCAGTTCCTGTCGGTCCCGTGAGCTCGGTGTGGGGAAGGGAGATGTGTCCTGACCGCGCCTGCGTGTGTCTCGGGAGGGAAGGGGTACCAGGGTCGAGTGACTTGAATGCAGGTGAGCCCCCCACCCCACCCGGGCAGGGACCCTGGAGTCTGCAAACCGCAGCAGCTGCTCTGCAGTAACAGGACTTCGCTGTTTCATGTTGAGACAACTCGACTCTCCCAACCTTCCCGAGGGCGGAGGGCTTCACCACCCGCAGGAGCACAAGTCCTCTCGGGAAACAGCCCTGATGCCGGCCACCCCGGCCTCTGTGGTGCCCACCAGGGCTGCCCCTCCGCGATGGCGAGGTCCTGCCTGCAGGCTGCCGTGAGCACGTCTGGGTGCTCGTGTGCCCACCTGGCTTCCCTGGTGGGCGCGGGAGGGGCTGGGCAGCTCGTGGCAGAGCAGCTGCAGGTGAGGGCGCCGGGAGGCCTTGGGGACTCCGACGCAACACTTGGGGTGGTTTGCCGTCCCCCCGGAGGACCCTCTGGTGGCCCTCCAACCCCACTCCGCCCGGCGCGCGCAGGGAAGCGGCCTCGGTAGAAACGGCTTTATTTCGGCAGAGGAAGGCGCCATGCAAACGGCCGGGCGGGCGGCCCACCCGCCCCCGGAACAAAGCGTTGCCATCTGAGCAGGGGCTGTGCCGGAGGGTAATTTTGCCTGAGGGTCTGTGGCACTAGCTGGTTGAGTTCGAAGTCGGAGCCTGGAAGAGGGGGTTGGCGGAGCCTGATCCTCCTGCAAAGCCTACCAAACCACTCGCTGGTTGCTCCACGGAATCTAACCCGAAAACTCGGGAGAGCAGCTGTGGGTCTTACAGTGACTTGCGGCGCAAGGACGTGGGGGTCCGGCCTCCAGGGCGGGGAGGAGGCCCCGGGGGTGCAGTGACCCACCCCCGAGCCCACTCAGCGTCAGCCCCGGGGGAGGGCCAGCTTCACGCCCTGGGGGGCTGTGATGAGCACGAGGGTGGCAGGCGGCAAGAGCCAGGCGTGGCCGTGCGCGTGGCATGCGTGGCTGCTGCGGGTGGTGGGCAGCGGCCACAGCCCAGGGGCCCTCAAGCCACCAGAGGGGCAGGGACTTCTCCGTCCCCTGAGGCTGCGTCTGCTTTGGGGCTGCTGTGCCCTGTGTGCTTTTCCAGGAAGCCGCCGTCCCCGAGGAGCTGCGGTCAGTGGCCAGTGGCCGGTGGCCGGCACCCAGGGCCCCAGGGCACTGGGGGAGCTGCAGGGTGGAGCTGCCCGGCATTCCCAGCCGCAGGAGGCCTGGTGGGGACCGGTGGGGGCCGGGGCTGCAGGGCTCTGATAGCAGCAGGGCCCGGTGAGTCGGGGGGAGCAGGACTGGGGGTTCAGGGAATGGGACTGTGAGCCAGGTTGGGGCTCAGGCCACTGGGCGTTTCAGGGGCCCCAAAGGAAGGGGTCAGAACCCCTTGGGACCTGTGCTAGGTGTAGGGGTCAGAGGTCAGCCTTGGGAGGCCAGACCCATGGGGACAGAGTTGAACCTGGTCTGGGGGGGGGCGATCACCAGAGAACGGGGCCCCTTCTCTGATCCTGGGGCATCTGCTTCCTGTTTTCACTTAAAACTTAAAAAATTTCTAACAGGAACATCTGGCCCTGCACAGGTGTCCATCCTCTCAGGGCAGCAGTCTGAGCCCCGTGCTCCCCGATCCTGGCACCGGGGGGCCCCTAGTCTAGGGTGTCGGTGCGGATCCTGCCGGGCCCTGCAGCCTGGGGGGCAGTGAGCGGGGCTGCTCCCCTGCAGCTCTGCCCTCCGGGTGGAGTCTCATGTGGGACCCCCATCCTCTGTCACTGGAACGTGGCTTTCATCCTCCGTAACTTGTCCTGGATCTTCCGGGAGTGCTTTTCGCTGGCAACCAGGTGGCAGCTGACCCTGCTGTCTGCGGCCAAGATGGCCACGTCGGCCCCGCGGAAGCGCGCGATTCTCTGCTTGAGGCAGGACTGCAGCTTGGGGTCGGGGGCGAAGGTGTAGGGGTTCTCCTGGAAGGCGTGCACCTGGCTGGCCACCTGGGCGATGCTTCTGCGTCGGGAGGAGTCGGGGCGTCAGTGCGGCGTCTCCGCCTGAGGGGGGCGCTGCAGCCCCTCGAGGACCAACTTCCTTCTCACTCAGGCCTGTGGTCTCCATCCGTCCGCCCCACCCCCTTCCTCTCCTCGGTACGTAAACACCTACGTCTCCCCATGTGAATCATAGACCCACCATCGGCGGGAAGGTCACGGCGACCTCGGAGCACCATTTTCAAACCACAGAGGCTCCAAGGGTGGGACACGCCGGCCCCACGTGTGTGGGGAGGAGGTGGCCGCAGGGTTCGGTGCAGGGGGAGGCTGGGGTGAAGGTCGCGGCGGTCGGAGGGATGGGAGGGAGGGGCCCCTCCGGGCGCCCGTGGGCCTGGGCCGCTCACCTGAGCTTGCTCCACCTGTGGGCCCCGTTGGTCATGGTGAAGCCCCCCGTCTCCAGCTGCTGGATGTGCATGGCGAGCAGGCGGGCGGAGGGCAGGGTGGGCTGCGCCCGGGAGCGTCGCCCTTCCATCAGGCACAGGCTGTCGCCCTTCAGGAACACCTGGGCCAGAGGGCAGTCCTGGGGGCTCCGCCAGGGGCTGCTGCAGCCCCGCCCCGCCCCGCCCCGCGGGCGCCCTGCTTCCCAGCCTTTCTACCTGCAACCATCCAGACTCACCTTGGACTCTGGGGGGTAAAAAGTCCAGATGTCTGCCGGGGAACCCTGACCCCCTAGAAAGCTGCACACCCCCCACTGCTGGATTGGCAAGTGTCTCCCAGGGGCCCCAGACCAGAGCCGGGCGACCCAGCCAGCTGGCCGGTGGCACAGCCCTGTGCCTGGCGTCCACCGAGGACACGCACGAGCTGTCGGGGCTGGGCCTGCTCTGACGCCTTAGCTGGGGGACGTGTCCCAAGGCCCCAAACACTGTTGCCTCGTGCAGGAGCTCACGGGGCCGCCTCTGCGTGTTGCAGGCGGCAGGGAGGCAGCCTCAGCCCAGCTCAGGTCCTGGGGCCCCTGCGTCCTGTGCCCCTGCCCAGCAGGTGGCCTCCGGAGGCCCTGAGCTCCTGGCTGCCTTTGCCCAGGGGAGACGGACAAGGCCGGGCTGCTCCCTGCGGGGCTGTGGGGAGGCCGGACGCTGGCCCTGCCGGCTGCCCCCCAGCTGCACAGGGCGCGTCATGAAGGGGGCTCCCCGGTGGACACGGCTGCCGAAGCGCACGCAAAGCAGGACTACCTCCACCGCCTTCAGCTCCTCCATGACCTCTGCTATCTTTGCGGGTAGAAGTCTCCAGGCCTGCGGCGAGAGCACAGGTGAGAGCGCAGGTGAGAGCGCAGGTGAGGGCGCAGGTGAGCGCGCAGGTGAGCGCGCAGGTGAGGGCGCAGGCGAGGGCGCAGGTGAGCGCGCAGGTGAGGGCGCAGGTGAGAGCGCAGGTGAGGGCGCAGGTGAGAGCGCAGCGAGAGCGCAGGCGAGGGCACAGGTGAGAGCGCAGGTGAGAGCGCAGGTGAGGGCACAGGTGAGAGCGCAGCGAGAGCGCAGGTGAGGGCGCAGGTGAGAGCGCAGGTGAGGGCACAGGTGAGAGCGCAGGTGAGAGCACAGGTGAGGGCACAGGTGAGAGCGCAGGTGAGAGCACAGGTGAGAGCGCAGCGAGAGCGCAGGTGAGGGCGCAGGTGAGAGCACAGGTGAGAGCGCAGGTGAGAGCACAGGTGAGAGCGCAGCGAGAGCACAGGTGAGAGCACAGGTGAGAGCAGGCACCTGGGCGAGCCGGTGCCACCGGCCGGCAGCCTCGGGGACTCACCAGGGACTGCCGCACGGCGAGGTGCTCCAGGCCACCCAGGATCTGCATGGCCGTGGCAAAGTTCCTGTGCTCGTAGCATGACTTCGCAATCAGCAGAAACTTGGACAGCAGGTTCACCTGCAACTGGCGTGGGGAATGGCGGATTCAGCACCTTTCCGGTACGGAGGACGCGCGGGGTGATGGGCCCCCCGAGAGGAAGCGGGTATCACGCTGACCCCTCCCACCCCAGGCACCCAGGCAGGCAGGGGTCCCAGGTCTAAAGGGCGGGCGGGGGGCTGGGCAGCAGGTGGCATTACTGAACGACAAAACAAAAAGGCACATGCCCAGTAGGTGTCAAGGTGGACGACGGTGGCCTGAACGCCCACCCGCAAACCAAAGGGTCACCCACTCGATTCTCAGGACACGGGCCTGGGTCACTGCAGGGTCCCCAGTGAGGGGTCCCCAGGGGGCAGCCTCACACACTGATGCTTCTCCCTCCCCTCCCGCCTCTAAAAATAAACAGTCTTTTAAAAACGCTTGGAAAGATGGATGGCAAAATCAACCTCAGACCCCCCCTGCGCTGCGGCTCTCTGGACCGACTCCTGCTCTGGGGTTGGGACAACTTGGGGTGTGACGCAGCCTCGGGACCAGGCAGGGGCCACCCGGGGCGCCAGGGCCCCTGCGGCCACAGACGGGAGCGTCTCGGGTGGCAGGACGAGCACCTGCCTGACCAGGGGTGGGTCCCACGGGAGTCAAGGTCGCTGGGTTTGATGGAAGGACCCAAGCGGCCCTGAAGGGAGGTGGCTCCGGAGGCCACCGCGTTTCGCAGCAGGTCCGACAGGCTAAGATCGCGGACCCGTGGGTAGCGCTTGGCTCTCACAGTTCCAGGGACGTCTGGGAGGCAGTCAGACCCTCGCGGAGTGGCCTCAGCCTGTGCGTTGTCCCCACAGCCAAGGCCCTTCTTCTTGGGGGACACAGCGCCTGGAGGCGCCAACCAGGACCTCGGGACAGTCGCCCACTCGTACATTTTAAGTGGACACGGAAATTATTCCTTTGTCAGTTTACCTAGATGCGAAGTGTGTAATTTCAAACACGTCCGATAAAACTGTCCATCACTCTTTGCTTCCTTTCAAAAAAGTTCTGTGGCAAGAAAATGCCCAGAGCAGAGTGGCCGAGGACCCACGTGCCGCCCGAGAGGCCAGTGGGACGTGGGCGTCTCAGCCTGGGGGGGGCACGTCCTCTGCGTGTGCGCAGGGGGGCGAGAACGTGTGTGGGCGTGTGCGTGTGCACGCCAGGGGCTGCTCGCCTGAACCGGGACCCCAGGCCCCGCTCTGAGCTGAGGGGGAGGGGCGCCCACCTTGGAGCTGTGGCTGGTCACGATCTCTGCGGCCACCCAGGTGCTGACGTCGTCCGCCCTCCGCAGGAGCTGCAGCAGGAACCTGTCCTGGGTGCAGTCGGGCAGGAAGAGGCTGCAGGCTCTGGCCGACGGGGGCTCGGAGGAGCTGGCTCTGGAAGAGACGCGGCCGTGCCGCTGCGGGGTGGGCGCCGGGCCTGCGCCGGCCAGTGGGTGGTTGTGAGGGTCCCGTGCGTGGCCGTGAGGGTCTCTGGCTCGGGTGCTCCTGACACCAGCACCGCCCTTCAGCCAACAGTGTCCAAGGGACACTTGGTGAAGCCCCCCAGCCTCTCCGGCCAGCTGTGCACCCCGGGACTCCCGGTGGACCCTGCGGGTGGACACTCACTTGGGGACGCCCGCGCTTTTGTCCGTGACGCCCAGGGCCCGTGAGTTTAAGAAGTGGACGGGGTGGCACCTCTGAAACAAGTCCTGCAGAGACAAAGCCGGGCGCTGGCGCGGGGACAGGGGCGGTGGTCCGCGCAGCCCCCGAGGGCGGGGCGGGCCCCTCACCTGCTGCAGCAGCGTCAGCTGGGTGAAGAGCTGGTGGGTGCTGTACTCCGTCAGGAAGTAGGGCCCCTTCTCGCCGGCCTTGGCGTAGGGGCCGCACACGCCCTCCACGAAGCAGGGCTTGGGCAGGGCGGCCGCGATGGTGTAGGGGCGCTCCTTGGGGGGCAGCGCCAGCCCGTTGCCGCGGGGCAGCCTCCAGGGGAAGCCCTGCAGGGGACCCCGGCCCGGCCGTCAGCCGCCGCCCGGGGGGCACGCCCGCCCCCCCCTCCCCCCGGCGCCCTGCGGGTGCGGGGACCCCTGCCCTGGCTGTTTGGTGGGTCGGTCCCCTCAGCCCCATGCTCGTCCCGGGACGTCCCCTGAGGGAAACCTGCGTCCCGGGTCCGGGGTGGGGACGTGCGGCTGTTTAGTGCCCGGCCAGCCCCTCTGCTGCCCAGCACTGGCAGTGGAACGCGTGTCCGTGTGTGCGTGTGTGTGGGTGTGACATTTGCACCCGGCCAGCCCCTCTGCTGCCCAGCACTGGCAGTGGAACGCGTGTCCGTGTGTGCATGTGTGTGGGTGTGACATTTGCACCCGGCCAGCCCCTCTGCTGCCCAGCACTGGCAGTGGAACGCGTGTCCGTGTGTGCGTGTGTGTGGGTGTGACATTTGCACCCGGCCAGCCCCTCTGCTGCCCAGCACTGGCAGTGGAACGCGTGTCCGTGTGTGTGGGTGTGACATTTGCACCCTGGGTCATGGGCTGGGAGCAGCCTGGTCCCAGGAGGCCCTTCCTGGGGAGAAGTCCCACCTTGCGGGAGACGCCGTCCTCCGAGAGCCTCTTAACCAGGGCGTTGAGGGGCCTGGCACCCTCCTCGCTCCCCTTGGGCTCCTCCAGGTCGGAGCCGCGCGGGGGGCCCTCGGCCCGCCGGTCCGAGCCCCCCTCCAGGAGGCCCAGCAGGTGCTCCGCCGAGCCGTCCAGGGGCAGGACCTGGACAGAAGCACAGGGTCACGGCTGCACCCTGGCACGGTGGAGGCCGGCTCCCCGCAGGCCACCTCGGGGGTCACCTCGGAGGAGACGAAGTCCCGCAGCCGCGCCAGCAGCCGGGCGTCCCTGGCGAAGTCCACGCTGTGGCAGTCCTCCAGCCAGGCCTGCAGCAGGCACAGGCTGCGCTGGTAGATCTTGGTGAAGGTTGAGGCGGGGTCCTGGTGGGCCCTGGAGGCCGCGGCAGAGAGGAGGTGGGGTGCGTGTGGGGTCTGAATGTCACTCGGCCTTCAAGGGGGCACTTCAGCCCCTACCCTGCCCTTCGAGCGCCGCAGCTGCGGCTGCTACACCGTGCGGCCCGGGGCCCAAGGGCATAGGGTGGGACCCGGCTTGCCCTGCCTCTGGGCTGGGGCCCATCTGGGGCACCCGCCACCCCTTCGCCAGGCTCCGTGGGGTAGGGGGTGTCTCCTGTGGTCCCCTCCCCCCAAGGATGGCCTCAGGCTGCCGGGGCTTCCAACTCGGGGAGGGGTGCACTGGGGTGTGGGGTGAGGGCTCAGAAGCCGGCTCAGCCCCTCAGCCTTAGGTGGGCTGCAGGACCCTGGCCCCTCAGCGCCCGGGCACTGCCTGCTCCTCCCACCCGTCCCCGTCCCCCGCTGTGTCTCTCCTCCATCACCCCAGGGGCCTCTCTGGGCCCGGCCACCATCCCCTCCTGCCAGTGCTGGGTCCCTTCCCTGGGGCAGGACCCCCTGGCCTCCTCCGTGGTCCCCTCAGCCTCCTCTGGCCCTCCTCCTTCCTGGTCTGGTCACGGGACGAGGGGCCCGGGCTGGGACCCGTCGGGCGGGTGTACCTGGGCAGGGTGCTGCTGATGCGGCCGAGGAGGAAGTGCAGGAAGTCCCCGGGTGTGCAGAAGTAGCGGAAGGTGTACAGGAACTGCTGCACGTAGCCCTCCAGGAAGGCGTCCCTGCCCAGAGGGGCCTGTCAGGCCGGCCCACGGACCTCCCACCGCACCCGCCCTGAGCCTCAGGCGGGAGGGTGCCCGGCTCACCCCGCAGCCTTTGCTGGTGGGTCTTGGGCAAAGGTGCGTGCGAGTCTAGGTGTGAACGTGTGCAAATGTAGCTGAGTTCTGCATGTGGATGTGAGTACGTTATGTGTATGCTCCTGTGTGAACACGAGTTCTGCACGAGTGTGAGCATGAGCTGTGCATATGAACTGAGTTATGTGGGTGTGAATGCGTGAGTCCTACATGTGTGTGAACCTGTGAGTTATTCGTATGGATGTTTGAGTTCTACGTAGGTGAACATGTGAGTTGTGAATGAACATATAAGTTACGTAATGAGTGAACGTGAGCTGTGCATGTGGATGAATTCTACGTGTGAATGTGAGTTCTGTGTGTGTGGACGTGTGTTCTGCGTGTGAGTATGAATATGTGAGCTGTATGAATGCATGAGTTCTGCGTGTGAACATGTGAGTTGAGCACATGTGGACATGAGTTCTGCATGGGCAGGGTGAACGTGTGGGTTCCGCCCACGTGGCTGTGTGGGTTGTGTGTGTGGACGTGTGAGTTCTCCGTGTGAGTGGCACATCAGCGTTCCAGGACCCCCGTGGTCCTTCCAGAACCTGTTGTTTCGCACTCCTGGGCTCGCGCGGGTCCCAGCCCCAAGGGGCAAGTAGCCACGATAGGGAAGCACAACAAAGCTTGGTGTTGTTGGGGGGAAACCGGGCAGCTGAGGGTAAGAGGGTCCTCACCCCTCCCAGAGTGAGTGTCCCCAACTCTCAGCGGTACCCCAGGGAGCCTCGGTCCGTGACACCACGTGTGAACGGGTCTGGGAGTGAGAAACGGGTGGTCCCGGCGAGGCTGTTGCAGGAGCTGCAGGTGACCAGCCACCTGGTCACCCCAGGGCCTCTGTGGGCTGGGGACAGTGGCCAGGCTCAGGCCAGGAACTAGGCGGCCACCAGCCCGGTCTGCTGGGGTGTGGGCCAGGCCAAGAGGTCCTGGGGGCCAGGTGGAGCTGAGGGGCCCATGCAGGACCCGGGGCGCCCGTGTGGACGTGGCGGGCAGAGGGGTGGCGGGGCACTGGGGCCGTGGCATGGGTGGGAGTGGACGGTGCTCCTGTGGGGGGCAAACTTGTCCATCAGGGCGTGAGGGGAACCCGGATCCTGCTTGCGCCCCCCATTTTACAGACGCTCCCGGGGGCACCCTGGGTCCCTCAGCGCAGGCCCTGCAGCACCTGGCCACCTGCCGTGGGTGTTTTGACCCAAGTGGATCTGAGAAGCCCGCTGGGCAGTTCATCCTGCACTGGCCGGGGCCCAAGAGGCGCCCACTCCCACAGATTTGCGCCCGGTGGGGCCTGTGGCTCCCCCAGGTCCACCAATGGGGTGGGGGGATCTTTTCTAAAGAAAAGCAGTGCAGTCTGACTCCGAGAGGGGGAGAAACTGCCCAGCCTTCCCCTCCCCACGGGCGGTTCCCTCTCGCCTCCCTCTCCCCGTGCGGCGGCACCTGGAGTAGAGGTAGGCCATCAGCCCCAGCGGCGTGCCCGCCTGCAGGACGCGGGCTTTGTGCTGCCGGCCGCCGCGCGGGTTCTTGCTGACGTTGTAGAAGATGAGGGAGGAGGACTCGTCCAGGGGGCTGAAGTCGGGCGTGCCGCCGTGGGCCGCGGCCACGTTCACCAGCTCCGGCAGGACGCAGGGCTCCAGGCCCCACTGCTCCGCGTACAGGACCTGGGGGACGGGAGTCACCGCCTGAGCCCCTCGGAGTCAGGGCTGGTCTCTAGAATGGGTCCCCGGGCTGCACCTCGGGAAACCCACGGGAGGGGGCCCGGGACGCAGGGCGGCTTGCCTGTAGGTACTTCTTGACCAGGCCCAGGAACTGCACCTTGGACTTCGTTTCTTCCAGCTGCCCCTTCAGCCTGGACAGCATGGTCCTCACCTCGGAGCCTGGGGGCGCAGCAGTCAGCACCCAGGGCCGGGCCGCGGGCCCCGGCCGCCCCAGCACGCGCGGCCCTACCTTTACTCCGCTTCTCTTTCTGTAAGAGCTTCTGGTAGAACTTGAGGGTCTTCCGGTAGGTTCTCTGCTCCATCATGAGCTGCTGCTCCAGCTCCTGGGGGCAACAGGGTGAATGGGCAGGGCAGGGCCGCGAGGCTCCGCTCCCTCGGACACGCTCCCCCCCTCGGACACGCTCCCCCCCCTCGGACACGCTCCCCCCCCCTCGGACATGCTCCCCCCCACGCCCCAGAATCCCCTGCCCTTCAGCCCACCCGCACCAAACGAAGGCACAGAAGACACGCTGCCCGTGGGCGCACGTGGCTCAAGGCGAAGCCACTGAGGATGGATCCCACGGCCGGACGGGCGCTGAGCTGAGGGGCCACTTTAGGAAACCGGACTTTACGAAGAAGTAAGATTCCCCTGATCGGGAACAGGTGGGCGGCCGGAGGCCTATCCTCTGATAACCATCCCCCAAGGACCCCCCCCAAAGCCCCACAGCCCCTGGTCTTGCAGGTGGGGGAACTAGTGCAGCTTTAAGCCACGTTGCATGTCCATGGCCGGGAGCTGGTCTCTTAGTTGTGCAGATAGTTGTGGCCTCGCCTGGCACCAGGGAGATGGGAGGACCCTTCACCACGGGCGGTGGCGGAGCTCACGGAGCCCATGGGGCCCCTGCGCGGTTCGGAGGGTCGGCACACCCGGCGCGGCAGCCCCTGCGTCCCAGGCTGGGCCGGGGGGTTAAAGAAAGGTGGTGGCCGTCGCGGGCGGGGCCGCGTGACTTGAAAGGCCGCAGAGGGACCCGCCAGCCTGACGTTCTGCTCCGGGGTCCTGTGGGCCAGGGGAGGCGGGACTGTGCCGTGGGTGTTGTAAAGGGAGCGGGAGGGGCGCCTGGCAGCTCCGCGGTGGCCTGTGTCCTCTGGCCCCACGAGGTTTCCACTCTCCGCTGACCCCGTTTTCCCGTGGTGGCCCCAGGTCAGCCGTCCCCTGAGAAGCCGGCCCCTCCCACTGGGACCCTGAGAAAGGCCAGATCTGGACCCTGGGTGGCCGATGGGGCATCACTGGACACGCTGACGTGAGGTTAGGCCAACCGCTCGGTCTCCCTCCCCCTTTTGTCACCCCTTACAGTGGACACGTGCTGTCCGTGACCCCTCGTGATCCTCCAGGGTCAGGACAGCCCGTGTGGCAGGAGCTGACCCACGGTGGTCACCAGGCCTGCTGGTCCCCAGGGCCCTGCTCTGCCCTCACCCTCTGAACCTCGGGGTCCTGCCGTGGGAGGAGGCGGTGCCCCCAGCCACGCTGGCCTCCGCTGCTCCCAGTGGGCTGTTTCCCAGCCCGGAAAGGCCGCAGGAGGAGGACAGACGGGGGCCGTCAGCACGGCGCACTCACACTAAGGACCACGGACGGGTCCCTTCCTGGCTACCACCCTGGCGGCCACGGGAGCCCGGCCAGGCGGACTGGGCCCAGGCCGACCCGACGGCCACACAAACGCTTCTCTGGGGGCCGGAGCCTGGAGGGCCGACCGTGCGGGGCAGCAGCGCCTGCCAGCGCCCGGCTCACACCTGCGTGGACGCAGGCCTCCCCCCCCGCGTGCGCAGGGGCCCGGCACTCACCGGGCTCTGGGGGCCGGGGACCCCGCCGGCCTTCTGGGCCCCCAGCTCCACCGCGTAGCTGTGCACGTCCGCCCCGAAGCAGTCGGCCTCGTAGAAGGCGCTGCTCCAGCCGGGGCTGCAGCCCCGGAACTCGGCCGAGCCCGCGTTCACGGCCCGCCCACGCTTCTGCGGCCTGGCCTCCAGGTCTGGGGTCCCCCCGTCCGGCTCTGGGCCCCCCGCCTGCTGCGGGTCCTCCCCGGCCTCGGGCAGCTGCTCCCTCTCGGCTTTTACAGGCTTCTGAGGCCGAAATCCCACCTCCAAGTTGCCCCCCGACAGCTCGTCGGAGTCCACGTGGGACAGCGAGGGGGGCGGGCCGGGGGCTCTGCTGAGGGCGGCCGGCGTGTCCTTCCCTGGACGGAGGACAGGGGTTGGGGCAGCCGCTGAGAAGAGCCCACCCTGCTGCCCATAGAGCAGTTCCAGGCACGGTGGGACTCGCGGCCCCTTGGGATGGCCAGGCGGCCCCACGGGGCGAGTCGTGGGGGTCTAGGGCGGCCCTCAAACACGCTGTCACACGGGGTGAAGCTGACCCTGGAGGGTTGAGGGAGCCCTGACAGGTGGACGCAGCGGAGAGTTTGTTCATCCAGAGGGAAGGTCAGAGGTGAGGGGGGATGAGGGCCACCGGGGTGCCCCTGTGGGGAACGACCCCTCACGGGACGGGCGCCCAGGGAGGACGGAGGGAAACCCCCAGAGGGTCCAGGGGAGCCTGGGGTGCAGGCTCCCCAACTCACACGCCTTACCTGCCCCGAGGACCAACGGCCGCTTGCGGGTGGGGGAGCCGCTGCTGGTCCCGCTGGCCTGGCCGCCGCCCTCGGGCCGTGAGCCTGCCGCCTCCTCAGCGCTGCCACCAGAGGGGAGGGTGCTGCAGGCTCCCGCCCCCCACGCCCCCCACTCTGCAGGCGCCCCCTGTGCACCGCCTTCCAAAGGAAACCGCCCTGTCCTGGACCCCCCAGCCCGTTGTCCAGACTGGCTGCGTGAATACTGGGTCTGAACCCGCCCACTTACCGGGGCCCCACTGTGGGCAGCTCCACCAGCCCCCACGCTTCCCGGCACCACCCGCCCACTTACCGGGGCCCCACTGTGGGCAGCTCCACCAGCCCCCACGCTTCCCGGCACCACCTGACCGTCCCAGGCAGCCCCCGCCTCCCAAGAGCGACAAAGCCCTTTGGCAGAGGCCCCTGTGCACTCATTTCTGGTCCCAGGGATAAAAACGCGCTGTCTGGTGGCTGCAGTGCAGACCCCGTGTGCCTCACGGGAGTGTCCGTGACTGGGGGGCCAGGACTGTGCTGACCGGGGGGCCAGGACTGTGCTGACCGGCCGTGTGGACCCAAAGGTGCCCCACAGCACCCACAGCGGACGCTGACTCCTTTCTGTCCTGCAGCCACTGTGCGGTCACCCCGCAGGCAGGACCACGTGTGTGCAGGGGTCGGGGCTCAGGGCGGGCCTGGCGTCAGGTACAGGCTGCCCTGCGGCTCACATGCCATGGCCCTTTGCAGCCCTGGGGGTGGTGGGCCAGGCCCTGGGGTCCCGGAGCAGCCGGGGGGCTGTGAAGGGGGCGGGGAGAGGCTGAGGGGGGAAAGGAGCTGCTGCCCTTCTGCAGCCGTGCGCCCCTGGGACCTCGGGAAGGGCGGCTCTGGGGCTTCTGGTCACCTGCGTCCTCCCACTGGTCCCTGGGCAGCGGGACACCCCCTTGGCCCCCTTATACCCCAGAGGCCCCCTCCCCCTCCCTGAAGGAGCCAGGTGCCCGGACGCAGAGCTGGAAGCAGGGGCTTCGGGCCATGGGAGGGGCCCTGGTCTGCTGACCGTGGGGCGGGGCTGGCTCTGTGGAGGGTCCGCCCCAGGGCCCAGGCGGGGCTCTCACCTCCTGGGGGGTGACGTCTCCCCGTTCACCACCCGGAAGAGGTTCTGCAGCAGCTTCTGCCCCCAGTAAAGGTCACAGAACTTCTCGGCCACAGCCCCGCAGAAGGTTGCGTAGGTGAGGCCTTTCAAGGCGAAAATATATTCCCCTGGTTGTGCAAAAGGGTGGGGCAAATTGGAAAGCCGTTGAGCGGCGTTGGGGGTCCCTCCACTTTCTGCAGGAATGAGGCTGGTCTCAGGGGCCGGGTGGGAGGGTGGTTAGGCTCTGGGACCCTCTCAGGGGACAGACAGCCCCGGGGGGCCTGGCTCTGCCCCTGTTACAGACAGAGGAGGGTCCCCTTTGGGGCACCAAAGCCCATCACATGGCCCCTCCCCGACGCACTGTGCCCCCTGCTCCCTGTCCCGGTCCCAGAGCCTCAGCCGGAGCCCCGCACCCATGATCAGCGCCTCCAGCCCGCGGTCCAGGTAGCCGTCGAAGGCAAACTCCTCCTGGATGAGGCGCGTGGCCTCCTGCAGGGAAGGGCAGGCTGTGCCCTTCGGGACAGGTGAGGTGTCCACGCTGCATGGACACGGCTTGTGGTCTGCTGACCCGGGCCTCTTCGGGGTGCCGTCTGGACTCGTCTCAGCCAGGGGCGGGCTGAGGGGGGCTGATGGGGGGCCCTGGGGCTCCTGGCCTGGGCTCTTGGCGCCCTTGCTCCTGGGCGGCTTGGCTGGGTGGCGTGGGCTGTGGTGGGCGGTGGTGGGCCCTAGGATGGGGGGTCTGAGGCCGCCAGAAGGGTCTCCAGGTGGGACCCGCTCCTGGGGTGGCTCCTGTGCCTTCGGGGGTGGAGCTGGGGCAGAAGACTGGGGCATCGCCGATGAGGTGGGAGCTGGGGGCCAGGAGTCCCCCTGGGCTGACTCTTTTGGCTCCAATTCTCTGGGGGGTCCGGTGGCGGAGCATCCAGACCCGGGGCCAGACGCCAGCTGGTCAGGTGTCTCCGGGCTGGTGGCCGCTGCCTGGGCCTCAGGAGCCTCCTGCCCACCCGTGTCCCCGTCCAGCCGGCCTTTCCTGCCCTCGGGCTCCGAGGACCCGGCAGGTGCATCCCTGTGAGAGGAAAGGGCACTCGGGAGAGGCTCCTGCACCCAGGTGGCTCCCGGCCGCACCTGCCGCTCACCCGGCTGCACCTGCCGCTCACCTGGCCACACCTGCCGGCCACACCTGCCGCTCACCCCGCCGCACCTGCCGCTCACCCAGCTGTACCTGCAACTCACCCGGCAGCACCTGCCACTGGTGCGAGGACGATGGGCCTGAAGGGCGTGGCTGGGGAGGTGAAGGCTGTGGGCAGCTCTGCGGGACCCCCGCAGGGGGATGGATGAGCGGGCACCGGCCCCGGCACCCCCTCGAGCCTGGTGTCGGTGCTGCTGACCTGCACAAAGTCTGGGACAAACTTGGGGTGAGTGTGGGTGGAGGTGGGGGGGCCTCCACACCCTGTCGGGCCGCATGGTTCCTCCAGCCGTGAGGGGTACCGTGACCCCTTCCCCACGCCCCCAAGTGCACTGGGACTCCCCTGCACTCCGGGAAGAACCCACGAAGACAGGCTAAGCTGGGCAGCGGGCGCTGGGAAGCAGGGCTGGAGCGATGAGAACCCCCGTGGATGGGGGGAGGCGGGTGCCGGAGGGGCAGGACACAGTGGGGGACACGGGGCAGGACGGGAGCCAGGAGTCCGCAAGGGGACGTGGGAGGGTGTGGGTTGGAGCCGCGGCTCTGGCGGCTGGTGACATAGGAGACAACTGGGCACTGAGGCCCGAGCAACCGGACATTTAGAAGAAACTGAGGCAGAGGGGGGACAGGCCGTCGGGGGGGCCCAGTGGTGTCCAGGTGCGCAGCACACAGGTGGGCACACGGGTTGTGGGGCAGGACCGCCTGGCCCCGAGGCACCTACCTGAGCCGGGCCTGGGGTTGGGCGCTGTGCTAGGGGCCACCGGGAGTGTGTGTTGCAGGCTGATGGTCTCCTCTTCCCGGTGCATCTGGGGCAGAAGGACAGGGCCCATCTCGGTGGCACCAGAGGCCCAGGAGCTCGGCGAGCACCGTGCTCCAGCTCAGCCCCCCGAGTGACCCGCGCCTCCAGGGCGGGAGCCTTCGGGGCACTGTGTCCGGGGCAACAAGGTTTGGTTGTTCCTGGGGCACCGGAGACTATGCACCCATGGGCGCTGTCTGCTGTCCAGGAAGGGCCCTGAGCGAACCGCAGCTCCCGGAGGGTCCGTGGGCAGGACCCTGGGCTAGCAGGGGGTGCGGCTGCCGCCACGATGACGGGGAGGCTAGGAGGACGCTGGTCAGGGTGTCCTTTCCCAACACTGCGCAGGAAACAGCGGGAATGAGACCCTCCCCTCCCGGGGCCCTGGGGCCGGTTCAGAGGTTCGCGCCTGAGCCACAGAGGTGACCCCTTACCTCCCAGGTGGATGCTCTCAGGTGGGCTAGGATCTCCCTGCTGTCCATGCCGCGCTGGAGGAGGTAGCTGCCGCTTACCTGCAGGCAAGAAGGACACAGGCCCACGTCTGACGTGCAGAGACATGTGCCGCTCGCCACCAGCCAGGTCACGCCAGGCGGGACAGGAGCCGCGGCTCCCGGGGCTTCTCTGGGAAGAGGGCGGCTGCGATGAGCCCTCCCGGCGTGTCCCCACTGGGGTCAAAACCAGACAAATGGCCCCGGCCTCCCCCCACCCCACTTCCCTGAGAGCCGCCCGCACGCAGGGGTGGCTGCCAGGTGCCCCGAGCTGAGACAGCAGCTCGGGACCCACCGCCTTCCTCTAAAACCTGCAAGAAAAGAGCGTGAAGCACCAGGACGACCGCCAGCAGGGGCAGAACCAGCCAGAACCAGCCCTGAGAGCTCCGCCTGAAACGGCTCCAGGGAAGGGGCTCTGCCGCTCCAGTGTGCGACCCCCGAGACCGCGACCCGGGGGCCCGGCCGGGCGGATGCTGACGTGGCGTCCGAGGCCCCCACCCTTGAAGCGGGAAGCTGGCGTGTCCCCTGAAAGCAGCCTCTGCGGGAAGACACGCTCCCCAAGCTCACACGCTTGCTTCTGGGGGGCAGGCAGGGCCCTGCACCGGCTGAAGCCCCGAAGCCGCCTCCTCTCCTCATCTGCACGCGGCTGCCCCCAGGGTCCTGTGGCCCCAGATCGGGGGCAATGGCGGGACTCCCCCTGCACCTGTCACTTGGAAGGAGGGTCGGGACCCAGCCCTTTGGCCCAGCCCCAGCTTGGACAGGGTGAGGACGCGCGGGGAGGCCGGGGGCTCAGGGCTCTGCTCCTCTCGGCAGGGCGTACAGGTGGGGGCCTGGGCTGCCCCGGGACAGCCCCTGCCCGCTCTCGTGCCAGCACTCGGGGGGGGGTGCTGGGGCGCTGGGCCCCCCGGGATGGATCTCACGCCCTCTGCGCTCGATGCCGACTTCTGGAAACCAGAAGCCACGTCCAGCTCCCTTCCCTGTGGGCACTGCCCAGGCCCTTGGTGCCGGCCGGCCGGGCCGCAGGCTACCTTGATGGCCTCGGCCACAGAGGGCCGCTCCTGGGCGCGGCGCCTGGCCATTTCCAGCAGGAGGGTCTTGAGCCTGCGAGGCAGGGCCAGCTTGTGGTCTCGGGGGACGCTGAACTTGGCCACTGTCCACAGCACCGCAGCCACGCAGTACACTGAGGCCTGAGGAGGAGAGACGCAGGCCGTGCTCAGCTGACCAGTCCCCGTCCCCATAGAGACACCCCTGCTGGGACCCCACGGGGCCCCCCCCGGGGCTCGGAGCCCTCTGGCCCCCAGCTGCATGTTGAACAAGCGCCCACAGGCCCCCCACACTCCGGAGCGAGGCAACGCCACGTCCAAGTCCTGCAACCCTGGGCACCAGGCTCTGCTTTCGTGCGGTTCCCGACAGGCTCTCCCGGCAAAAATGCCTCCGTGGACCCACGTGAGCTGATTCTAGGTTTGACTGACGTAAAGGACGGGCAGCACGCAGGTTATGCCCCACGGTGGCCGCAGCATCATCACGAGGGTCAGGATGGGGAGGCACCCAGGTGTCCCTCCGTGGGTGATGCACAGAGAAAGCTGCTGGGCCACCAGCAGACGCCCGCGGTCACCGTGCTGAGCGGTGAGTCAGGCAGAACCAGGCGATTTCACTCGCGTGCAGGACGTAAAACCGAGACTCCTGGGCGCGGACAACGGCGGTGCCCGGAGGGAAGGGGCAGGGGGCAGTCAAGGGCAAAGGGGGCAAATGCTCGGTGACGAAGATGATTTGAGTTCGGGCGTTGGGAGCGTGAGGTCGGATGGCGCGTCGGAGACTCAGGCACCTGAAACCTTGATGGTCGTATCGCCCAACATCCCCCATTCATTCCACGGACAAACAGGTGTTTAGGTTGGTGGAAGGTCTCAGAGTCCCACCGAGCAGCTGGTTCTCCCTGCACTTCGGTGGGTTTTCCTGCCGCCCTGTGCGTGCGGCCGCCCGAGAGGGGCGGCTGGTTCCCACGCAGGTGGTCCGCGTTTTTCCAACCCGGGGGCAGCAGCTGCTGGGCTAGAACCTCCGGGACGAGTCCCCAGGGTTCAGGGCAGCAGCTGCAGGGCCAGCTTGGAGGCTTAAGTGATCGGACGTTCTCGGGTGCTTTGGGGAGTGTGGGGTCCGCAAGACCACCAGGCAGGCCCTGGGCCGGCGTCTGCTCGCCCTGCAGCGAGCCCGGGGCTGGTGGACGGGGGGCAGGACGGCGCCGGGTGCCAGCCACCCCTCCCGCAGCGCCCACAGCGGGGAGACGACCAGGAGCCGACTCGCTCCGAGTGTGGACAGCTGAGAGCACTAGAGCCTTCATCTGGGGAGCAGCAGAGGCACAGCGCAGCCCCCCACCCGTCTGCCCGCTTCCCACGACCGTAGTGTCTGGAAAACGCAGCACAGGACCCCCGAGCCCAGCTGGTCCCTTCCTCCCCTAGGCGCTCTGGACAGGAGGGGTGTCACTGCCGAGGCGGGTGGGGTGGGGTGGGGTGGGCAGGAGGCCACGGGAGGGGACGAGGGGCCGGGTACCTTTTCAGTCACCGGCAGCTGCTCTGCCACCTCTGGGGCCAGGAAGAAGGAGTTGGCAGTGCCTACGAGAGAAGACCCCAAGCCCAGCTGAGCTCTCCTTCCCCCTGGGGGCTGGTGCGAAGGGTGAGCCCTCACCGCCCGTGGACGCACCATCGGCAGGGGGCGGCCCGAAGCGCACGGCCCCGTCCGCAGCCACCAGCACGGCGTCCGGGCGCAGGCAGGCTGCAACAGAAGCGAGGTCAGGGGGGTGCCCCGGGGACCTGCTCCCCAGGCCTGCAGTCGGTGGGGGTGGGGGGGCAGCCCCCTTGCCACCCCAAGGGCCCGTAAGCCAACCGGGGTGGGGGGTCCCGCAGCACAAGTGAGGCGTCACCTGGGTGTTGGCGCTGGGCGCCCAGAGCACCGAGGCAGGCGTGGGCCAGCGCCCACAGCTCGTACTCCTTGAAGGGCCGGCCCAGCCTGGACAGCAGGTCCTGCAGGGAGACGCCCTGGGGAGGCGACATGGGAGAACACGAGTGACCCCTCCCAGCACGGCAGCTGGGAAACGTCCCGCGTCCACACGGCTGGGACGGGAGGACGCGGACTGGCACGGGGCCTGCGGTGGGCGTGCTCTAAGCGGAGCTGCCGGACCCCAGGGCACCCCACGCCCACAGCAGCTTCCTTCGCTGAGGCCGGAGGTGGGAGCAGCGCCGGGCAGGCCTGACGGCAACAGAAAACCCGTCCGAGGACACGGCTCCGTGTGGCCGCCGGGACCGGAGGTGGGCACGTCCCGTCCAGCGCGGGAGCTGTTCCTGCCTCGGTGTCTGGGCCTCCCAGTCGGTGGTGGAAGCCCACCCACCCGGACTTAGTCTTACGGTTGTTACCACACTTCCCACGTGGCTCGCCCTTGGGTGTGTGTCAGGATGCGAATAAAACTGAACCACTGGCCTGCCCCTGGTTTTGGGTCAACAAAGCCTAACGGGAAAGGAGGGTTTTGCTGCCACCCTGTGGGCCATGGTGCCAGGCCTGGTGCTGTCCCCGGACACGCTGGGTTTGGGCCACCAGCCCCCCGGGCGGCTTTGTCCCAGGAGCTCAGGGGGACACGGGGGACACAGCCCAGGGAGTGGCCTGCCAGGAGCCAACCAGGACAGCGTGTGTGGCCGGGCTCTGCCCAGCGTCACTCCGAGTGCCTGCAGGGACGCTGAGCACACCCCAACTCCCAGAACATGCTTCTAACAGAGCCCCCTGTCTCTCACTGTGGTTGAGGGGGCAGTGCCAGGCCTAGAGACCCTCCCCAGCCATGGCCACACGGACGGGACACACCGTCACCCACCTGCTCTGTGGCCGCACCTCCTGGTTCCCTGGCTCCTTCTAGAGTCTGCTCATCAGCCCTCGACACCCCCAGGTCTCCATCGGACTCTTCAGGGCCCTCAGCGCGGGGGGCGCAGTGTCCCTCCACAGGGCCCTGGCCGGGTGCCCCATCCCCACAGTGACCCACACCTCGAGCCCCTGCCAGCTGGAGTTCAGGCCGCTGCTCCGGCCACAGTCTGGGCTTGGGCTGGGCCTGGAAGCCGGAAAGGCCGTTTCTCAACTCGGGAAGGGCCTTCCTGGAGTCTGGTGGGAAGAATTCCGAGGTGGGCAGCTGGTTTTTCACGCTGGTCAGTGGCAGGCAGAGGGCACTAGCCTTGGGACCCTCAGGCAGGAGCTGGGGGGCCGTCTGCATTTCTCTCGGGCAGCCCCTCTCTGCGGGGCGCCGGGCGTCCAGGATGAGGCTGGCCAGCCCCTCCTTGCTGTAGTTCTCTCCGTTCTCCAGAGGCGGTGACAGTGGAGGCTTGGAGGGCAGGGTCCTGCGGTCGCAGGCGGGGGTCTGAGCCTGGCCCTGGGGGGCCGGTGGGGCCTCCAGGCCGGTGCTGGGGTCCCCCAGCTGCCTCTTGGACCCCGTGCTTCTCGGAGCAAGTCTGCCCCTCCAGGCACTCTCGCTGATGTCTGGACAAAAGTAGGGCTGGTCACGGGCTCAGGCTGGGGTGCAGCCCAGGATACCCTCCCCTTGCAGCCCCGCACCCCTCACCACCTCTCAGGTGGCTCCTCCGGGCCCCGGGCCCCCACCCATCACACACTGGCCCAGAGACATCCTGGCTGCTGCCTCCTTAATCACATAATCCCAGCTAATTAACAAGCTGCGTCCCCTGGGCCAGGCCAGCCTCCCGCAGCGCCCGGGCTGAGTCTAATGATCTCTTCCGAAGCCCATCTCCTTCCCTGCGAGGGCTGGGTCCCCACAGGAAGCAACAAAAGGTTGCCTCAGCCTCCCCTGCCCTGGCGGCTGCCCCCACCCCGCCTGTCCCTGGGGGCCACCAGACAGGCTTCCTCCCTCTGCTGGAGCCACGCAGCAGCGGAGCCTGGCTGCAGCGTCACCAGCACCTGCCACCTGGCCGACACCTCTCGCCCCTCCTGCCGGCGCAGGGCAGAGCAGATGCCGGCACGGAGCCCCAAGAGAGCCGTGGAGACCCACATGCCGAGGGCAGCACGCAGGACGGGCCCTGTGAAGCGGTGGGCCGGTCTCCCCGCCCCAGGCCGAGCTGCTCAGGCGACCAAGACAGGCGTGTCTGACGCGAGCGCAGCCATTTCTCCACCACCTGGGGTTCTTGCCGCTGCTGGCTCAGGGTCTGCACGGGGTCTGCACGGGGTCTGCGCAGGGTCTGCACGGGGTCTGCGTGGGGTCTGCACGGGGTCTGCATGGGGTCTGCTCGGGGTCTGCTCGGGGTCTGCGCAGGGTCTGCGCAGGGTCTGCGCAGGGTCTGCGCAGGGTCTGCACGGGGTCTGCACAGGGTCTGCATGGGGTCTGTACGCCTGAGTCTGTGGCACGTGTGGGTGCGAGTGAGCACACCATGTACGGCATGTGAGTGGGTGTGCCGTGCTTGCAGGTGAGGGTGCAGTCTGAATAGGTATGTATATGTTTGCACACATGTGTGTTTATGTAACTGAGTGTGAATGTGTCCATGTGGATGCACAGGTGTGAACATGATGACCAATGTTCATGTTTACGCACATTCACGTGTGCACATGTGAGTGTGCATGTGGACACGTGGGTACCTGGGAGCGTGTGCATGTACAGGCATGTGTGAGCACGCCGCACGCTCACCTTGGAAAGCTCCGAAGGACTCGATGGACAGCACCCTCCTCCCGACGGCTGAGAGGCTGCGGCACAGGCGGCAGGAGGACGTGAGCTGCATCTTCTTCTGGCACAGTGTCACGATGCTCTGCACACACGTGTGCATCACACATGAGCCCGCCCGCCCGCCCCCTTTCTCTGCCATAAAAACACAACGCATCTGGGACAACAGGAAATTGCCTGTGAGAATTGCAAGCCAAACCTCTTTTTCAGAAAACGGGTGAAAAACGATTGAAATAAAATGCAACCAAGTCCCGGGAGGAGCCTGAGTGACAGGGGCAGGGCGGGGAGAGGCAGGCCTTGTGCCTGTGAGCGCGTGTGCGTTGGAGGGTGCGCGTGGCTCCAAGGCCCTGGGCTGCGTGGACGGCGCTGGGGTTCAGCCTCTGGGATGCAATGAGGGGACGGCTGCGCGTACCTCAAGGTCTGGTCGGTCCTTGGGGTCCTCTGCCTGCATCCGGTCCAGCAGCACCTCCAGGTCGTGGCTGAGCCGGGGCCCCGGCTCAGCCACGTACTCCAGGGCGGCCTTCAGCGTGGCCCCCAGGGAGTAGATGTGAGCCTGTGGCACCAAAGAGCCGTTAGTGCCACGGGGCATGTGCACTGAACCGAAGGAAAAAGCCACAAGGATAACCTCCCCCATTATTGTTCAAAAAACACACCAAAAGCAGTTAGAATTTTATTTTGATTGCACTGACGTTGCAGAATTTGGGAAGGACCAGTGTCTTGCAAAGTAACTACTGAGGTCATCAGCAAGAAGGTGGGATCAGATGTTGCCAGGCGACACCCCCTGACCTCAGTGTGGCATCTGGCCGCAGACAGAAGCCCCTGGGTGGCTGCCTCGGGGCCCATGGCACCCACGAGGGACCTGTCACCTGGGGGTAGGCAGGAGGCAAGCAGACTGGGTCCTGGCTGTGGACCCTTTATCTAGACTAACGGAGAGACAGAGGCCAAACAAATAAAACAAGAAATGGGCCCTGGCTGGGGCTCAGTGGATAAGGCGCCGGCCTGAGAACTCAAAGGTCGCAGGCTCGATTCCCAGCCAGGGCACATGACCAGGTTGCAAGCCGGGTCTCCAGCCAGGTCCCCAGCTGGAGGCAGGTGGAAGGCAACCATACATGGATGACTCGCTCCCTCTCTGCCTCTCTCTCTTCCCCACTCTCTGGAAATAATAAATAAAAATCTTAAAAAAAAAAAACCCAGAAATGAAGGAAGAGACATTACAGCTGATGCCACAGGAACACAAGGGTTGTGGAAGACACAGCAAGTGCACGCAGGCAAACAAGGTGACCTGGGTAAACCCCTAGAAACACACAGCCCAGCGAGGCTGGGTCCCGAGGCCACAGACAATCCAACAGGCCACGACTAGTGGCCAGCAGGTCATCACTTGTAACTGACAGGCCGTTACTAGTAACAGACGATTACTAGTGACCAACAGACCGTGATCCGTAAGGCGCCTGAATCCATTGTCAAAACCCTGCCAGCCCAGGGAAGCCGAGGACCAGACGGCTTCGCCAGTGAAACCTGCCAGTTTTTGAACAAGAGTTAATACCCGTCCTGCTTAAGTTCTTCCGAAACCTGAACAGCACGAGCCCCGGCACCACTTCGCTGTCGAAGCCAGACTGGGACTCGGCCACCACCTGCGTTGATTGTAAGGATACAAAGTCCCACGAAATGCCAGCAAACCAAATTCAAGAGTACGTTAGAAAGACCCCACACGGTCAAGAGGGGTTTTTCCAGGGGCGCAAGGCTGGGTCGCACCCGAAAACCCAGCCACGGACACATCCCAGGAACAAAACGAAAGGTAACAGCCACGTGATCGTCGTGACAGCTGCAGAGAAGCCCCTGGCGACGTTCAGCGTCCTGTCATGATAAAAACTCTCCGTGCCTGCGCTGCAGGTGGACCGGGGCTCATGAAGCCGTCAGGACCCGGCCGGCCTCCGGGCAGGTGGCTGGCAGCTCCTCCCGGGGGGCCAGCAGGATGCTGCCCCCCCTCCCCGGAGCCCCGACCAGGGAAGGTGAGAAAGAGAGAGAATCCGCGTGAGAAGGAAGTAAAACTGTCTGTCTGGGCAGACAGCAGGACCTTACATAGAGGAAGTCCTGAACCCACCCAAACCTACTAGAACTAATCGATGAATTCAGTACAACTTCAGAATAGAAAACCAGCATACAAGGAATGAAGAAAACAATCCCATTCACAACAGCACCAAAACCAATAATGAGCAACAGAAGGAAAAACAGCCGTGGTTGGTGCAGCTCAGTGGACTGAGTGCCACCAGCCTGTGAACCACAGGGTCGCTGGTTCGAGTCCCAGCCGGGGCACAGGCTCGGGTTGTGGGCCAAGTCCCCAGCGGGGGCCACCACACGTGGATGTTTCTCTCCCTCTTTGTGTCCCTCCCTTCCCCTTTCTTTACGAATAAACAAACAAACAAGCAAACGAATAAAATCTACAAACAAACCAACAGTGGGTCCACGAGCCAAGAAACTTCTGCAGAAACAACAACATGGAAAGACAGCCCACAGAATGGGAGAAAATACGTGCAAATCATGGGTGGTTGCTCTCCAGAAGCTGCGTGGACTCTGGCAGCTGAACAGCAACAGTCTGGTTGCCGCGTGGGCAGAGGGACTGAATAGACACTAAACCCCCCCAAAAAAAACACTGCAAATGGCCAACAGGCCCAGGAAAAGGTGCTGGACACGTCTACCATCAGGAGGGAGTGTCACCTCGCACCTGCCAGCAAGGCCGCCTCCAGACCAGGCGCTGGCGGGAGGGTGGGGACCCGGAACCTGCGCACGATGCTGGTGGAACACAGGGCGGCGTTTCCCCAGGACGTTAAACTAACAACGGAGCTGCCTTTGGCTCAGCAGTGATTCTGCTCTGGGTGCCGACGCAGAGGAGCGAGATCATGATCCAAGGAGACGCCTGCGGCCGGAGGTCACAGCGGCCAGGACGGAGAGGCAATGCGCGCCGCTGGGTTTTGGGTGGACAGACGGTACGCAGCCCGGGACAGAAGGGTCACTAGCTGAGTGACGCCAGTTAGGGGATCGCAGGTGCTGCGTGATGCGTGTAGCTGTGGTTTGTAAAAGCCGAACTCACTGCAACCGCGGAAAGGTGACCACGTGGGGGTGGTGAGGCCGGGCTCAAGGGTCCGAAGTCCCAGTGGCAGGTGGCTTGGTCGTTGGCACGGCACCCGGCGGCCAGGGCGACAGTGGCCACACTGTGCTGACGTGCCCCGGAGGCACCAGAGCTGCAGGGCTGCCCGGGACCCCGCAGGGCCGCCTGGGACCCAGAGCTGCGGGTCACTTGTGCCGTTGCACCCCCGGCACGCGAAGGCGTCTTGGCAAAACGTCAAGGGAAGTTCCAGAACATTCCATGCATTTCATAGCTCGACGCAGCCCACATGCGAGAAGGTTGCTTTCGGGAACCGTCGGGGTGAGTGGGGGACCAAAGGCTGCCAGGGTGGGGGGCTGCGGGTCCCTGCGGGCAGGGCGGCGGGACACCAGACAGAGGGGCTTCCAGGCTGCTGGCGCTCAGGTTCAGTTCCCTCCCCAGATACGCAATAAAAAGCAAAGGCGCTTGGGGACTGCACACAGGTGCACCTGTGAGGTTCAAGACCCCAAATCCACAGGGGGGTCCCCCCGAGACTCGCAGGCCCCGGTCCTGCGGCCCGTGGAGCTGGGATGCAGCCTCCCTGGGAACGTCCTGTTTTAAAGTAAAACTGAGCCCGGGGTGCCTCCGAAACTCCTGTTGGGGGTAAAAATTCAACCTGTGTCTCTAAGCTAATGGGCTTTTACTGGAAAGATCTCTGAGCTTGTAACTCCTTGTTTCTTTATTAACGATAAATTAATTTTTCTCCACCACCTTAGGGGGCTGCGGGCGCCACAAAGACAGAAACGTGGACCCTGGTTCCTGTGGTCAGTCCCCACTGTGGCCCAGAGCCTGCCTGGCACCTGGCGGACAGACGTGCCGGACGGGTGGACAGACGGGTCCCCACCCTGCTAGTCTCTCGGGGCTGCCACCCACCCGCGAGTCCTCAGAGACACGAGAGTTCCCGCCAGCTGCCACGGACCCCTTCAGGCCCTTTTGCCAAGTTAAACGTAGCAAAGTCACCCTGGAAAACACACTCGGCACTGGGGAGAGAGCCCTGCGCCCACACACCCTGCTGCCCTCTGGGGAGCAGGCAGCCAGGCTGGGCCTCCCCTGACCCCCTGCTGGTGCGTACCTCAAAGGTGTTCCCGGTCACATCGAACTCCGGGGGGACAAAGGCACCCTCAGGGTCGTCTGGGGACAGAAGGAGGAGAGGCTGCGATCAGGCGCCCACAGAGGGGCCCCAGCCCCGAGCTCACGTGCCATGGCTCACCGGGGGCTGATTCTGTTTCCTGCCCCTTCTCCATCCAGGTCCCGGGAGGAATGGAAACCACCTCCTTCTGGGCAAGCAGGGAATGGGGTCCCAGGACAGAGAAAGGGGTGCAGGCTTCCCGGAGGAGAAGGCTGAAGGCACCAGCTCTCCCTGGGGTGGGAATGGGGCACCCATCCCCCTCACTGCGGGGCACCCCGCCCTCCAGCCTTTGACTGGCCTAGGTGACCAGCACCCACCGCAGGGCCCGAGCCCCCTGCACCGCAGGTCCTTCCAGGTTCCGCAGAAACCAGGGCTGCGGGCCTGTCCCGGCTCAGGGAGGGTCGGGGCCTCACCGCTGAGCTGCTCCATGAAGCAGACGTTCCCGCTGGTGTTGAAGGCCAGGGTGTCGGGCGTGATGCACAGCGTCTGGAAGATGGCCGAGTGGGCGACACTCCGCATGGAAAGGCTGCACTCCAGGCACACGGCCCAGGCCTCCTGCTCGCTGAGGCCGCTGTCCCGCAGGGAGAGGATGTCGGCCAGGGACACGTTCTCCTGCCAACACAGGCTTGGCTGACGGGGCGTGGGGACAGCCTTCCTCCCCGGCCCCATCTCGAGAGACTCTGGGGAGCAGGCGGCGCGGGGTTGCGGGCTCAGGCCAGGTCTTGGGAGCCCAACGGAGCCCCAGGGTCCCCTGGACGTCACAAGCCACCAAGCACGAGGCGAGAAGACTGGGTGCTCACACGGGTGCCGGCACCTGGGCCTCCGTCCCCCCACCCTGTGAGCTGCGCCAACCACATGCCGAGGTGTGACCCACGCCGCCCAGGGTCGCGGGGGCGCCGCTGTGTCATCTCGAGCGGAGGAGCAAGACACGGGAGCGGCGCCAGGGTCAGGCCCCGGGAGACGCAGCTGCACGCACGGCGCCAGGGACAGGCTGTGTGTCCTACACACGGTTATGGGACACGCACATGGCCTGCTGGCTGGCTGCAGAGTCCCCATGGGGCGTGTAGCCGGACCCCAGCCGCCCCAGATTCATGTGGTTCCCGACCCTGGGAGAGCTGGGCAGTGACCACGTCACCAACCTGCACGAGCCCACACACCCTGACACACTGTCCCCTGCACACACACTGACACACGCCTACACACACGGTGACAGTCTCACGCCTTGGACACCAGACACCTTGGACTCAGCACTTCTCTGTTCTTGTGTGTGACACCCTGGTCATGTGTGTGTCCCTGTGTCCATGCTCCGCTTGGTCATGTGTGTCCCTGTGTCTGTGCTCCACCTGGTCATGCGTGTGTCCCTGTGTCTGTGCTCCACCTGGTCATGTGTGTGTCCCTGTGTCCCTGGCCTCCAGGAGGGGGCGCAGACGAGGGGCCCAGCTGGGAGCTGGGCTGGAGGAGCCACGTGGGGGGGCCAGAGAGGGTCCAGGCAGGCGGCCCCTGGGCTGGGGCTCAGTGAGAGCGGGAGGCGGGGAGGGCGGGAGAGGCAACGGGGCCTCTGGAAGCTGATCCAAGAAGTGGCCGCAGGGGCTCGAAGCTCCGAGGGCCAGGCCCCTGGCTGGTGAGGAAGGCGGCTGGGTGTGAGCGGGACAGGAAGCAGAGCACACGGTCAGGGTAGGTGGTGGGGCCCAGCGCCCGCTTCCCTCCACCAGGGGGCCCCGGTCTCTCCGATTGTCTCCGGCTGGGGGCCTCCCAGTGATGCCTCTGGGCTGGGCGACCGGGAGCCTAGCATTGTGCACACGCATGCAGATGTGCAAGTACAGTGCACACGTGCCCGCACACCCTCCTCACGCATGTACACACACAACACACATGTGTACGTCTGAACAGAGCTCATGCATACGATACCACACGTGTCCACACACTACAAACAGCACACACTGCAAATACATGAAAATATGCGTTTGCATACCTACACCTTCATACCACCCCGTTCAACATAAATGTGTGTGTACATCACACATACTACACATTACACACATGCAAGCATACCCACAAAACACACATGAAACACACATGTATACATATACCTGCTGCCACATATACAGGCAATGCACATGTGTACACCTTCACACAAAAGCATACGGCACACACGTGACACCACACGCTACACACACCTGTGCACACGCGCACACACTACCACCCATCCAAGGCCACATGGGTTTGTGCCTGGGGGAGGGGAGCTGGCCCACGGCTGGGCTGGCCGGGCCCCTCAGGGCCTGCGCCCTCACACTGGTGGCCCGGTGGTCCACTGCTCCCATAGCTGGCCAGTGGGTGGGCGGCCGAGAGGGGCGCGCAGGCCATGGGGGGCAACTCTCGGCTTCCTGCGCAGGTCCAGGCCCTGCCTGCCCCTTGCCCGGTGGCCTTGCACCTGTTCATGGTGGGGCAGCCAATCAGGGGCTTCTCTGCACCTTCATATCACCGCGTACAACATAAATGTGTGTGATTTTAGGGGTGACGTACTGGGGGCGGAGTTATTGCTTCCGGTGGCTGAGCCGCCAGGGTGACAACAGAGTCCTGGGGCGCTGCAGGGTCTCCTGCGTGCTGGGCGGTCCCAGCCCTTGGGCGCACGGTGCCTCCAGCCCCACCCTCACCATCCCTCAGCGCAGCAGAGGCTGATGGGCCATGGCCTGAGCGCCGGATCCCGTCCCTTGCAGGGAGGAAGGAGCAGTACCCACGGTCGGCCCCACCAGCTGTGGGGAGGCACATGTGGGGGCTGCTCCCCGGGACCATCCCTGAGACCCTGGGCGGGGCTGGCTTCCCACGCAGGCCACGTCTGGTTGCAGCGAAGGCCCATGTGGGTCCCTGTGCCTCAGAGCAGCCTCCCTCCCAGGCAGCCTGAGCCAGGGCTCCAAGTGGAGCTGCTGACCTGGAACGGGGCCGGTCACCGCTGAGCCTGGCCCAGCCCCCAGGCCTGCTGAGGGCCGTCCAGCTGCCAGACCCCTAGGCCTGGGGAGCAGGCAGTGCCTGCTAGGGAGCTGCCCATACGCCCTAAAGAGCCCCCACGGCGTAACTACCACTCCCCACGGAGCTCTCCAGGCTTCCCAGCAGCTGCTGCCCCGAGCTCACTTCTGGACGTCTGGAAGGGCTCCCAGCCCCCCTCTCAGGGCTCCCAGCCCCCTTCTCAGGGCTCCCAGCCATGTGACCTTCTGGGCAGCTGTAAGTGCCCATCGGGGCTCAGCTGCTCACAAATGCTGAGAGGTTGAGGCCGCACTGGGGAAGGAGATGCTCTGCCCGCCCCCCTCGCCCACCTTCCTTCCAAGCCTGTCCTGGTGGTGCCTGGTGTCTGCCCGGCCACTGTCCCGCCTGACCCTGCAGCCCTGTCCTCGGCCTGCACGTGGTGCTGCCTGCAGGTGCCGAGGGCCTTGTTGGGTGGTGCCCGTCCCTCACCACGTGCCCGGGGTTTCCAGCGGAGCCTCCCGGGTGTCGGCGCCCCCAGGACGTGCTGTGCATCCTCCCCTCACACGGACGCCAAGCCGTTCTCCACAGGCAGTTCCGCCTCTTGCCCCTGGTGGGGAGGGCGGGCGGCTGTCCGGCTGTCTGGGTGGGGCCACCCCGGCCTCCGCGGGGAGGTGTCCACAGCGATGGGCTCCAGGCCCTGCCGCAACGTCAGACATCCTTCCTGCGCCTGTCGGCTGCTGGGATGTTCTCAGACGACACTGGGGGGGCGCATTCCAGGGGCTGCTGGGGGTCCGTGGGCTTCTGCTTCCTGACCTCACTGTACTGTCGCTGTTGGGAGTGGCGGGTGAGGTCCGTGTGTGTCCTGGGTCTGGTGACCGCTGTCCCTCTGTGGGGGGACCTGTCCACGCTGCCCTGGCTCCTCCGTCACTGCACAAGGCAGGGGGTGCCAGGGACACCTCTCGTGAGCGGGTGGCAGGATGCGGTGGGATGGCAGACTGTGGCTGGGTGGCAGCTTTGGGCCCAGCCCCGGCGCCCGTCCAGTCTCCCCGGCCTCGGGCCTGCCCAGCGGGCCGGGCACAAAGGAGGCTGTCCGTGGGCGCAGCTCCCGTGTGTGCTGAGCCGGTTCAGCCAGTGTCTCCTTGCAGGCCCCCTGGATGATCCTCCGCGCCGGCCCACCCAAGCCACAGAGAAGCAAAGGTTTATTTATTCCTTCACTTCTCTCGCCAGATCCAGGTCACCGTGGGAAAAGGGGGGCAGCCCCAGCCCCCGGGCACCGGCTCGGCAGTCCCTACCACCGGCAGCGGCTTCCTGAGGTGGAAACGGACTGAGCTCTCCCGGCCAGGGGGCCAAGCCAAAGGTGGAGCCCTTCTCTGCCCAGGAGGCACCAGCCGGCCTGGCTCACCCAGACAGGCAGGTGGGGGTCTCCACCAGCCCCAGCCCGGCAGAGGGAGGGCATCCGGTTGGCTGCATGGCACCGGCCCTCGTGAGCAGGGGACCTCAGGCCCAGGGCATTGGAGGGTCCTCTGCCCAGGCCCAGAGGCCTCAGGAGACCAGAGGGTCTTCCTGGGAGGGCCTGCACCCTCTGGGGTCACCTCTTGGGCACGGGGGCCTGGCTGGTTCACAGTTTGTTCCTGGTGAGGAAGCCAGAGCCCTGCCCTGGGAACCAACCCGGACAAGTGGGGACTGGCTTGTCTTCCCGGCAACTTGGCTCAGGGGGCATCTGACCAGGTTAGTGGTCAGAAACCCCATGTGACAGAGACCCCTGTGCATCTTGGAGGGGGGTTCGCCCTGGACCCGAGCGAGGGACTGTCCAGGGAGCAGGAAGTAGCCCCAGTCCTGATGCCCCCCACCCAGCCCTGCATCCTGGGCGCCGCCCCAGGGGGCACCTCCCGCTGACCTCCTAGGTTGTCTGCAAAGGGGAAACAGCCTCACGCCCCGGGTGCCCCCAGACGCCCCTGCCCAGCAGCCATGACGGGAGCCCCCTCCCTGCAGAGCCCGGACTTCAGGAACAGCCCACCCGTGGCCGCCCCGCAGCATCCAGGGCTCCGGCCCCTCCAGGGAAAATGTTTAAGGCCTGCGACGGCGGTGAGACCAGCTGGGGATCCTTTCACCCCCAAGATCTGGCCGGGGGGGGCAGGAGCCTGTGGGGTCAGGTGGCGCCCCCTACCCCGTACTCTCCGCCAGGGAAGGTGGGGGCCCTACCGTGGGGCCAGGGGCTCACCTCGTCCTCGGGCAGGGTGGGGAGCGGCTCGAAATCGTAGAAGTCCAGGTCCTTGTGGTCCTCGTAGAAATCGGCCGCGGCCGGGTCCATGGCTCGCAGCCTGCGAGCACCGGGCGGCGCCCAGCACCGGCCCGCGGCCTCTGCGCTCAGCGCCCCGCAGGCGCCCCTGCCCGGCCGGCGCGCGGCCTCTGCGCGGGTCTGTCCGGCGCCGCTCGGGTCCGGCTACGCGCGCCCCGGCGCCATGGCAACGCGCCCCGCGCCCCCGCGCGCCCCGCCCTCGGTCCGCCCGCCCGCGCGTCTGCCGCAGTGTCGCGGGAGCGCGGGCCGCACGCCTGGGGCCGCACTGGGCGCCGGACACCGTCCAGGCCGCGCGCACGCGGGCGGCGCTGGGTTCCCGGGACTCGGCCGCGTTGCGGGGGCTGCGCGGCGGGAAGCGGCGGCGCGGCGGGCGGTGCGCACGGGCAGCGCTGCGCGCGGTCACCTCCACAGGGTCCCTGTGCTCCGATCCCCGCGGCCCGGGGGGGGGGCGGCCGCTGTCCTCGCGGGGTTCAGCGGGCAGCCGCCTCCGTCGGGTCAGGGTCCCGCGGACGCCACGTGGGGTCCACAGCTACCCGGGTAGCCGCGGGACAGACGCCCGCGGCGGGACAGGCGCCGAAGACCAGCGCCCTGGTGGCTCGCGCTTCAGCGCTTCGCTGCCCACAGGGTCCGCCGGCCGTCGGTCCGCAGGGCCGCCCGGCGGGGTTGCCGCCGGACGAGCAGCCAGGACCCAACCCCCCCCCGCAGCCTGACGAAGCGGCGGGGCTGTTCACGTCCCTGGGGGCGTCGGCGCAGCGGGCAGGGACACTCGCCCCTGAGGGTCCGGCCCGGTCAGGTCGCTGTGGCCCTGGGAGGTGCCCCCCTGGGACGCGAGGAGCTTCGCAGCCACGGGACAGGTGGATGAGCAGCGAGGCCGGAGCTGCGGGCTGGGGTGGTGCCGGTCAGCTCTGCCTGGTGCCCAGTGTTGACCTTGGGCCCACCCAGCCCGCCTGGGGCAGAAGCTGGGGTATCGATCAGGGAGATGGGACAGCAGCCGGGGTGGGGGCGGCAGAATCCAAGAGAAGGTGCCTGGCAGGCGGGACTCGCCCTGCTGACCCTGAGGGCCCTGCAGACCCCTGTGGGGTCCCCAAGTGGCAGGTGGGCCCTAGTCCAGGACCCTGGGGCTCCAGCCACACCTTGGTCCCCGGCCCTGGATCTGCAGAGCCGGGCGCCCTGGCTGCAGGGGGATTGGTGCTGCCACCTTCCCTTGTCCCCAGCGAGTGGCAGAGCCTGTGAAGGAGGGCGCGGGGTTTTTTCCCCTGGTTCTTGGGTCACCGTGCAGGCTGCCAGGGGCGGGGGCTTAAGGTGAGGACAGGGCAAAGGTCATGTCATAACAGGGCCGGTGACGTCTCTAGTGCTCCTGGTGTGATGGCTGTTTCAGGAAAAGTGCATCCAACTTGGGTAGAACGCAGAACAGACGGGCTGTGGCACCGGCAGGGTCAGGCGTGGCTGTTGTGGCCTGGCAGCGCCGGGTCTGGCGGGCCTGCTGCCCAGGGGCCTGGCACCGGCCGGGGGCGGGACGGGGACCCGGGCGAGGGGCAGGGTGCCCGCAGCTCCTCCTAGCTGCTGCCTGGGCTTCAGTCTGTGGCCAAGGTCTTCCCGTTTGCCACGGAGCGAGGGGAAACTTGGGCTGGAAGTTTGTGGGTCTTTCCACAAGTTCGCACAACGGCTGCTTCCACGGAGGGTGTGGCTTTGGCCTCCAACGCGGCAGGTGCTGGATTCGTGTTGTCGCGTGAAGGGCTGGTTCCCGCCACCTACCTCGGGGACCCCAGAGCCAGGGGCTGAAAAGCCGGCCACGCACCTCAGGTGTCCCTGTGAGAGCCCAGTCAGGTCCGGACGGCGCCGGGGACCCTCGCAGGCAGACCACGGGCCTCTGCATCTGCCCCCACCCCATCCCGGAGTGTCCGGCACGGGTCTGGCAGCGTCCGCCTTCCTGAGGCCTTCAGAGGCCCTGGCGGGTGGTGTCCATCTCCTCAGGGGTCTCCTGACCGGACTCCTCGTGCTCTGCCCCTCCCTGTGTGTGGTCCCTTCTCCTCAACGGGGAGCTTTGCTTTGGACTTGACCTACCTCTGACCTCTGTCCTGGTCAGTGCCCCAGACAGGAGCCCCCCAGGGGGACCCCGCCAGCCTGCTCCCTGCTGGTCTCTGGCCCTTGTTGCACTTGGTCACCGTCAGGCCTTGGGCTTGTTTTCTGAGCCCCAGCCCTTCGCAGGTGGGGGCCCCTCCTGTGTCTGGGGTGCACTTGGCCCCCAGGCTGGCCAGGCTGATCCGAGGCCCATGTGGCAGGGTTTTCAAAACCTTGGCTCTCTTTTCCCTTAAAATCACTTGAACAGCTGTCACACCCCTTACACATTGTGAAATTGACATCCACACGAACAAGAAAACCATAAAATAGAAATAATTGCAATGAATGTCATATCTGGCGTGGTACAAACATTGACACTTGGAAATAAAGCTGTTAGTCGCTCTAGTAAATACATCCAAGAAGCTAAACACCAAAGTGGGGTTGGTGCCGGCGTCAGTCATTCACAAAAACACAGCGACATGTTGTCTTTTTCTTTTTTTTTAATATGTTTTTAAAATATTTTACTATTTTCAGAGAGAGGGGAAGGCAGAGAGGCAGAGGGAGAGAGTCATCCATGTAGGGTTGCCTTTCACCTGCCTCCAGCTACGGACCTGGCTGGAGACCTGGTTGCAACCTGGTCATGTGCCCTGGCTGGGAATCGAACCAGCGACCTTCAGGTTCGCAGGCCGGCGCCTTATCCACTGAGCCACCAGCCAAGGCTGCAACACGTTTTCTTAAACAGCCAGAACCCTTGTTAGGACATTTCCCATTAAACTCATGATGGTGACCCAGTTGTGCCCAGATTTTATTCTACGCTGACGTTTTTATGCTTGAAAGTTTCTATACTCTCTTTCTTCCCCTCTCTCTAAAAATAAATAAATATACATTTGAAAAAGAAGAAGAAAGAAAGTTTCGACAGATCCCCTGGTCACACTTTTTGGCGACAAACACGCATGTAACTTTCAATGAGTGGGTATCTAATGAATGACTAAAGCTGGTTTCCACCGACCACGGACTCCTTTTCCAGCTGCACCTTTGTAAGTGGTGAGTCTTCTCTGGCCCACGGGCACCGACCGTCTCGCCGGCCTCCTCCTCTGTGGCGGCCCCCCGTTTCCGCGCACTGGCTGTCCGGGCCCCGCCGGCTGTCCCTGTGGGACGTGCTCAGGGTGCTGAAGAGGAGGAGCCCGTGGCCAGCGCCCCACCGGAACACAGCACCCGTGGGGCTCCCCCCAGGGGATCTGGGCCCCAGGTTCTAACGGCCCATGCCTTTCCCTTGGTCCCCAGGGGACCTCATGCTGTACTTAAGGACCCCAAACGTGACTTCTCACTCTTTCGGAGCTTGGGAAAGACCAGGGCTCCCTGCGCCACAAGAAACTATCCAGAAGGCAGAGCTGGGCAGAGTGGGGGAGGCACGGTTGTCCCCATGGCGCTGGCCTGAGGAGGCACTGTGCCCAGCTGGGGCGCACAGGGACCTCTGCCTCCAGCCACCCCACCCCCAGCTCCGGCGCAGGGAGTGGGGCTCCTGGGGCAGCCAGGCGCCCCTCTGAAGCGCAGCGTGTGGTGAGGCCAGAGCTGTGAGTGTGGAGGGACCTGCGGGGAGATGGAGGGACCTGTGGCGAGATGAGGTGTCAATGTCGGGCAGGTGGAGATGGGTGAGTCCACAGTGCCGCTCTGGGTGCATCCCAGCCGGGGGACACTGCAGGGCTGACCCTTGCCACCTGGCGGGCCTGAGGGCGGCAGTGGGGTGGAGGAGGAGGGGCGCCGGTACCCAGGGGCATTCTGGGGAGCCCCCCCCACAACCCTGCCCCGCCCACCCCATCACCCGCCCTGCTGGGCGCGAGGGTTTCTGGTTCTCAGACTCATCAACGCCTCTTGACCCGCAACCCGGAGGGTGTGGCTGCCCTGCACCCTTGGAGGACTGTCCCTTCGGAGCCGTGTCCCTGTCTCATGCGTCCGAGTCCCAGCTCCACCCCCCTGCCCTGGTCTGCAGGGGTCAGCACAGTGGAGCCCGGGGAAGGGCGGGGGGCTCACCCCACCACCGATCCCGCCCTGCGGCCTGTCCCTGGGGGTGCGAGTGACGGTGCGTCTGTCACGCACAGCCCTTCTGCTCAGACGGCCCCATGGCCAGACTCGGCTCTGAAGGGCACACGCTCGAACACACAATTGTACTCGTGTGCCTGCGTGCACACACACGGGGACTAGCGCGCACACTGCATACACACACACACTCTCACTCAAATGCACAGTGCCCGGACACACACATGTGCATGGCCATAGCATGTACAAACACCGGAGCGCACATGTGAGCACACGCACACACACATGTCCTTACACACGAGCTCATACATACTCACGCACACACACAGACACACGCACAGAGCAAGGAGGGGACACGTCAGGCCCGGCACCTGGGCCCCACCCTGCCCACCCTTCTGGGAGCCCCGTGCCCAGGCTGCCTGGTCCTGCTGCCCAGTTTCCGGCCCTGGAGGCACCACGGGCCGGTGACCCGTCCAGCCCGGTCCCCAGCCACGTGCTTTATTCAGAGCCCGGTCGCTTTGTTTCGAATGGGGGGGCTCTCTGGCGGCCAGGGGTGGATGAGGGCAACCCGCCCTCGCCCCAGGCCTCGATGGGGGGCGGCCCAGGGTCAGAGACGCACAGGACGCATTCGCCGGCCGCGTGGCAGCGCACCAGGACTCGCTGTATTTGGCTGGCGGTTGGTACCTACGTGTGGACACAGCACCGGGCCTGGCTGGGTCAGCTACAGAAGCAGGGGACGGGGAGACAGTGACGGGGACGGGACCGCCCAGCGGTCATCGGGCCGCCCGTCGGTCGGACCTGGAGGACACACGAGGTGCGCGGCAGGGACAGACATGGCGGGGAGTCAGCTTCGCGGAGTCCCAGGAAGCGCGGCCGCGGTGCTCAGGTGCTGAGCGGGGGACCCGCCCGCACCCCCGGCGCCCCTCCCTGCGCGTGTGACGGGGGATGCTGCTCCAGGGCCGTCCTCCCGCCCAGAGCGAAGCACTGCAGCATCGCAGCTCTGTGTGCACGTGTGGTGGGGAGGCGAGTGGGTGAACATGGGATGCACACCTGCGGCACGTGTGTGGCTGTGCTGTGTGCACGTGTCTGCATGTGTCAGGTCCAGGAGGAGCGGGGAGGCTGGCTGTTCACGGTCTCACGCGCACGCATATCCCTCCGGATGGCCAGGCGTCTGCCTCGGTGGGGGACCCATGGGTGCGCCCGGGACGGGCCTGCTGTCCTGAGTCAGGCTCTGTGGCCACGGAGACCCAGCCCCTCCCCTGGGGGCAGGGACCTTTGTTCCTCCCAAGTGCCCGCGGCGGGGGGCCCGCAGCTGCAGCAGCTGGCTTTGAAGTGAGTTTCTGTGAAAGGATGTTTGGGCCTTTACAGAGCTGTGCCCCCCGGAAGCGATGTGCCCCCAGGGCATGGCCGAGGCCCCCGCGCTGTGGCTCCAGGCCTGCGGGGTGCGGGCCGAGCGGGGAGCCGGTGCTGGCGCAGGCTCGGCCACGGTGCCCAGGTCCAGAGCTCGCTGGCCCGAGCAGCAGGCTGCGCCCCGTGGAGGATCTGTCACATGCCACTGAGCACGGGAAACGCCCGCGGAGCCCGCTGCCCGGCCCCGGGGGTGGGCGGTGCCCCACGCTTAGGCTGCGGGGGCCCAGCAGGGGCTGTGGAAGGGCAGTTTGTCTGGCCAGGGGTTGGGGAGGCAGCACGGTTCCCTTTTGGGTCCTTCACAGCCGGGGGTCAAGGGGTGCCAGCTGTTCCCGAGAGGCTCTGCCGCAGGGTGACCCCTGTACCCCGACCACGAGAGGCAGACGGTCCCCGGGACACCCGGCTACACGGTCGTCTCATTCCTCCAGGGTCCCGTGCGGATGTTGCCTGTGCTGTCAGTGCTGTAGGGCGCAGCTTCACACACGTCGCCCTTGAGCACCCCGTTCTGGCCGGGGCCCCCGTAAGGCAGGGACTGTGTCCTCCGGAGCATCTCCAAGTGAGCCGGGCCGCGCGCCACCTCCCTGCCGAGCCGCGGGGCGCAGCCGTAGAGCGTGGGGCTGCCGTGGCCTCCCTCGGGCTGGCTGACCAAGGGGAAGGGGTCGCCCTGGGCGCAGCAGGCCAGGGTGTGCGGCCCTGCGGGGCCCTCGAGCGAGCTGGGGGTGCTGTCCGTGGGGGAGCTGCGGGGGCTGCCGTCCAGGCTGGACGGGATGTGGTAGGCGTACTCCTGCTCCGCCGCGGCCGCCCGGTGCCGGCCCAGGTAGCGCGGCTTCGGTCCGCGCTGCAGGCACCGGTGCAGGGGCGGCTCGTGCCCACAGACGCCCTCCTGGTGCCCGTGCGCCGCGCCCCCCAGCAGCTGCTCGCAGTGCACTTCGGCGCAGCAGGGCGTGGCCGGCGACAGGCAGCTGACGTGGCTCTGGGCGGCCTGCAGGTTGGTCATCTTGCAGCGGCCGGCGGGCGGGGGCCCGAAGCCCCGGGGCGAGTCCTGCAGGCAGGGGCCGTGGCCCAGGGCGTCCCCGTTGGCGTCGAGTGCGTGGTGGGCGCCAAGCATCGGGGCCTGGGTATCCCTGCGGGAGGGGCAGCAGGACCACCAGCAGCGCCACACATCGTCCCGCTTGGCACAGTGGTGGATGAGCACAAAGAGCCCCAGCGTCACGCAGAAGGCGCCGTAGAGGCAGCTGAAGACCAGGTCCAGGAAGGGGCCCTGGGACACGGCCAGGGCCCCGAAGGCCCAGGTGGCTGCGAACAGGAACAGGGTGAAGGCCGCGGCGCGCAGCTGGGCCTCCAGCGAGTGCTCGTTCTGCAGCAGTGCGGCCGCGGGGCCTGCGCAGTGGGGCAGCACCCCCGGGGGGGCCCTGGGGCTGGGGCCGGCCTCGGGCCCCGCCAGCCGCCGCCCCGGCCGCTCCTGGAGCTCGAACCTGCGCTCGGGGTGGCGCCGCAGCTGGACGTAGGTGCCCAGGAAGTACGCGCAGGTGACCAGGGTGATGAAGGCTGCCGGCCCGTAGAAGGCGCCCAGGCTGGGCTCCCAGGCCATCCAGCAGCTGCAGAGAGAGCCAGTCAGCGCAAGTCACCCTGTGTAGGGCACCAGGGGACCCAGGGCCACTGTCCCTTGAGCTCATGGGGATAAGAATGTTTCCTGCATCAGGGACAAGGACACACACCACGCGGCCCCAGCCTGGCGCAGGGCAGAGCCCCGCTGGCTCCGCATTGCAACACGGGTGTTGGGTCACCCAGTCAGCAAACAGGCGGTGCTGCCCGTGTCCTGTGCTGGCCACTCTGTGCCACTACTTTTCTTGTGCCCCTTTCTGCCTCCCCAGCTGAGCTCCGGGAGGGGTGAGCTGTGGAGGGGACAGGGCTGTGGGTCCTGAGGGGTGACTGAGGAAGGAGAAGGGGTGGGGGACACGGTCAAGGGGCCAGAGGGTCTGGGGAGGGCGGTGCTATGTCCCCAGCCCAGCACGGTGCTGTCGTGAATGTGGGGCAGGAGGAGCTGGCGGTGGGGAGGCAGCTCAGGGCTGACTGCAGTGCCTGCACCCTGAGGGGCTGTGGGAGTCACAGCAGGGTGCAGCCGACATGTGGCCTCACGGTCAGGTGATGACCAGGGGCCCCAGCCCGCCACCAGGGCCAGCCTGAGTATGGAGGCTGCTCCAAAGGTCCAAGGTCAGGAGATTCTAGGAAGCATCCTGGGGCCTGTGGAGCTGGGGGTGGGCATCCTGCAGGGTCTGAGTCAGCTCCTCTGTGCATTGGCCCCTCGGCTGGCCTTGGCCCTGCAGCCATGGGGTTCCTGGTCCCAGGCCTCTCCCGAATCCACAAAACCAGCCTACGGGGCCCAGGGAAAGAAGCTGGGGAAACTGAGTCTATCAGGGAGGATGGCCTGGCACTGTCAGCACATGGACACCTGGGGTCCGTGGCCGGGTGGCCCCATCCCCCTGTCCCGCGTGGCTAGCGAGGCTGCACCTCACTCCAGGCTATTTCAGGCTGCTGTCCACGAGCAGCCTTGACTTGTGGTGGGGCTACGGCTGGACACCCCACAGCCCGGGCCCCTGCACCCTGTTCATACTCACTATGACGAGTCCTCGTTCTCCATCCCGTAATTCCTGATGTTGGTGGCAGCCGTGACCCCGCAGATGACAGAAGGGACCCCCCCGCTGATGAGGTAGAGCCTGTGGAGAGTAGAAGGCTGGGTCCTCCAGGCACAGCTGCCCCTCCAGGGCAAAGGCCGGGCCCAAGGGTCCGGGCCCAGCAGCAGTCACTTCAGGGCAGCACTTGCCCACTGACCAGGGGGCCATGGCCCGGCCTGGTCGCTCCTCTGCCCCTCCCCACTCCTGGCTTGCTGGCTGCTATCCCCCTGCAGAGGTGGCCTGATCAGGCCCCAGTGTCCGGTCCCCAATGTGAAGCACATCCTGAGTCCCAGCTGCCTGGGTGGGCGAAGGGTAACTGCCTGTGGTCACTTTTGGTGACCCCTGGGGACTCTGCCTCCCAGAATTCTACACCTTGAGAACACACCCTTCCAAATGAAGGCTAAATAAAGACCTATCCTAACAAAAATGAAACTAAGAGATCTTGTACTTGGGGGAAAAACATCAAAAGGCTAAATATTAGGGTAAATTCGAATGGCTTTGTTTCCTCTTAACGTCGTCTTTAATATACGTGACTACTTAAATAAAACTGTTCCCTCTGTCTTGTGGCGCTGATGACACACATGGGTGACATGTGGGTGTCCGCACCATAGGGATAGTGGGATAGGAGATGGTCCCCATTCAGGTGCAAGGTTTCTAATATAGTTTTCATGGAATGGTAAAATTTTCACACTAAATAAACCAAGAAGACGCTGTGGACTTTAATTCTTGAATCAACCACAAAAGTTAATAGGCAAAAAGATGAAATAAAATTTAAAAATATTAACATAATCCAAAAGACTAAAATAAAAGAGGAAATGAAGAAGAGAAAAACAAGGTAAAAACAGGAAACAAATAGTGAAGTGGAGACCTAGATCCAGCCAAATGAAAAACCCATTAAATTTTAATGGGCTAATTAAGACTCCGAAGGCCAAGCCCAGCAGATCTGATTAACAAAAACAAAGTTACTTGCTGTCTACAATAGAAGGTTTAAAATATAAAGACACAGAGAAGTTGAAAGTCAATAGAGAGAACCCAAGGAAGCTGGAGTAGCTACGTTGATAACAGATAAAATGGACTTTAAGAGAAAAGGTAAAGAGGGACATTTTGCGATGACATCAGTGTCATTTGACAGGAAGTGGTCAATGTGGAGGTGACTACAAAAAGACTCAGAACATGTGAAGCAAATGGACAAAATTAAAGGGAGAAAGAGAAAATTCCAAAATCATAATTGGTGATTTTAACCTACCTCTTTAATAACTGATAGAAGATTGGAACAATATTAATCCCTTTGCTCTAATTGCCTTTTTAGAACAGTCACAAGCAATGAGTGCACAGCATTCATTCTTTTTAGTGAGTGTGGTCCATTCACCAAGACAGATATTGCTGTGCTTTGTGAATCACGTCTCAATTAGTTTAAAAGGATAGAAGCCCTGGCTGGTGGCACAGTGGTTAAGGTGCTGGCCTGCGAACCCAAAGGTCGCTGGTTCGATTCCCCAGCCAGGGCACATAATCAGGTTGCAAGCCAGGTCTCCAGTCATGTGCATAGCTAGAGGCAGGTGAAAGGCAATCATACATTGATGTCTTTTTCCCTCTCTGCTTCTCTCTTCCTCCCTCTCTAAAAATAATAAATAAAATATTTAAATAAATAAATAAATAAATAAAATAAAAGGATAGAAATCATACAGTGTGTGTTCTCTGCCCACAATTAAATTAAGCTAAAATCAATAACAATAAGATAACCTACAATAAGTTGTAGGAAAACTACAACTATCTGTCAATAAAATGACAACTTCTAAATAATTCATGGATTAAAGAAGTTGCAAGGGAATTTAGAAAATATTTCAAACAGAATGAGGAAGAAAAGGCAACGTAAGATTTCTGGTGTGCAGCTAAAGCAGAGCCCAGGGGCACATTCATAGCTGTGGAGGCTACTGTGAGGAAACAAGGAAGGTCTCAAGTTCAGTGACGTAAGATTGCACCTCAGCAAGGCAGCAAAGTAAAAAGACCAAAGTAAATGGAGAGACACCAGGAAGAAGGAGATAATAAAGACAGGAGCAGAAATAAAAAGGAAAAAAAAAGCCCCGGGTGCAAGGTACAGCATGGTGACTGTCATTAACAACATTGGGCTGCATCTTTGCAAGTTGCTAAAAGTGCAGATTTCAAAAGTTCTTGCCACCAGGAAAAGAACAGAAACACGCGGGGGATGGAGGAGAAGGAGACCTACTGCGGTCACTTCGCAATACAGAAAAACACGGAACTGCTTTGTCCTCCACCTGAAATGAAGACTTTTATGCCCGTTATACCTCCATTTCAAAAGAAGACGAGTGAAAACCGCCAAGGCAGAAGCCGATGTCCTGAAAACACGAACAAAGCTTTACACCCCAAGTCGGCCGACTCAGGAAGAGAACAGATTGTGGCGTCAAAGAGGTGGCTTCTGCCTCCCACCCCACAGGCCCCGAAGGACAGAGAGACAGACCACCGACGGTGGTTCCACTCAGGACTGTTCAGCTTGACGGCGTGCATTCAGCAGGAACTGTGCTTTGAATTTTGAATTTTACTCTTTCCCTGGCTGGGGACAGGGGGCATAGGATGCTCTTGCCAGGGCCATGGTGGGGTGCGGCCCTGTCAGCCTCACCGCCACAAGGGTAACAGCGAACTCAGCAGGGGATCGCGTTGCCGGTGGGTCTGGGATGTGACAGGTGGGCTAAGCTGCGACATCACAGGGTGGGTGTGTTAAGCGCATATTTGAGTTAACAATATTTTTAACTTAGGGTGGCTTACCAGACAAACTTCCATTCCGTGTCAATGAACATCGCATATTGCACAAGAGTACAGATGAATGATTCAGTGACTTAGGTGAAACAGATACATTCTTTGAAGAGCAACGGGACAAATCACCAAAATCGAAACAAGGAGTAGAAAACCAATTACCTGGTGTCTGGTAAAAAGACTGACTTCAGTATCCACAGACATCGGACAGAGACTCCGGGTCCTGGGGTCACAGGGGAAGTTGATCGCACATCTAAGGAAGGGGTGACAAGGGTCCTCGAGAAACAAAAGGGGGCCCCACCCTCGGGCACAGTTGGAGGCTGGTATCCAAACTCAACGAGGACATTAGAAATGTCACTTTCTGGACTTTTGGCCAAGATGGAGCTGTAGGTAGACACACTGCTTCTCCCTCCACGACTAAGAGGGAACACAACCACCTCAAACCTGAGACAACCAGAAGTTCCAGAAAATTGAGCTGCATGGAAGTCCAGCAAAGGTATAAAAAAGAAATACATATCCAGGCAGGTAGGAGGGACAGAGGGCATGTGGTGGCCGCAGCAGATGTGGCCGGCTGGCAAAAGGAGAAGTCACACATGATGAAAGTTGGGAGGGATACCTGGGGAGCTCCCGGCACCAGACCAGACCGCACAGCCCCCAGTTCCAGCTCTGGGGGGACAGGAAGCCTCACTGCTTCTCAGTGTGAAAACCAGTGGGGTTGGAGTGGAGGAAGAAACTGCCCGTCTCTCATCAGAGTCCGTTTGTTTAGAGGCTGTGCAGCCCTGGCAAGCAAACCTGCCCACCCTGGGAACCACGGCCAGGGCTATGGTTCAGCCAGAGGGGCGCCAGCCCCATACGGGAAGCAGGAAACGTGCTTAGAAAAGAGGCGAGTGCTGAGAAAGCAGCATTGTTCCCTCTCGGACCCTCCCCCACATGCAGCGCGCAACATGGTGAAACGGGTCATCCCCACTGACAAATACCCAAGGCGCCACACCCTATAAAGTAATAGGTACGAGAGCTCTACCTGAGACACAGAGGCAAACACAGGGGCCTGTGAAGTTGAGAAGATCTCAACTTGGCCCCAAAGGGATAGCAGATCAAGGTGCCGGTGGGAGAACTGAGTGACAAGGAGATGCCAGCCTAACAGATGCAGAGTTCAGAACCCTGGCACCAAAGATGCTCACAGACCTGACAGATGTGCTTGGGTATGGCAAACACAGAAGGAAGAAGTGAAGGCTGTGCTAAGTGAAACAAAGGAAAACCCACATGAAGCCAATCGTGAAGGGAAGGAAAACGGGGTTCAAATCGATGATTTGGAACATAAGGAAGGAGTAAACCGTCAACCAGCACAGAATGAGGAAACAAGAATTTTTAAAAATGAGGAGAGACCTAGGAACCTGGGACAACTTTAAACCTGCCAACATCTGAATCATAGGGGTGCCAGGAGAAGAGGAAGAGCAAGAAATGGAAAACTTGTGTGAAAAAACAATGAAGAAAAACTTCCCTAATTTAGTGAAGGAAATAGACATACAAGCCCAGGAAACACAGGGAGTCCCAAACAAGCTAGACTCAAAGAGGACCACACCAAGACACATCATCATTAAAATGCCAAAGGTTAAAGACAAAGAAAATCTTAAATGCAGTAAGAGAAAGGAAAAGAGTTACCTACAAAGGGGTTTCTATAACACTATCCGCTGATTTCTCAAAAGAAACTTTGCAGACAAGAGGAGCTGTTGTCCCTGGTTGATGGCTCAGTGGATAAGGCACCAGCCTGCAAACCCAAAGGTCGCTGGTTCGATTCCCAGCCAGGGCACATAACCAGGTTGCAAGCCAGGTCTCTAGCCAGGTTCATGGCTGGAGGCAGGTGAAAGGCAACTATATACATTGATGTCTCTCTCCCTTCCCCTCTCTCTGAAAATAGTAAGTAAAATCTTTAAAAAAAAAGAAGAAGGAACTGTCAAGGAGTATTCAAAGTAATGAAAAGCAAACCTACATTGACTGTAGGTATTGGGATGACTCTGTCCAGCAAAGCTGTCCTTCAGAAGGGAAGGGCAGATAAAGTGCTATGCAGACAAGGTAAAGTTAAAGGAGTCCATCATCATCAAGTCTTTTTTATATGAAATGTTAAAGGGACACATTTAAGAAAAAGAAGACCAAAACCATGAACATTAAAATGACAACAGCCCTGGCCGGTGTGGCTCAGTGGATTGAGTGGATTGTGAACCAAAGGGTTGTTGGTTCGATTCCCAGTCAGGGCACAGGCCTGGGTTGTGGGCCAGGTCCCCAGTTGGGGGCGCGTGAGAGGCAACCACCCACTCATGTTTCTCTCTCTCTGTCTCCCTTCCCTCTTTCTAAAAATAGGTAAATATTTCTTAAAAAAGAAGTCACAACAAACTCACAACTGTCAACAGAATCAAAAAAAACAAAAACAAACTAAGCAAACAACCAGAATAGGAACAGAATCATAGGTTTAGGGATCATTTGAAGGGATATCAGCGGGGCTGGGGGGCAGGGAGAAATGGGGAAATGGTGCAGGGGTTAGGAAGCATAATTGGTGGGTACAAGACAGGGGAAAGTTAAGAATAACACAGGAAATGGAGAAGCCAAAGAATTTCTATGCATGACCCATGGACATGGACTAAGGGGGTGGGACTGCTGAAGGGAAGGTGGGTCCTGGGTGGAGGGTAGCAGCGGGAAAAGAATTGGGACAACTGCAACGGCATCATCAATAAAATATACTTAAAATAAGTGTGACTTCCCGAAGTGTCTCCTATGAGCACAGACACCCCACCTCTGACAGTGAGGGGTCAGCCAGGTCTAGGGCTGCACGAAAGGACAGGAGTGTGCAGGTTACCCCTGGCGCCCGGTCAGCACTTGGCCACAAAGGCACAGCCACGTGGACGTGCACGGTGGTCCGGGTGACGCAGAGCCGGCACCGGACAGCACCCACACGCCGTCCTGGACGGGCCTCAGCAGGGCTTTGCCTCCTTGAAGCAGCAACTCCAGCAACTGGCTGCCTCGATTTCCCCAGCTGATGGGCAGGAGTTTTAACTCACGGATCGGGCAGTCACAGGGGCCACTTACTAACCCCCACCCAGGCCGAGGAGCTCAGCAGCGCTGGACAGACACACTGGCCCCCCGACCCGCGGGCCAGGCTCTGGTCCCCAGCTCTCTGCCCTCCCCGACACCCCAGGACCCTGAACCCCAGCTACCTCGAATTTTCCTGTGCGGCCCTGGCCGAGGCGCCCGCAGCAGGTGCAGGGATGGGGCTCCTGGAGGGAGGGGGGTGGCGGGAGGGACTGAGGGGCCCTGCAGGGCTCGGGTACCTGAGCAGGGGCTGCTGGGAGTACGGCGGCTGGTCTGCCCCCGGGCACGGCGGGGCCTTCTTGGTCACCTGCTTGTAGATGTTCCTGGCAGTGACAGCGATCCACAGCATGGCGCAGAGCGTGCAGAAGTGCAGCACGATGCCCACCTGGCGAGAGGGACACAGGTCAGCGCGCCCACCCGCACGCTGACCCCAGCCGGCCGGCCAGAGCCCCGGCTGCATCCCCCCTCCAGCGCCCTCAGCGACGCTCTGGGCGGGCGCGGCCTGTGTGGGGCCGGCATACAGGGCCCCTGAGGGACGTGCACACGCCTTGCACGTGGGGCCTGTGTGCCGTGTCCTGCGGTGGCGTGGCCCAGGTGCGACCCCCAGCGCCCGGGAGCAGCCGCGGCTCCTGGGGGCTTTGCTTTGGGCGCTGCCGGTGGGATCAGCCCCTTCTGGATCAACGAGCAAGGGGCTCCCTGCCAGCCGGAGCGGCTCGTTGCCATGGAGACGGCGCCAGGTGCGGCCCTTCCCGGGCACTCACTGCACCGGCTAATCACGCGTGGCCCCCCGGCCTCCGTGCGGTTCCAGAGAACCAGGTTCTCTGCAGAGGCGACCTGAGGAGTCACGGAGGCAAGGAAACTCGGCTGTAACTGGAAAGGACACAAGCGCTGGAGGAACACACTGAACGGAGCCATTTGCCAAATGCAGAGCTGTTTCTAAGAGAAAATGCCACAATTATTGGTGAGAACCGGGTGGGGGGACCCCAGGTTGTCGTCAGGGTTTTGGACAGGTTCCCGCTGGTGGGCGAGTCCAGCCGTGTCCTCTGCCTCCAGCTCCATCCCACGGGCACGGCCTCGCCCCACCTGGCTGCCCGGGGTGCTGGGAACCCAGGACACGCTGGGCACCAGAAGCTGCAGGACGGGGACCCGGTTGCCGGGCTCTCACTGGAGGGAGGGGCTGACTTTTCTTGCAGGGACAGCAGCGTGGCTGTCCTCACGTACAAAAGCAAATGGTTAGCCAGTTGGTGGAGGTGAGGAGGACAGAGGGTGCCAGGAGCCTGGGGGACAGGGGCTTGGGGGAGGGGTCAGCTGGGCCGCACCCCGACGGCGCGGTGGGGCCCCAAGAGCAAGGGAGCAGCAGAACCCCGTCTCCCAGACACGGACGCAGGCCGGCGTGTGGAGGGGCCGCAGGGACCCCGCCCCGGCTTTCAGACTCGGCTGTGCCCCACCCGGCCACTCCGGCCCAGGGCAGCGCTGACCACGTGCTTCTCTGAGGGCAGAGCTGCCGCCTGTCTGTGTTCGTGATGTCACTTGGTACTGGAACGAGGCACACGGTCATTTTTTGTTGCTATAACAACTGTCTGTCCTCTCCGCATCCGGAGCTTGGACCACTTCTACATCACGCACGGTCGCCCGGGGCGACACTGGACAGGGACAGCTGGCGGAGGGTCCTGTGTCGGGCACTGGGGCACGCACGGGTCGCTGGCGGGGGCAGCCTGGCTGCCTGGAGGGAGTCGCTCGTGTAGCTGGGGGCCCAGGTTTGCAGTCAGCGAGCTGGAGACCCTGGAACACGTGGTTCAGTCCGTGTCTGTATCCAAAGGCAGGACGCGGAGCCCCAGCCCCAGCAGACGGGCTTCTCTTCCATCCAGACTGCATTCCGTTCAGGCCCCAGCAGCCTGGACGAGGCCACCAGCCCGAGAGGGCCACCCCGTCACTCCCCCAGGCACTGGGCACCTCCTGAGTCCTGTCTGGCACATCTGGGTGCCGTGCAGCCCCATCAGAGGGACACGTGAAGGAGCCACCACCCCGTCGGGGCCCCTGGTTCCCTCTGCAGCGCGGGGAGGAGGGGCCTGAGCCCCGCTGGCTCCCTGTGCTGCCAGCTCTGCCCTCTGGGCCCCAGGAGGCGGGTCCGCGGCAGGAAAACCAGGGGTTCGCTCTCAGCTGCGCCCACAGCACCACAGGCCCCCTGTGCGGTTCTGTGAATGAATGAGTGGCGCCCCTGATCTGGGTCCTGGGGAGGCCAGGACGGCGCCCGCGGCGGAGCTCAGGGCCCGGTGCTTCTGCCAGGGCTCCTCTCCACGGAGTGATCTCTACAGAGCTTACTTCCCTGGGTGCTTCCGGGCCGCGCGGCCCCACCTGCCTTGCTCCCTGGCCGTGACCTGCAGAGCCAGCTGGGCTGCAGGAACGTGAGGACGCCCGGCGCACCGGGCAGCGCCCAGGTGTTGGGGGCCAGGCTCCCAGAGCTGTGGTTACTGAGTCCCCGGGGATGGGGAGCCGCACCCCCTGAGACTCCCCCACACTGGGCCCGGCCCCGGGGCGTGTGGAGAAGTAGCAATCGGGTCACCCATCCGGGTGACTCTGTCCCCAGCAGCATCACAGGAGAAGTGTCAGCGGGTCCCCAGGTGCCTCCTCAGTGGCTTCCTGGCCACCGGAAGGTTGTGGGGAGGCTGTGGGGCTCCTGGTTTGTGCCGGATGGCAGGTCCTGACGTGGGTTTGAGGAGAAGCGCCGTCTTCTCCCGCAGGAGCCCCAGGGCAGCAGGATCTGGACGGGCGCCATCTCACGGCCCGGCACCTGCTCGCGGTGGGCGGAGTGGGGAGCAGGGAGGCCGATTCTTCCCAAAGGATCCCCAGCGGGACCTCCCGGTCTGTCCCCAGGGTGAGTCTGTGCAGGCGGACAGGCCATCTCGTGTGGGCTGCCACGTCAGTGCCCACACACGCCCCAGGTGACGAGGCTGCGGCAGCCCCGCGGCACCGAAGAACAAATCCCTGGAGGCCGAGGCTGCAAGGCCAGCAGCTTGACGTCCTTGCGGGGCGAGAGCTCCCTCCATGCGCCCAGGCAGACAAGCCCACGTGCAACTGACCCAAGGGCGAGTCCTCGGGGAGGTGCCCTGTGATCTGGGGGGCAGCCCGCGCCGGGCCCCCAGCTGCTGGAGGTGAGGGGCGACCATGGGCAGGCGGGCTGGGCCGGGGCTGGGAGCAGCTGCAGGGCCCGGCCTCCTCCGCCCTTGGCTTCTGGATGGCAGAGGGGCCCCTCTGAGTCCTGTCAGGGCTGAAGAGCAGTTCCAGGGTCCCCGTCACCCGAGCGGGGCAGGCGCACTCCGTGGCCTCTGCACGTGAAGCTGTGGCCTGGGCTCCATGGCCTCTGGTGTCAGGACTGCTACCTGGGTGGGGCAGGGGGGCTGCCGCCTGTTCCTGCACCCCTGGCCGTGTAGGGCGCGTGCTGACCCCCGGACAAGCACCGCTTGTGGGGCAGTGGACCGGGGTCAGGTGGGTTGGAGGGAAGAGTAAGTTATTCACACCAGACGCTGAGCAAGTTGCTGAGCCCACCTGGGTCTGCAGCAGGGACACTCGGGACACCCAGCCGTTCCTGCCCCAGAAACACCCGACAGACACTCCCACGTGACCTCGCACACGGGCGACGGTCACCAACACCCCCTTCGGCAGGAGGGTCGACCAACCCATAACAATGCGCCGCGGAGCGGGGTGTGGGCAGCACTCACCACCTGGCACAGAGTTGGGTACTTGGTGCGGTTGACGCCGCCGGCAAAGGCCGTGAAGGTCAGGGCTGCGTGCAGGCAGAAGTTCAGGAGCGTGTGCCGGCCCTTGCGGCTGATCCGGATGGCGCTGCGGGAACGCGGTGCCACGTTAGAGCCCCCCCTCCGCAGAGAGCGGGGAGCCCTGCCGGAGGTTGCGCACGTGGGAGCCGAGCTGGAGGGAGAACTCATTCCACTGCTTTGACAGGCGCGTGGACCCCCGATGGACCGGCATGGCCGTCCCTGACACCCGGCCACCCTGCCGCCTCCGGGGCCCCCTGGGCCAGGGGGGCTCAAGCCAGGTAGTGATCAGAGACGTGCCTTCCGGGGACTGCTGGCCATGAGGGCAGGGGGTCTCACTCCGGGGCCTCACCTCTGGTGCACGAGGTAGGTGATGATGGAGGCGAAGAGGCAGAGCAGCATGACGGCTGTGCAGGCGTAGACCACGGGGCGCAGGGCCTCCCCTGGGTGAGGGGGCAGGGGCAGGACAGTCTTCAAATCCTGGAGGGGACACAGAGCAGGCCCACATAAGCCACGTGGCAGAGAGACTGCGCGTGGGCAGAGCCTTAGGTTCTCCCTGAGGCCCGGCCCATCCAGCCAGGTGCTGGAGGCATTTTCCGACTCAGGGGACCTTGGCTGGGTCTCAGCAGGGGGGCCACCCTGCCAGGCGGGGAAGACCCTGCTCAGGTGAGCGCACACGCGGGAAGACCCTGCTCAGGTGAGCGCACACGCGGGAAGACCCTGCTCAGGTGAGTGCACACGCGGGAAGACCCTGCTCAGGTGAGTGCACACGCGGGAAGACCCTGCTCAGGTGAGTGCACACGCGGGAAGACCCTGCTCAGGTGAGTGCACACGCGGGAAGACCCTGCTCAGGTGAGTGCACACGCACGTGGGGCCCCCAGGGTCCTACCATCTCCTCGGGGCTCTGGCTGCTCTCGGTGATTTTCCTGGTGACGAGTCCCATCAGTTGCCACCAGGACAACAGAGACCTCACATAAATGGCCCTGACGCTAAGGGACCCCCACACAGCCTGACAACGGAGGGACGTGGCCCATGATGGAGGCCAGACATAGCGTCCTGGCCCAGAAGTGACGGAGGGAGGGCGCTGGGCGCTGCACGGACCTCAGGCCACGGTGGCACCTTCTGGACTGTCCACAGACAAGGTCTTTTGAAGGGCCATGTGCACATGCCCAGAACAATTCCTGTCCGAATGCCGCAGGGCTCAGCAGGACCCTGCGCACCGGCCGGGGGCCAGGCGGAGAGATGCGGAGGGGACACCGTGCGCAGTGACGCCCTGGTGCCACCTCTGAGCGCCAGGTCACAGCTCGTCCCAGGACCGGTGTCAGACAGTCATCCCGTCTGTGGGTTTTATTCGCCCCCCGGCCCCCTGAAGCGAAGTAAGAAACAAGGTTTCCCGCGAGGCACAAACATCTCAGAGGCGTTTCGCGCGGATGCGCCCAGGCCGGGCGAGGGTCCCGGTGCTGAGGCCGCAGGAGGCCTCGGGCCCCAGACCGGCCGCGCCCGCAGTGGACGTTGGCTAAGAAACAGTGAGTTCCCTCTGGCCTCCGATTTTCCTTTTTCTCCAAACCAGTCACCAGCTGCGCCTTCCTACATTTTTAGAGGTGACATTTAAGATTCAAAGTAGGTAATGCAAACCAGAGACACATTTTACATTTCAAAGCTCACACACATGTACCAGCCGCTCTGCAGGAATTTGCTCGGCCAGCCCCTGTGGGCACGTGCTCGCGAGGGGGGCACGGCGGGCCGACCCCTCGGGCTGACATCGGCTGCACTGACCTTGTGGGCTCGTCCCAGGCACACGGGGCAGCCCAGGCTCACAGCAGGGCTGGGGAGCCCCGACAGGGGGTGGGCCCCATCCTCTCCCCCATGGAGGCCAGGGTGGGGCTGCCGGGACTCCTGCTCACTTCCAGGCCTGGGGGTGCCACGGTCTCCTCCTCCCTCGGCTACGGCTACGGGCCTCCGCCCCCCAGGGGGCTCCGCTACAGGCCAGGTGGTGGTGTGTTTGCATTTCCTGCGTCTTCAGATCTAACTTCCTTTTACCTCATATTATTATTTTATTTGCATGTGCCTTTTCGGTATGTTCTGCAAATCAAATAAATCAGGACGTTAAGAACAAGACAGAGGGGGGTCAGCCTGGTCTCGTTATGTCTCTGAGCGAAGCACCCCTTTTGGTGAGGGGGACGCAGGGCCAGGGGCCGGGCCGGCGGGGGGAGCACAGCGAGGGGGCACCACCCAGCGCAGCGAGGTGTCCTCGCCGGTCCTGCCTGGCGTTCGCGGGACGTCCTTCCTCCCAGTCTGAACCCACCAGGTCCGGTTTCTTGAGAGCCTGGTGTCCCTTGTTGACTTTTTAACGATAATTGTATCTTATTGATCTGTCAGCCTTTCATCAAAGTGCTCCCGGGGGAAAAGCAGAGGAAAAAGATCAGTAACTTGTTGGTTCAGAGCACAAATTGCTCTAATTGGATGCTGCATTTACGAGTTTGCTGTGGTTTTCTTTCGGGGGACCTGGGCCGGCGGAGCTGCAAGGACCCCGAGCAGCATCACCGGACGTGCCTGCCAGGCGGGGTGGCCCTGGGTTCACGTTGGTCTCGTTAAGGGGACGCATTGTGGGAGACTCTCCAGATGTGGGGGGAAGGGGCATCGTGAGCGGTGAGAAGCGCCAACACTGGACAGAATTAACAGCACCCAGGACGGTCTTTCGGGTGCGGCGGGGCCCCTGAGCCCCGGGGGGACCCGCCCAGGGGGCTGACCCCTCTCCTTTCCCTTCAGAAGCTCCTCAGGACAAAACGCAGCGACGCGCTGGGGTCCAGGACTGTGGGAAAGGCGGACCAGGCAGCTCTCAGGGGCGACTGGGGCCAGGACGCCACGCGCAGACCCATCCCTGACCCGCAGACCAAGCGTGTGGAGGGCGGGGGGGTCAGAGATGAGGCCAAGCGGTCCCCACGGTGACCCCGGTGACCCCGCAGGGGTCAGGCCCCCTGGAGCCGCTGTGGGTCACCTCTGCTTCGCCTACAACAGGCCGCACTCCGCACTCGGGACCCGCATCTGCGAACGGACAGCTTGGAATTCTGCCGCCTGGGAGGCCACGCGTGCCGGCGTGGCGCCCGTGGGCCGCACGTGTGCGGGGGGCCCGGGCCGGCCCGGGGGGCTGCGGCCTCATGGAGGAGCAGCCTGTACCAAGAACACGCAGCCTCTCAGCTGCCTGAACGGCGGGGGCCTGGCGTCCTTCCAGCCTCTGGGGCGCTCGGCCGGGCAGACGCATCTCCCTTGGCTGCGCGTCCGGATCAACAGGAAATGGACAAGCGGCCGGGACCCCCTCGCGGGTGGGCAGTGGGGCCTGGCAGGGGCTCGTCGCGGGGGCCACAGATCAGCATTCCCCCCGCTGGTTCAGCCGGCTGTCCCTCACACATGCACACACGTGCACACACGTGCACACATGCGCGCACATGCAGTGGGCTGTTCACTCGCCCTCACCCTCTGGAGTCGAGGTGGCATAGGCCGCCGCGGGGCGCACGAGAGCCTGCAGGACGCAGCCACCCCCTGGCTGGGGAGGGAAACACCCCCTGTCCGCTGCGCGTGTCCCTGAAGCCCACCCACCGCCCCTGGAGTCCTGCCAACTTGCTCAGGGAAGGAGCGGGCAGGGCTGGGAGGAGGCCCGGCCCGGCGCCAGGAAGGTGCTCACAGGCCCTGGATCTGAGCCGGACGGGGCTCGGGCGGCGTCTCCTCCGTGGATGGCGTGGTTCCACCTTGCGGCGTGGCTTCAGCTACTTAGCGTGACCCTCGGGGGCAGCAGGAGGCAGGTGGCTGACCCTGCGCCCGGGCCCCTGGGGACGGGACGCGCCTGGACCCGGCTGCCCACTGGCTGACCGCTTGGCACGTTTCCTGGCTGGGCCTCCGAGCGCAGGGTGGCAGCCCCTGGCACGGCCCCTCCGGGCCCCTGAGCGTGGGGACTCACCATGAGCACCTGCCGTTCCGGAGGGGTGGGCGCCGCGGGTGCAGGTGGCGTTGCCACCAGCCGACTATGTGGCACCTTTGTCCCTGCCCGTCTCCATGGCGTCCGGAAGGTCAAGGCCCCAGACAGCGGCCACGGGCGCACCCGGGCCCTGGGCTTCAGGGCGCCTCTGACGGGCAACGAGGGTGGAGAGGCTGCGCCTTCCTGCAGAGAAAGAGGGGGTCTGGTCAGGGCCCGGGAGCCCCTCCTGCTGCCCCCACCCCCGCAGGCCTGCGCCTGGCTGCCCTCGGCCGGCCAGCCTGTGGGCTCCGGTCGGGGCTCCCCAGTCCAGGGGGCAGCCCTGCGGTGCCGGGCCGGGGGCCTCGGCCAGACGCACAGCAGCCAGAGGCCCCTGGGAGCAGCTCCTGGTGCCCACGGCCCGGAGGCGAAACTCAGGCTGTGCGACCGCCTGCCAGCGGCGTCAGGAGAACCCACCCACCGGGGATTAATCGCCCGAGAGCAGCCAGCTCCCGGGGCGACGTGGCCGGACCCAGGGGCTGGCGCTGCCCCCAGGCAGACCGGCCGCCTCCCCCAAGTTACTTGGAACCCGCATTTCCAGGAGCAGGAGCCTCAGCGCCGATGCCCGAGGAAGGACCTCGCCTCCCCCGCCTCCTGCTGCATCCTGGCCCCGGCCCCCGGCCCCCCCACCCGGCCGCCCACCCCTGGGACCCCCGCACGGGAAGCCCAACTTCTCACCTATTGGGGCAGAAGCAGCTGGAGCGGCCCCCGCGCGGCGCCTGTTGCTGGGGTGCAGGGCCCGCGCCGGGCGCCGGGGAGCAGGTCTCCATGCCCAGGGCCCCGGGCTCGCGGCGCGATCAACAGATTGCAGGGCGCCGCCGGGAGGCTGAGTCAGGGCCAGCGCGGGCTGGGCGCGCAGCTCCCAGGACGCGCGAGCGACGCCGGCCCGGTGCGCCTGCGGCCGCGGGCGGGCGACAGCGGGGACGGGCCGGCAGGAAGCGGGAGCCGTCACCATGGGGATGGGGGAGGGGCGGCGCCCGGCCGGCTCCCCGCCGCAGGCCCGGAATGGTTCTTCCCGCGCCCATCACAGCCGCAGAGCCGATTTAAAGAGACACCCGGCCGCGCGGCGCCTCCGCTCCGGCCGCCGCGGCTCCGCGAGGACGCCCTTCGCAAGCGGGCGGAGGACGGGCAGCTCCACCGGCGGGGACGCTCAGTTGGGGAAACAAACGTGGCCGGATCGCGGGCCCGGGAGGCATTTTCGGTCCTTGCGCGGCCGCAAACGCGCAGACAGGTGCACCCGCAGTGAGTCAGCAGGGCCGCCCCTCGGGGGCCTGGACCCCGCACCTCCAGGCCCAGCCCCTCCCGGCCAGCGTGGGTTGGGGGCCGGCGGCTGCCTGGAGGAGGCGTCCTGCCTACGTTGGGCGGACCTACCCGCGCTTCCAGCGTCCGGGCTAAGCGCGTGGGAACTTGGTGTGGGGAGCCCGTCACTGCCCTTCAGCCTTGATCTGAAGTCCCCAGGTCCCTGCTGTCCCTGGATTTTGAGGGTGTCGCCTAGGGTGAAGGGGTGAGAGGGGCTTTGCACCCCAGCTCCTTGGCCTCGGGGCTCCCCGCCTCCCTTGCTCCCCCGTGGCCCATGAGACCTGAGCCTGGAGTGAGAGGCTGACTCCCAGGGAAGGAGCCCCCCCCCCGGGGTGCTGGGCAGGGCTGGGGTCCAAGACCACCTGTCCTGAGGGCAGCCGTGGGCTCCCTGGGGCTGGGCCAGCGGACGAGAGAGGCAAAAAGGATGCCGGAAGCCCACCTGAGCCAGGGGTGTTGGCCCAGACACCCCCAGGCTGGGGCGACCCCACAGCGCTGGTGCCCTGACGTTCTCCACCGGCAGCCCCCCCCCTCAAGACCGGCTGGGGTCACGGTGACCTCGGGCCAACCCCTTGCTGGCTGCCCGCAGGTCTCCCAGCCCAGGGGGGGCAGGAAGGCCGGGTGAGGCTCCCACCTGGGGGCCCCGGCTCCCCAGGAGCGTGGAAAGGCCTGGAGGAGGGGAGGGGTGGGGTCACTGTCGTCACCTTTGCTCCGGGCACAGCGTCCGGGCCTTCATCCCCTCAGAGCCCCAGGGCTCTGCTCCCCGTCAGGAAGGTCAGCTTTGGGCATGTTTTGTGGGTTCAGGACTCCCCGCCCCCCTGATGTCTGAATACAGCAGCTCGGTCCGCGTCCTCCTCCAGGACACGGGGCCCAGAACTCTGCCCTGGGACCGGGAGTCCTTGCTGCGCGGCCACCCATCTGTCTGAGGGAGGCCGGGGGCGCTAGGGCCCTGGGCCCCGGTTCCTGCGTCAGGTTAAGTGCCTGGGAGCCCGGTTCCCTCGGCCTTGGGAACCTGCAGCCGTTGGTGGGAAAACAGGGGACGCCCCAGGTAGGAGGCTGGCCTCTTGGTGGACGGAACCAAAGGTCCGACCAGGGTCTGGGGTGCTCAGCACGTTGGCTGCCGGGGCCGTGGGGGCCGGGTCCTCTCCCTCCTGCCTCCTGGGGGCGAGGCCCGCAGGGTGTGCCCTGGGGGAGTTCGCAGAGGACGCAGGAATGGTGCCGGCGCCGCTGCGGACGGCTCAGGCCACACCGGCCTCTTTCCCGAACTGGCAACAGAGCTTTGGAGCTGCCCTATTTCCAGCCCCTGGGTGGGGTCCTGAGGACCTGAAATCAGGAGAAAGCGGGGACCTGCCGCCTGGCCTGGGGGCTGGCACCTGAGGCTGGCCTCCGCCGCTCTCGGCCGGCTCACACCGAGGAATGGGAGCTGGTCCCTGGTTGCCGTGACAACCACCTGGGGGGGGTGCGTGTGTGCACGCGTGTCTTCCTCCCCCTGCGCGCCCCGCTGTGCCAGTTTACATTTGTGTGCACCCCTTCTCACGAAGATTCAGCCAGCAAATTCTTCCAGCCCTGAGGTGAAGCCTCGTTGGGAACCAGTAATAAAATGAATAAACTTGGACTGTTTGTGAAACACTTGCCGGGCGCCAGGGGAAGCTGGGCTGGTGCCCAAGGTCATGGGGAGGTCGTGGAGGAGTTTGGGCAGCTTCTCTCTGTCCATTAGCCATCCAGAGGCAACATGAAGGGGCCTTTGAGCCCCTTGCAGAGAGTGGGGCTCCTCTGAAAGGCTTTGCCAGGGACCTCTGTGCCCGTCCAGGCCCAGCGGCGGGACTCAGGGCTCCTGGTCTGGGCCGAGTGGCCGTGGGTCTGGCTGGGCACCGCAGAGCAGAGGTGACTCAGTGAGTGGAGTTCCCGGGGACCCACCTCCACTCTGAGGGCCAGTGCTCGCCCCGGACCTCCACCCCCCCGGTGCCCTGAGGCCTGGCCCCTCTGTGACCTTCAGTGTCCATCGGGAAGGCCACTTGAAGGGGATGGACAGGAGGAGACAAGTGAGAAGACACCCTGAAAGTTGAGACTGTCCCCACTTCTTTGTTCTCTCTGGCCCTTCCCAAGTGGTGGCTCCACTTTTATCTTATTTCTCCCACAGATTTACATGTTCTCTTCTCTTTTTTTTTTTTTATTAAAAATATTTTATTTATTATCTCTAGACAGAGAGGAAGGGAGGGAGGCAGAGAGGGAGAGAGACATCCACGTGTGGCTGCCTTTCACCTGCCTCCAGCCATGAACCAGGCTGGAGACCTGGCTTGCAACCTGGTTATGGGCTCTGACTGGGAATCGAACCGGCGACTTTTGGGATCGCAGGCCAGTGCCTTATTCATTGAGTCACCAGCCAGGGGTTCCCTTCTCCTTCTTAGTCCTCAGACCCTCCCGGACCCCGCCCTGCAGGGAAGGCGCAGAGTGAAGGTCAGGGGCTGCTGAGGGTGGTGTGTGAACATGCCGGTGGGTGACGGGGGCTGGGTGGGTGAGGGGCCCATCCTGTGGGGCGGGGGCAGGGATCTTGGGCCTCCTACCTCTTCTGAGAAGGACCCCAAGGGACTCGGGGTGGGCTGGGGCCCAGGGTCCACGGCCCAAGGACAGGCTGCTGGGGTGGCATCCAGCCCTGGTGAGGAGGGACAGCGCAGACCAGCGGGCCTCGCCCGCCTGTCAATACGCATCCATCCCGCTGGCGCCCGGGCTGCACCGCCTGACCCCGCCCGACCCACGGTGCCCCGCCTGGGCCGGCCCCTCAGAACAGCCAGGCTGGACTGACCTTGCCAGCTTCCGCTGTCCTTGCCGCTGCCCGTCAGTGACCTCCTGCCTGGCGGCTGCCAAGACTCCTGGCCTTTGGGCCAAAGCGGTTTTTACCAAATTAGATGGGGCCCAAAGCCGGAGGCTCCAGCTGGCTGTCCTGTTAGGAAAGGATCTGTTGGGAAGTCGGGCCCCTGAGCCCCTGGTTCCCTCCCACCAGCACCTCTGGTAGAGGGAGCCTCCCGGGAGAAGGTGCTTCCTCCTCCCCTTCAGGGAGCCCTTCAGAAATCTGTAGTTTAAAGTTTTAATCCTCCTCCTCCCTATTGTTCTGGCTGACGCTGCAGAGGTTGGGACAACTTCTGACACCAGGGACGCAGGCAGGTGCCGCCTGGTGCCTGGTCCTGGGAGCAGCCGACGCTTGTGCAAACCTCTTCAGTGCACGTGTGATCACACATGCATACATGTGATTGGGTGTGTACACGCACACACGTGCCTATGTACATGCATGTGGTTATACGCACTCACACGTGCATGTGTATGTACATGCATACCACACGATTATAGCCCATTTGTATGCACATGCATGTATGTGTATGTGCACACCCACACACATGTGTGCTTACGTGTGCTCCTGTGCACTGAGGTCCGACAGCTCCTAGTCTCCTGCCCTTTGACCATCAGGCGAGGCCCTTCGGCACGACCCCCGGTGCTCACGGGGCTTCCCTGACCCTGACAACCAGCCTCAATCAGGCTCCAGCCCCCAACCCGCAGCCCGCCTGGCCCAGCTGCTCCCAGGCAGCGCCACGCAGCACACGCCCAGCCGGGCACGCGGCGCCCTGGTCATGTCAGAGCCCCGCTGCACAGCCCCCTCCTCTGACCTGCAGGTTCCCACTTGGTGGGGACGGCTGACCCCTTTCCCCTCAGGCCCCTGGACCGCAGGAGCCTGGAGTCAGGACCCAGGTTGCCATCCTCCCTGCCGTCCTGCCGTGGCTCCTGCCCTGTGTCTCCCAAAGTGACACCCAGGCCCGACCCAGGGACACGCAGGGGGCGGCAGGATGGAGGGGAGCAGAGAGAGAGCGAGACCCCTGGGCTGGGGAGGGAGCCGGGGGGCCCGGCTTCGGGGTCCCGAGCCTGTGCTCCTGGAGAGTGGCCCCCGCGCAGCAGCCTCAGCTGCCCCTCTGACCCCCCGGTCCGTGCAGCTGTCAAGTCCCATGTTCTTGGTGACGGGGACTGTTTGTCGGATCCCAACAAAACACACATCTGGATTTCCCTGTATCTGGTTTCCATGGCGACGGACTCACCCCAGCAGGCAGCCCCTCTCTGTCAGGGGGCTGAGCCTCCTTGAGAGACAGAGGGGGTGTCTCTGCTTAGGTCTGGGGAGCCCAGGGTGAATGGAGGAGCCGTGCTCTCCGGAGCTGGTCCAGGGCCAGCACTGTTCTGATGCATGTTGGCAGCCGGCCCCATCTCGCACCTGCCGGGACACCCCAAGTCCCACTGGGGGTGTGGCTGGGGCAGGGGCGCCTGGCTCGTGGGAGGGCAACCATGTGTCCTGAAGGGGAGGGACAGGCAGGCAGGGCTTCCTGGAGGAGGCAGCCTCTGAGCTGTGCCTTGAAGGACGAGCAGGAGTCCACTGGGCATGGAGAGACTGGCGGATGGGCAGAGGGACTCAGGCCAGCTGGCTGGACCCTCAAAGGCCAGTGGGGGGGGCACACCCTCCGGTGCCATGGGAGCTGCCCCGGGTCGGGCAGAGGGGCGGCTGGGAGGGTTCGAGGCCACGGGGACACTGGGTGGGCTGGGTGCGGGGGGTGCGGGGCCCGTCCGCTGGGGTGCAGGGCCGAGTGGGAGCCCCTGAGATCCCAGCAGCCCCTGCCCCTCCCCAGACAAACGCAGGCTCCAGGCCTCGGCGGCCAGACTCCCCCCACCCTCAGCCACGTCCTCCCCGCAGCCCGGCCTCCGGGAGTCAAGACGCCACCCACGGCTGCTGGTTCTGGAACGAGTGCCGCAGGGCCCCGGGCCCAGCACGCTGGGTGCTTTGTCCTTTGGCAAATGTGACTTAATCAAATGTGTTTTCACGACTCCTGGTCCAGCAAATGTCTGTTGAGGGCTCAGAGCAGACAGTGGGCGAGTCCTTCAGACCCCCCGGGACAGCCACCGGCCGGCCTCACGGCCCCACTTCCGGCTTCAGGTCCGAGGGTCCCGGGGCCAAGGCAGGAGCTGGAGCGGGTCGGAGGCTGGAGGGCGGGCAGTCTGCCCCTCAGCGTGGGAACTGCCTTCACCCCGCGCGAGCAGACAGGTTTGGGTTTTGGCCTGAGGCAGGAGAGGCACCGAGGGCCCTGGGATCATTAAAACCAGCCGCGCCAGCCACAGCGTTTGCGGGGAGGTTTCCAGCGCCGGGGCTTCCGCACAGGCCGGAAGGTGGCGGGTCGGGGAGTGAATTAAAAGAATGAATTGCCTGGGAACCGCAGCCTCTGAAAACAGGAAATGGCCCAAGGCTCAGGCCCGCACGATGGGCCGCGGGGACAGCTGCCTTGGCGCGTCTCCCGGGGCGACGGGCACCGGCTCCCGGCCACAGTCCTGCCCAGACGCGGTTTCCGAATGAGGGGGGACAGTCCTGCTGCAGCGTCGTGGGGGGACGTATCAGGGGGAAATGACACGGTTTCCACTGGAAACTGGCACCGGTGGGGACGTGGGTCAGTTGCCCCCTGTGGCCCCGAGGGCGTGATGGGGGGCGAGTGGGCCCCCCCACCCTGCGTCCGTGCCCTGCCGGCCGGACGGGGCGCATCCTTCCCCGGGATGCGCCGGGCCACCCTGCCCACCAGCTGCCCCACCTGGGGTGGGCTGTGCAGACTAAAGCCTGTCTCGCCACATCTCTTATACTAAATATAACTAAATGGAACGTTGACGAGAGGAGGTTTCTCCTAAAATACTCGGAAGCGGCGTTTACGGGAGACTAAGTGGATTAGAAATGTACTCGCTTCCATGTGAAACCCGTATTTTACATCCCTCTGAGCTTGGGTGGAAGATGCTCCCTCCCCATCTGCCTACATTTTAAACATGAACGTGTTTCTTCAAGTAACAAGTTTACAAAACAACAATGTTTAGTCTTTAAAAAAGTTATACCCCAAGGAGCAAACCTCACCCAACCGCAGGGCTGTTGAGTGAACGGACCGTTTCCTCCGGGGGCGGCTGGTCTGCAGCCTCTACTCGCCCCCCCGGGCAGAGCGGGGGATTCGGGGGTGACCTCCCGGCCGGCTCTGCACCAGCTTCCCAGGAGGGGGCCCAGCGGGGTCCCAGGATGTGCCTGGGACTCAGCGCCTTCGGATGCCAGGAGAATCACTGGGCTTTTTATCCAGGTTTCAAAAATAAAGCGTCATGGACTCTGAGCCGTGATCAGTAGAGAGAAGGCTCCCTGGGCACAAGCTCAGGACACTGAGCTTCTGAGAAAGCGCAGGGCCGTCAACAGGCCTGGGGGTGGGTAGGGGGGCTCCCCTGTAGCTCCAGCGCGTTTCACCCCGAGCCAGGACATCCAGCCCGTGACGGGGTCAGGACGCAGCAAAGACGGGTGGCCGTCTGGTTGTCAGCTGCCTTCTCCAGCACCTGTGGGTGGGGTGCCCGGACGCAGCCTCAGCTCTGGGGACGCAGGGCGGCCTGGGTGCCGCCTGGTTCGCAGCCGCGGGGTCTGACGCAAGGGGAGGCGGGACCGTGTCTCCAGGGTGCGCGTGTGGCTGCAGGCATGGGCCCCGGGTGCTCCGTGTTCCCACGCGGTTTTCACTGAAGAGCAGGCAAACCTGGTCCAACGGTTCCCCTGCACTGTCTCAAGATTTATTCAGGAAGCGAATGACTCCCCGAGGCCCTGGGCTTCCTGGTGGGGAGGTGCCGCTGGGGAAGGTGGGCGCTGTGCCCTGTGGAACCTGTCACCTGCACGCCAGACACGAGGACGCGGTGGCTCTCGCTTGGAGCACAAGAAACAGGGTCTGCGGGGACCTGCAGGGCCACGGGAGCCACGTCTGGGCACCGGGGCCCCTCCTGCCTCCCTGTCTCTCTGGTAACTCGCCGCTGGACTCTGCCCGCAGCCCCGGGACACCAGGCCTGGAGCTGCTGCTCTAGGTCTGAGATTCAGGGTGGTGACGCCCCAGCCTGGCTGCAAAGTCGGAGAGGGATGGTGACCAATGGAGGGGAGACATGGGGGTTTGGGGTGGAAAGTGCTGGATTCTTCCTGGAGTCTTTCTGTGCACTTAAAACATCTCAGATGTTTGCTTCCAACAGGCCTGGGACTGCTGGGTCCCCTCTGCCTTCCAGGAGCAGATGCCTGGCCCTCAGCCTGAAGGCCCTGACGGGGGCACAGAAAGTGACACCAAGGAGCAGGGTGTCGTCTGGGCCAAAGCTGTGGGCTCAGGCCCCAGCCCCCTGGGACCCTCGGGGCCGGCGAGGGCCTCCCTGTTTGCAGCCGTGTGGGCGCTGGTCCAGAGTGAACCTCTAACCAACCCACAGGCTCTGGAGTCTGGCGAAGGCTTCGGGGCTGAGGACGGGTGGTGGCCACCCAGTTTGAACCATTCGGCCAAAAACGGGACATTTTCTCCCTTCAAATCCGCAGGCACGCAGCCTCCTGAGCTCTGGGCGCTGGGGTGCAGGGCGGCCTCACCCGCCGTGGGCGCGTCTCTCCTTCTGGAGGCGCCTGGGGATCCGATGTGGAGCTTTCAGAACCGCGTGGCAGGGCACTTAGGCTGAAATCCCTGTAAGAAAGAACCTAAGAGGATTTCACGGGGATTTTCGCGGTGATGCTCCGCGTTGGACGCACTCCAGGCTGCTGTTCTCCGGCGTGCGTTTCCTGGAGTCTCTCCCGCACTCAGCCAAGGCACCCCGGGGTCCTGGTGGGCCAGGGGGAGGCCCGCCCAGTGTTATCAGACAGCAGGCGGCAGGCGTACACGTGTGTACATGCATGTGTGCGTGTGTGAGTGTGCGGGTGGGGTGGACATAGCTGCAGGCGGAGGGGCTGGGTCGACCTGTGACACTGACCCTGGTGAGCTGAAGAAAAGGGCCGGCCTGTCGGCAGATGCCTGTCCTGGTCCCCCGTCACGTGACTGAATCCAGCGCGACGGTTGTTGGAAGCTGACCTGCCCGGGCTGTTTCACTCACGGTGGTGGTGTAACTCGCCTGCAGTAACACCGCGTCCGCCACGTTCTGAGAACTGGGCAGAGTCACGGGGATTCGTTCCGTGTTGCCGCTTTACTGATGGGTGGACATCGGGTTGCCCCACCTCGGGGCTGTCACGAGCGTCCGGGGCCTCCTGCTCCCGGGAAACGTTCTGGGAAGCGAACCTTCAACTGCGTTTGCTCGGGTGGCAGCCCACCTGCCTTCCCTCCCCGAGGGGGACGGTCCTGCTGCTCCGTGCAGGGTCCCTCTGCGGGCACCTCGCCCGACGGCGGAGATGCTCGCTGGCCACCGTCCCCGTCCAGGGTTGAGGCAGCCTGGCGCCCGCGGCACCCACACTGACCGTCACCCCTGGGGGCCCCTGTCCTCGTGCCCCAGCGGGGTCCCCTGTGGGTTGGAAGCCGCTGGGGCTGCTTGTAATGAAATGCTGTTTTGTGCATCTGTGGATTATCTCAAATTTGCGCAAAACGAAAGCAAGTTCTGACAGAATTACGCGTTTATTCCTACTGTGCCCGCAGCACCAGCCACGTCAGTCTGGGTCTGGGAGGTGGTCCCGCTGTTTGCTGTCGAGGAGGCTCGAGAGGGAGGCCCGGCCGTGGAATCCACCGCCCGTCCGCCCGCCCGGCTCCGTCTCGGGTGCCCAGCTCTGCCCGCGGCGTGAAGGGTCCTCTGAGACGGCCCTGGAAGCTGGGGGGCTGCCGCCGCCACAGGCGGCAGAGGGGCCACACCTGGTCCCGCCCGCCCCGGCCGGGGGGCTCTCCCCAGACAGCAGGGGCAGCCCCTCCCTGGGCTGAACTCCCCTCTGGAAACACATGGTTTTGTTCCTGTCCATGGTCCTCGGTCCGGAACCTTCCTGCAGTCAGTGGAAGCGTGTGTGTCTAATCACCCAGGAAGGAAGGCCCCTCCAGTGTTGGGGTGCCTCCGAGCCAGCAGCTGGGACCCTCTGCACGGCCTGCGGTGGCCGGTCTGAAGACAGGACCGTGAGTCCTGGAGGAGCAGGTTCAAGCCCAGGACACACGCAGGGCGCCCCGAAGAGCGGCGTCCCCTGTAACAGACTGAAGACAGACCCCCAGCAGGCAGGCCGGGCATCGGGGGCCGTGGGGCTGGTGGCCTCTGTGAGCCCAGAGGGTCGCTGAGTCCTGGGGGGGCCCTGAACGGGGAGGAAATCACTTCCATGGGTGAGGAGGCCCCTCCCTCCCACTGGCCCTCGTCCCTGCTGCCTGTCCCTCATCCAGGGGCCTCGCCTGGGGCCCCCCCAGGGCCCCCCAGGAAGACGCCAGACGTCCGGTGGGGGCCGGCCCGCACCTCCCGCGCAGCCTGAACTTCACAAAGGAAAATGCGCATTGAGGTTTCGAGGGCAATTGGCTATTTTTAACGGATCGGCCTGGACTTTTTATAGAAGGACAGAGGTGGGCACTTTTCTCTTTGCACCACAGCTCCGGCCACCCGTGGTCAGTCTGTCTTCAAACATCTCACCACAAGGCTCAATAAAACGCAGTCATCAAACGTTGGTGAATTATATATTTATACCTTTCCGAGCTGGAATTCCTTTCAGGCTCTAGCGGGCGGTGTGACAGCTCTGATCTGCACGTCACCCCTCCCGGCGGCCTCACCGCAGGAAAGGCCGGGAGGTGCCACCTTCCCAGAACAGAGGGCGGAGCTGGCCTGGAGCTCCGCCAGGCACCCACGTTGCGCTGCCCCCCGAAAGGCAGCCTGCAGGACCTGGCCCACCTGGGACCCCTCCCCAAAGGGGAGTGGCAGTGGGAGGGGTGTCTGTGAGCCACAGCAGGGGGTGCGGGCGAAATCAGGGTCCAAGGCCCCACAGGTGGGCACCCAGGTGTTCTCGGCTGATGACCAGTAACGTCTTTTCACGTCTCACACCCTCCAGATTCTGCGGGTTCTGTCCGCCCCCCACCCCCCCGACCTCTGCCCTCCAAGCCCTGATGTCCTGCCGCCCAGGGGAGGTGGGGAAGCAGAGGGGCCACGGGCAGGAGGCTCCGCTTTCGGGTGAGGTGACCTCTGGGCGCAGCTGGTGCAGCTGCAGGACCAGGGTGCCCTCCGATGGCCACTGCGGCACCTGGCACCCGGGCCTCAGGTCCCCCGCCCGGCGCCGAAGGCCTTGGCTGCCTCCCGCGTCTGACACCAGACACCAGACCATTTCTAATGTTTCCCTGAGTGGTACCGTGATTTAAAATAAAATGTACACACCCATTTGGCCTTTGTCCCCATTCCTGGCCCCAAACTCCTAAAAAGCCCTTGGGACTTGCTAGGTGGTGAGCACGGGGTCCGTGGTGGGCGGCTGGTCGGGGTCCACACATCCAGCCTCTGGTCCCTGTGGGTGCGGCTTCGTCCGCAAATGCTCCAGTCTCTGCAGATGCGAGATGAGGCCGCCCCTCGTCTAGGGCGCCCATGCCGGTCACCGGGTCCTGAAACAAACTAGAGGGGGGTTTGAGGCACAGACACGGGGAGGTGGCGGCAGAGGTGGGGCGAAGTGGCCGCCAGGCTGGGAGAGCCAGGCAGGAGCGCCCTCCCTCGAGGGTCTCTGCAGTGGGAGGTCTGGCTCCAGGCCCTCGGGGGCTGGTCAGTGGCCACAGAAAACCAGGGCCCGGGGGCCCCACTTCTGCCACCTGGGCACCTCTCCTGACGGGTGGCTTTGAGGGTGCTCCCAGGATCTGTGGGGGGCAGGGGTGGGGCGCAGTTCAGCCTGTAGGAGCCTCTGGGCCGTGCCCACCAGGGGGGTCTTGGCCCCCTGTCTGCACCTTCCATGCAGGGCTCTTGAGGTCAGAGGACGGAGGACGCCCCATGGACTCAGGACAGGTGTCAAGAAGGGTGGGCGATGGGTGGTGGACAGGGGTGGCGGACGGTGGGCAGTGGACGGGCCGAGGGGGGAGCAAGGGCCGGGACTCTGGAAGAACAAACACGGAAGCTGTGACGTTTTTCTTTCCAATCCATCTGCGTTTATAAATGTCTTTATTCAGCTTTGTTTGCAGAGGGAGGTTATTTAAGTTTCAGTTTCAATAACTGAAACTAGGGCTGCTATTCTTGTCCTGATTTTCCGCTCCCTGCCAACAGGAAACAAAGTCACACGCTGATGGATGACGACACGCCAGCGATGAATTCTCCCCAGCTTCTCGGCCACCTCAGCCAACAACAGGGGCTCCCCAGGTGCGGTGCCGAGCCCCCCAGGGGCCAGTGGCGGAGGGGGCTTCTTCCCCCGCCGCTTGGTGTCACCTGTCGGAAACTAGGCGGTGGCGGGTCTCATTGCCCGAGTTCCTGAGGGAGATGTTTACGGTCGGGGTGACACCTCCCAGGACACTGCCCAGTTCGGCTCCCAGGACACGCTGGTCACCTTTACGGTGACGTTGTCCGCGCATCTGCGGGTCACCAGGGGCGGCCCCGTCCGAGGTTGACACAGAGTCTGCGGGGCCGCAGCCTCCCCGCCAGGGGGCGCTCGCGCCCAGCCCCCCCTCCCCCCCGCCCCCGGCACCGCCTCGGACCCGCTTCCTCCGGGTTCCTGGGCCCCGTTCTCCGTCCCGTCGAGCTTGTCGATTCCTGTCGAGCCAGCGGGGCGGCAGCCAGGCGGGCGCCAGGGCCGCGGGGTGTCCCGGTCCCCGCGCGTCGCGCTCCGGGAGCGCCCCCCCCCCGCCGCCGCTGCAGGGTCGCGGGCGCTGCGAGCGCCGCGGGCGGGGCCGTCGCTCCGGACAAGTGTGTCCCCGACGCCCGCCCGTCGGGCGGTCCGCGTCTCGGTCGCTAGGCAACCGCCGCGGAGCCGGGAGTTGGGAGCGGGGAGTCGGGGGTCGGAGCGGGGAGCCGGGGGTCGGGAGCCGGGAGCCGGGAGCCGGGGCCGCCATGGACCTGGTCATCACGCAGGAGCTGGCCCGCGCCGAGAGCCAGCGGGGTGCGCGGCGGGCGGGGTGCGCGGCGGGCGGGGTGGGGGGAGGCCGCGCTGTGGGGCGCAGGGTCCCGGGGGCACCACTGGCCGGGCGGCGGGGAGCGGCGATCGCCGGGGCGACCCCGCCGCGCGGCCCCCGAGGGCGCAGCCCGGCCCCGGCCCGTCGGAACCGCGCCCGCCGCTCACCCGCCCTGGTGCCGGCAGACGCGGGCGCCCTGCAGCGGGCGTACGAGCTGATCAAGTCCGCCAACCTGGGCAAGTCCGAGTTCGACCCGAGCGAGAGCTTCAGCCCCGACCTGTTCGTTCTGTGCGCCGAGCAGGCCCTGAAGGTCGCGGCGGGGCCGGGGCGGGGAGCCGGGGGGCCGGGGCGGCGCCCGCGGAGGAGGCGGGTCCCTGGGTTCTCGCTCCCGCGCCGCGGGGAGGGAGGCAGCGACCCGCGGCGTCTCCGCAGATGGGGCGGCCGGACGTGAGCGAGGACTGCGTGCAGATGTACTTCAGGGTGAAGGGGCCGGTCACCCAGTTCCTGGGCCGGGCGCACCTGTGCAGGGCCCAGCTGTGCGCCCCCAGGTCCAGCGACAACCTGGTGAGCGGCCGAGCCCGCCCATCCCCGTCCTAGTTCCTGGGGGAACATCGGCCCCAGAAGGGCGCCCCGGGGGCGGGACGGCGCGGGTCTGCCCTCCACTGACCCCCAGGCTGCTCCCGGAGTCCCAGCAGTGGCTACGTCACCATCCTTCCCAAATCGTCTGGCACGCAAACCTTAGAACACTTTTCATCCAGAATTACGCGCCCAGTTCATTTTCAGGGAGGGTCCTGTTGGCTCCTCCCTGAGCGCGGCCGTCTGACTCCACATTTGACCTGCGCGTTGGGGTGTCGCGTCAGAGTCCCCGGCAGCCGCCCTGAGCCAGAGGGAAACTCAGGGGGCAACGGCCAGGGGCCCCCTCCCCCGGCACACAGTGTCGGCCTCTCCCGTCCTGTACCTGTTGGGTGTGGATTCGCAGTTGGGAGGGTGGGCATTCCAGTCCCACTCTTTGTTTCAGAAGGAGTTTGAAAATTGTGTGACTCAGTACATGAAGGCAATCAACTTCGCCAAAGGAGAGCCCAGGTGGGTCGGGCGGCTACCGGGGTCCCTTCAGCCTGCAGCTCTGGGCCTTTGCTGCACTTCGGTGCCACGCGAGTCCCGGGCGCAGAGCTGGGCCTCGGGCAGCGTCTCCATCCTCTGCTCTTTCCGGGACCTGCAGGTGCCTTTTGCCAGCTTCCCCCATGGGCCTCTTTCCACGGGTCCCCCTGCCTGCGGGGGTCGGCATCTCAGCCGCCCCCTGTGCTGCCCCCACCGGCCGGTGCCTCCCGGCCTCACCCCAGGCCAAGGCCTCCTCCCGTGAAAACGGTTCTGCTGCGGCTCCAGCCCAGGTTTCTGCGTCATTAACGCACACGTTACCAGCCCGGAACCCTGAAGCTGTGGAGCTTGCCCGCGGCCCGATTTGGCAGGACACGTTGAAAGGAGATCGCAGTGAATCCTGGCCCACTCACTCCATCTCCCGCTACCTGCCACTCTGGCCGCCTGCCGCTGGCCTCTGGAGTAGGGGCTGGGGTGCCAGGCCCAGCCCCCGGGCTCCCCCTCAGCTCAGGCCTGTGGCCAGGGAAGCCTGGTGACCCCGAGCCAGAGGCTCTAAGGACAGGGGGTGTCTCCAGGGCACCATGCCCTGGACTCTTGAAGCTGGAGCGGTGGGCATTGTCGGGGGAGCCCTGGTCACTGCTGCACACCGGAGCTTGGGGTACCGGCACAACGCCTCATGGGGGCCAGTGGCCTTGGGGGCTATCGGGACCACCTTTAACAGACCTGGGTGCAGCCAGATGGAGCAGGAGTGGGGCTCTGGGTGAACCCACAAAGGAGCCAGCAGCCTTGTCCTACCGCCAGCACCCTGGGTCCTGCTCCTTCCTGGGCGCTGGCGGCAGTTACGCACCCACCTGAGGGCAGCAGAGGGGCCTGCCCCGCACCTGGGCTCCCGCCAGGCAGAGCCCCTCCCGGAGGGGAACCACCCTGCGCCTCTGAACGGCCTCCCCCCGGCCCTCAGGGAGGTGCTCTGAACCCCCAACTTGGCATTTCTTTTTTCAGAAAATGCTTTTATTGCTCCACTGCAGCTGTCCCAGTTGCCCCTCTGCCCTCCTGGCCCAGCCCACCCCCCCACCCCACTCCCTCACCTTTGTCCATGTCCGTGGGCCACTCCCACATGCTCTCTGACGAGCCCCCCCTTCTTTCCACCATTATCCCCGTCCGCCCGCCTCCGGCCACTGTCGTCTGGTCCAGTTCCCAGGCCTGTGGCCTGGTTTGTGCGTTTCCTGCCCAGGCACAGGGATGGCTCCCCAAGGCTCTGCTCTCCCCCTTCTCCCTTCTGCTCTCCTGGCGGATTCCTGGTCATGTTTTGGGTCTCAGCAAGATGTCACCTCCAGGAAGCCTTTCTTGGTTCCTTTTGCTCTTGCCTGTTCTGTCTACCCCTTCATATATTTTTGGGGGGAGCTGGTCACTTGCTGGAGTGACTGACGCTTGAGGAGCCCGCTAGCCGGGCGTCAGGCGTGTGTGGCCCGGTGACTGTGGCTGGGGCTCCGGCTGGAGGTGCCTCCAGTCTGGGCAGGGCACCCCCAGGAAGGCTGTGCAGGGGTTTGTGGGACTCCTGCCATCGGCTGGAGACAGGACTCCAGGTCGCCTCCCAGCGGAGGGCTGGGCCAGGCTGCCCTCCTCCCCGACCCCCTCCCCTCCCGCCGCAGGTATCACTTCCTGGTCTACAACGCCTCGGTCCTCTACTGGCGGATGGTGAGGCCCTTCCTCAAGCCTGGCTACTTCCACCATCTCATCTCCAGCCTCTCCCAGATTGTGAGTGTGCTGACCCAGACGGAGGAGGAGGACAAGGACTGGCAGGCGGAGCTGATGCTGTGAGTGGAGGCGGCCGCCCCCCATGGCTGCACCCCAGCTCTGCCCCGGGGGTGACGCCCGTCCGCGGCGCGCGTGTGGGTCCCGGCTGTGACTCTGGTTTTGCGTGCGGTGTCGGAAGAGTCTCTCAGCTGTGGGTGACCGCGCGCGGGCGTTACAACGGGACACGTGTTTTGACTCAAAATCCAGAAGATGTGACCTGAAAACAGCCGGGCTCCTGGTTTTAAAACCTCAGTTCAGTCCATTGAGAGCAGAGGAGACGCTTTAGCGTAAAACTCAGCCAGAGGGGCAGGCGCGTGGTGAGCCCGTGGCCACGGGGGTGGCTGCAGAAGCCACCACGGGTGGGTCAGGGCACGAAAGCCAGGGCGTCCCGGTGTCCTGCGCTCAGGCCAGCGACGGGGGAGCAGCCGCAGGGCCCTGCGGGTCTGTCCTGAGGCTGGAGCCCGGTCAGCAGGCTTCCCTTGGTGCTGGAGAGCCTTGGGCGGAAAAGACCCGTGAGGGGGACCCTCCCCCACGCCCGTGAGCCCGCAGTCATGAGCGCGGGTCCCGGGGTCTCCTCAGCAGGACGGGGTCTCCTCAGGGTCCTGTCCCTGCTTCTCTGCCGTCCAGGGAGCTTCTGGAGTGTTACCTCCAGGCCGGGAAGAAAGAGGAGGCCTCCAAGTTCTGCGCCACGGCCGCGCCCTTCGTGAAGGCCCACGCGCCGCACAGATACCGGCAGATGTTCTCCGTGATGGTGAGTCGGGGCGCGAGCGTCTGCAGGGACAGGTGGCTTTGTTCGATGTCACTGTTGCGAACACGGCGTATGAGAGCAGCCGCAGGCCCACGTGCGCCAGGGTCTAACCGTGTGGGCACAGACGCAATGGAACCAACCGCCGTGACTGCACCGGGTTAAAGCGGCGGGAAACCCGTAAAGATAAGGAAATTTCCATGATCGTACAAGGGGCGCTCGCAGTGCATTGAGTTTTGGGTACAGGAAAGTGATCTATACGTGGAAGCTGAATAGGAAACCCGGGCAATGGGAAGATAGTTGTGGGTGAGGAAGCGAGTTGGAGAAGAAACCCTGGCAACAGGATAACCACACGCACCCCCGGGGGGCTCCGAACCTGTCCCTGTGCACCCGGCGGCTGCCCTGTCCCCTTTGGCCTCAGGTGCGACACGAGCTGATGGACGAGCCGCAGCTGAAGGAGGAGAAGAGAAACTCCATCAGCCTGTCGGTCACTTTCCGCATTAGCGTGCTGCAGCGGCAAGTGCGGGGCAGGGAGGGCGGGGTCGCCTGCGCCCCGTCTGCAGGGTGGCTGTGCCCGGGGTTGCTGGGGCTCCCGCCCCTGGGCCGGGTTGAGACTTGGCTGGGAAATGGAGTGAAAGGAGGGGGCCTGTGGGCTGAGCCTGCTGGAGGGGCCAGGGCCCCGGCGGGGACAGGCAGAGGCAGGGAGGCCAGGCCCTGGGCAGCAGCGGAGGCCTGGCGCCCCTCACGGTGGGCGCTGCGCGTGCGGCTGGCCTGGCAGAGGGTCCTGGGCTGTCTCCATGCTCAGCGACTGGGGAGGAAGCGGGGCCGGGAGCCAGGGCGGCGGAGGCAGGGAGGGAGGAGGCGGGTGGGTCCTAGGCCTGTTCCTGGACCGAGAGGTTTTCGGGCCATTTGAGGAACCCTGACGCGAGTTTGAATGGATTCCAGGAAATTGGATAAAAATGATTTACCTGAAGACGTCAGCAAAATTCTGAAGAGCACCTACAAGCAGCTGGGCTACTACAATCACCAGCGCTTCCCGTCCATCACGGAGGAGAAGTGAGTGTCCGGTTCCCAGCCGCACACCCCGCGGTCCGTCGGGGAAGCGCAGGGAGGCGGCAGAGCTGCGCGGAGGTTCCCTGGGGCTCCTCGTGCCCTGAGGGCCGTCCTGGTCCGGGAGCACGTGGGATGGGCAGCGTCGTCGGGTCCGACCTTTGGGAGTTAAACTTCGCTCTGGAGAAGCACTTCTCAAGTTCCCCAAGCTGGTCCTCCTTCCTGGGTTTGGGCAGGGGAGGATGAGTGAGGACTGAGACCCTGGGGTGGTCCTGGTGTGCCTTCCTGGAGGGGAGTCAGAGGCCGCAGCGGGTCCCCCTCTCCCGTGCTTGTCTGCGAGGCGGGGTGCGCGCGGCCGAGACGGCTGCGTTGCTTTCGGGCATCGGTGCTGACCGGCTGGGCGCAGAGCTGGGGCCAGCCGGGGCCTTTGACCGTCCACTCTGACCACGGCCCCCGGTCCCCGGCGGTGACTGTCGGCTTCCCTGCCCTCCTAACGTGGGCGCGTTCTGGCCTTTGCCTGTGACCGTGGTTTTGGGTATTTTTTCAGTGTGACGTTGGAGAGTTGATCTGGGGTATGGCGGGCTGAATTGTGATCCCCAAAAGATAGGGCCAAGTCCCAGCCCTCGCGGCCTCCCTTGGAAAGAGGCCTTTGCCCATGTGAGTAGCTGGGCCCTGATCCAGGGGCTTGTGTTTCCACAAAAGGGGACATTTCAGACACAGGGACTCACTCAGGGAAGAAGATGGAGCCAGGAGAGAGGCCCCGGGACCCCGGCCACACGGGGAGCCGGGAGCCTCCACCTGCGTTTCCTCCCAGCACCCCTCGGGGCCTGTCTCCTGACCCCAGAACCAGGGCCAGCCTCCTGCTGTTTCAGGGGCGCGCGCCCCAGAGCCGCGCTGCCAGTGCAGGTGGGACTGGGCTGCTCGCACCGTCTGTCGGTCCCCTCACGGCGTCTGCGGAGGGCGGCCTAGGGGGTCTCGCGTGACGGCTCACTCAGCCCAGCCAGGAAGGGGTGGGCAAGCCCAGGCGAAGCCACTTCTTTCTGTTTTTTTGTTTTGTTTTTTAATTATTGATTGATTTGAGAGAGAGGGAGAGGCAGGCAGACAGACACGGGCTCACCAGTTCACTTATTGACACATCATTGTCGAATCTTGCACGTGCCCTGATCAAGGACGGAACCCCCAACCTTGGCTGCCAGCCGGCGTGCGGCCAGGGCTCTGCTGGCAGGTGAATGTCCTTCCTGCCACAGCAGGTGCACGTCCTGCCGCGCGGGGGCCGCCCCGGTGCCCCCACGGACACATGGCTGCTTTGCTTTTGTTTTCAGGATCCTTTTGCTTTTTGAATTGGCTCATCTTTCTCTGACCTTGAAATGTGAGGGCGTCTCCTCCAGCTGCCTCTCAGACTTGAAGACCATGGACAGCAAAGTAAGTGTCCGGTGGCTGTGCTGCGGACGGTGAACTGACGCTGAGGGGGGGACAGGAAAGGCTTGGAATCCCCAGGAGGCCGTGTCCCGACTCCGTCTTTTCCCACGAATCCTCCATGGGGAGGTGTGGGTGTGCACGCCGTGTTTGTCTCCCTGTGTTCGGGGCCTGGGGCCTCCGGGGGCTCAGACAGCCCAGGGCCGCCCAGGCTCACAGGTCCCTGACCCAGGTCCCGCCCAGCGGCCCCGGCTCTGTGCGTCCTGCCCTTCACTGCCCGACACATAGAGGGCGGCAGCGAGCTCAGCGGGCCTGTCTCCCTCCGGCTCCCTAGGACTGAGGGTCCCAGGTTGCCACGCCAGGGCTCTCCCCCTCTCGGCTGTGTGAGCCCACATCCCAGGTCGCCCCCATGCGCTGGCTGCGTGTTTGCGTGTTTCTGGTGTGAGAGGCCAGGGAAGGTCTCAGCCAGGAGCAAGAGCTCATCTTAGCCCATGGAAAAAACGCCAGACTCTGCCCCTGGAAGAAATGCAAACACAAACCGGATACCGAGAGAAGGCGGTTCAAGCCTCACATCTGATCACGGCTCTGATCCTGCACCCAGACTGCCGAGAACTTGAAATACTCAGGAGATCCGACAGCTGAAAAAGTGCAGAGGATCTGGGCAGACCTCCCTGCCGACCGGCCACGGGCGCCAGGAGGCCAGGCGCTGCCGCCTGCAGGACCTGCCCTGGTGGCCGCTGCTCTCCCGCAGCCCGGCCGTCCACCGTGGCTTCTGCAGTGAACGCAGCTGTGACTCGGGGGGCTGGGCCCCTCGAGACCACCCCACTTAGATGCGGAATCCACATCGCTGGTCCGTAGGTTGCCCACAGCTTCTGTGTGACATGGCTGCAGGTGGGGGTCCCACGACCTGCCCCCTATTTGCTGGAGCAGCTCCCACAACTCAGAGAAGCACACGTGCTGCTTTATTGTATCACAAAGGACACGGACGAGGGACGCAGATGAACGGCCGTGCCAGCCGGGCCCGGGAGGGGCTGAGCACAGCGCTGTCCCTGGGAGTCGGGCTGTCTCCCCCGACGTGGGTGGCCACCAGCCTCTCCCTCGGCAGGAGAAGCTGCCGGGCTGGAAGGTGCCCCCCTCTGACCACGGCTCCTCCTCCTGGGGACGGGCCCCTCCAGCAGCGCCCGAGGGCCCCACCCAGACTCACCTCAGGGTGCGAGGGTGCCGGGTGCTGGGCAGAGACTGTGCCTGTCACCGCCCAGCGATGCCCCCGTTAGACTGGCAGGTAGGGAGACAGGCCCGCGTGCCCGCGTGTTGGTGCCAGGTCACTTGTAGGAAGTGGAGTTCCCGGCCTCCTCCCAGCAGGCGCCAGCTCAGGACAGAGTTTGTTTTAAAATTCAGGGTCCAGTGACATGGGCTACATTCTCTCCAGTAAGTTCTTAAAGAAACTTCTTTTCAGTTTACTCAAACCTATGCGTCTTTTGGGAACCTTTCAAGTTGATCCATTATGATTTCTGTTTCTAGAACGTCTGCCTTTGCCGGGAGGGGGGCGCGTGGCCCCTTCCCTGAAATCTTGTGTCCCTGTCCGGCAGGACCCAGGGAAGCTGATTGAAATCTCGTGTCCCTGTCCGGCAGGACCCAGGGAAGCTGATTGAAATCTCGTGTCCCTGTCCGGCAGGACCCAGGGAAGCTGATTGAAATCTCGTGTCCCTGTCCGGCAGGACCCAGGGAAGCTGATTGAAATCGAGTGTCCCTGTCCGGCAGGACCCAGGGAAGCTGATTGAAATCGAGTGTCTCGAGTCCGCGCTGGAGGCCCTGAGGCTGGAAAGCAAGAGCAGAGTCTACATCCGGTCGGCCCTGGAGGTAAAGCTGGGCAGGACCCGCGGGCGGCTTTCCTGCAGCTGAGAGCCGAGTCTGGGCCACGTTTGGGGGTGCTGGGGGGTTGGGGGGCCCCTGCTGGCTTCCCCCGGGCTCTGCCACTGGCCCCCCGTGACAGGCATGAGCACAGCCTCTGGCAGGAGCGGCCCTGCGCCATGTCCCTCCACAGTGCCACGCCCGGTCCCTGCGGCTCCTGGGACCACCTTGGCCCCGTGGGCCTGGGGCTGGGGTGAGACTCCCCGGCTGGGCCCTCCCGAGGCCTGTGTGGACCTGCCTGCTCCACCCACCATGCATGCTGATAGCAGTCGCCTCTGGTGAGGGCCTCTGAGACAGGCTGCCCTCTGGCACCCCAGCTGCTCTGGGCACAGGCTCTGCCCCCTGGATGCTCCCCAGCCTTGGGGTCCACTGGAGGCAGGTGATGGGTCCTCATCTTCCAAGCCCTCGAACGGGTCACTGTCTTGTGTGCAGACCCAGCTGAGCATAATACAGAGGCTGGACGTGACGCTGCAGCGAGCTGTCCGCCTGGGCAACCCCAACGTCCTGCAGGTGGTGTGCACCACGCAGTGGAACCTGTGTCTCCCGCTCCTGCAGCACAACCTGCGGCACCACCTGCGGAAGCCGCTGACCAGCATTGCGGAGGTCCTGGAGAAGGTGGATAGGTAGCCGCACATCTGCGTCCGGGCCTGTCTGCTCTGAGGGGGGACATGTGGCATTGGTGGGCGAGGGCCAGGGCAGAAGCCTTCTCACCAGGGACAGGGGTGAAATCCAGCTGGTTTCCCCCAAAAGCTCTGCAAGCAGGACAATGCACCTGCTTTTAGAGAGGGCCGGAGCGGCCGCAGAGGGACGGGGATGTTCGTTTGTTGCGAGCTGGTCAGGCTGCCTCACCGCCTGCTCACGTCAGCTAGGCCAGGCCCCACGCTGAGCCCCAGAGCTGTGCTGTGAAAGGGGGTGGCCAAACCGTGTCCCTGCACAACTGCACCTGCACCTGCACTTGCACCTGCACCTGCATCTACATCAGCACCTACACCTGCACCTGCACCTACACCTGCACCTGCACCTGCACCTACATCGGCACCTGCACCTATATCTGCACCTGCACCTACACCTACATCTGCATCTGTGCCTATACCTACATCTATCTGCACTTGCACCTGCACCTGCACCTACATCTGCACCTGCACCTGCACCTGCACCTGTGCCTACACCGGCATCTGTGCCTATACCTACATCTATCTGCACTTGCACCTGCACCTGCGCCTACACCGGCATCTTCCGTGAACAGGTGTGTGGAGAGACAGCAGGGAGCAGGGAGTTGCATGAGACCTTCTTGTCGGCATTGTTGAGTGCTGCCCAGGCAGGGCTTGGGGTGACGGTATCAGTGGGTGGAGGTGGGGTGCCCCACATCATGTGCCCCTTCCAGCAGCTCTCCGGGCAGGGACTCCAGTTCGCTGAGTTGCTGCTTCTTAGTCAGCTGGGCCAGGTCCCCTGTGGCCTGCAGGGACCTCCTGCCCCTGCTCCCCTGTGCGAATCCTTGAGGCAAGGCAGCTCGGGGCCTGCAGGAGACGGGAGAGCCAGGGACTGGAACCTCTGAGGGGCTCCCAGGCAGCCTGGGCCTGTGACACTGCGCTGTGCCCCCAGCCTCATGGTCCTGCTCCGCTGCCAAGTGCACACGGAGCTGGCGCACATTGAGGAGGATGAGGACCGGCTGGAGCCAGCCATGGAGCACCTGCAGAAGGCCATGCTGCTGGACAGCCAGGGCCTCTACCAGGAGAAGCTCAAGATGGCCTTCAACCGGCTGCGCCTGTGCTCCATGCTGTACCAGTCCCCAGAGCGTGCAGAGGACAAGGCCATCATGGCCATTGAGCAGGTACGATGGCCTCTTCAGAGCCCAGAAGTGCTCAGGGGAGGTGAGACCTGTGCCGTGTCTCTTCCTCACTCAGGCCAAGAAGGCGACCCCCAAGGACAGCGAGCGGAAGAAGCGGGCCCTGCTGGTGAACGCGGGCCTGGCTCTGGCCCCCGACGCCTTCCAGATCGTGTTGGACAGCGAGAATGAGGCCAAAGGTGGGCGCTGCTCTCTCCCAGGCCTGGGGCCCCAGGCAGAGCCAACTCGGGGGCCTGGGTGGAGGGTGAGTGGGCTGACCCTGCAGCACGCCTGGCAGCATCCCACACCCAGGGCCCAGTTAGCTCAACGGGTGCCCGTCAAAAGACCAAAGTGCCCCAGGGAGGCACCCCCTGCCCTCTGCCCGCGTCCGGAGCCCTGGGGTGGCCATGACCTGTGGCTGCACCCTGGGGACACTGGTCATCTTGGTTTGCATCTCCCTTCTGCCCTCAGTTTCCACAGGGAAAATCAGGAGCCGGTTCACCGCCCTCTTCGCTAAGGCCAGGCACCACACCAGCAGCGTGGACAAGGCCGCCGGGCACTTGCGGCGCCTGGGGAGTGATAATGACAAGGAGAGGTGAGCGCGGCGGGGGCGGGGGGCAGCCAGGTGGTGCCTGCACCCCGAGAGGGAGCTGAGCGCTCACCTCCGTGGGTCTCACGTGCGGTCCTGGAGGCCGGCAGGCAGGGGCACGCAGCTGCGGGGTTGGGGGTCTGGAAGGGGGACCCCCATTGCTCCCGACACAGCCCAGCCTGGGGGTGGGGTGCTCACCTCTCTGGGCCCCAGGGGAAGGTGGCACTTCTCAGCCATCACAGTGATGGGGACCAGATAGCAGCCCGTCCCGCCCTCTCACCTGCCAGGGCCTCGCTGCTTGCCGCCTGCCCCCGGCTATGCACACCGAGGGTCTCAGGGTCGTTCTTGGCCACCTTGGAGGTGCAGCCGCCCGGGGCCTGCCGTCAGGAGCAGCCGTCCCGGTGTTTCTGGTTCCGCCAGCCGGGCCTGAGGTCATGGTTTCCTTCGCCTGGGTCTTGGGCACGCAGGGTGCAGATCTGGGCGGAGCTCGCCAAAGTTGCCCGGAAGCAGGGCGTGTGGGACGTGTGCCGGGCGGCCTGCCGCTTCTGCCTGCTCTACGACTGCAGCAGGGGGAAGAAGCTGTCTCGGCTGCGGAGAGGTGCGGGGGCGCCGGGTCTGGTCTGGAAGTGAGGGACGGGGTCCGTGTGGGGGGCCCGGAGTCTGGGGGCCCTCGGGGCCCCTGGCATTTTACGGAGGCGGCCAGGTGACGGCCAAGCCTGTTCACGGGGCGGGGGGGCGACAGTGACCGCAAGGTGACCCGTGATGGTGACAGGGACCAGGGTCACCCTGGTTGTCATCATGGGCAACCAGGAGCCACCTCTGTGCCTCTGGCTTTCTGACCTTCACTTTGCTTGACCTCGACCAGTCACTTGGAGGCCGCCAGGGGGCAGAGAAAAGGGAAGGAACCTGTTTTGAGTGGGAGACCGAGGCCACCGTGGTGGGAGCCTGCAGGCAGGGCCAGAGGGCAGCGGCCTGGGTGGGGTGGGCTGCCAGCCGCCTGCCTGCAGGCCTGGTTCTCAGGGGCCGGCCGGGCTGGCTCCCCGTCAGCACTGGGTCTGGGGGCGGCCGGGGTGCAGGCCGGGGCTGCTGGAGGGGCTCTGGCCCAGTGGGCAGCAGGATGCAAGGCCTTGTGGAGGCGTGACAGTCGGGGAGGCGGACGCAGCAGGCAAGCACCCGCCATCCCCACGTCCTCCCAGGACGTCAGCTGGAGGTGGGCCCGCCCCTCCGGGAGGTTTCCTCCACCCGTCCTGGGCACAGTCCTGGCCCCTCAGGGGTCCCCGCCATCCGGGAGCTGGGGAGGGGCTCCAGCAGGCGGTGGGCCGGCACCCCCACCTCGCTGTCTGCGGCCACATCTGCCCCACCCCTGTCCCCAGGAAAGAAGAAGCTGGGCTGGGACAGCTCAGGGCAGGACGCCTCCATCCAGTCCCAGGTGCTGCTGCAGAGGCCGGGGTCGCCCACCCTGCTGCGGAAGTTCGCGGAGGTGGGCTTCATCAGCGCCGAGGTGGGTCCCCCCAAGTGTCCCCTCAGTCCTCTGGGGTGGCCACAAGTTCCTGGGAGGTTTTCTGGGGGAAAAGCAGGAATCAGAATGTCACACGCGTTGATGTAAATGTCCCTTGGAAGTGGTTTCTGAACTGTGCCTGGCGCTGGGGCTCGTGCCCTGAGCTGTGCTCTTGCTACGCAGGCCACCGTCCAGCTGCTGCGGTCAGAGGGGGTGGAGCTGAATAACCACCCTTTGCCCCCCGAGGACCTGAGCCAGCACCCGGCCGGCTACGTGCCCGAGCCGGCTGAGGACAACGTGGAGTGGATCACTTACAGGCAGGGGCAGGGGTGGGCGCGCCTGCGTGTCCATGGGGGGAGGGGGTGGCCCAGCCCCATCTGACCCACAGCCCGGTCTGCACAGCCCATGAGCTCAGGGGTTGAGTCTGTGAAGTAAATAGAGGAAGGTAGGCAGACGCGATCGCATGGAGCTGTGAACCCTGGAGGCTGCCTGGCCCTTGATGGAGAATGTGTCCGCAGCCCTGCCCCTAGTGGACAGTTGTCACTAGTGCACAGCGCTGAGCAGGACCGGGTCACCCTGAGGAGAGGCCTGCAGGTGCAGGCGGCCGCCAAGGGGAACAGGCAGCCTCGCTGTGGGTCAGGACTGTGTCCTCAGACCAGGGGGTCAGATGGCGTGTGTGACGGAGAGGTGTCCCCGGGAGACGGGGGCTGGGCAGGTCTGGGGTCCCCCAGGGGGGGCACCTCCCTGGCCCGAGCCTCCGGGGCAGCCTCGGCACGGTGCGGCGCTGCTGGCTGGGAGAGGCTGGGTCAGCGGGTGTGGCCGCGCCCGCAGGACCTGGATCGAGAGCCTGTCGCAGTACGCCATCAGCAACTGGCTGCGGTCCGCGGAGATCGGGCAGGAGATCCAGGAGGCCTGGATCGTGCAGAACGCGGTCGCCTACGTGCTGAACCACAACCAGCACCTCCTCAGGGCCAGGCGGCAGAGGGAGCTGGTGGACGCCCTGTACCACCTGCTGAGCATCGTCAAGGCCACTGGACACAGCGGGTGGGTCCTGGCGCCGGTGTCCCCTGCTTTGTCCTTCTGGGGAGACGGGGCTGCCACCACCTGGGGCCTGACGGGGACCAGCTGAGGACAAGGGAGGGGGACACGGGGAGGGCTGCTCATGTGATCCTGGGGTCCCCGTTACTAGCCTGCACCCCTGAGCCAGACTCCCGCCTCTGAACTGCAGGTGGCGAGTGGCGACCCGTGAGGCTCCCACCTGCCCCGGGTCCCAGCAGTGCCCAGCGTGGGGCCCAGCCTGTCTCTGTTGTAAACAGAATGGCTGGGAAGCGTTTGCTGAGCTGGCGCTGCGGGGGGCAGCGCAGGAGACTGGGGGTGTGTGGGGGGGTGCAGCTCTTGCTGGTGCGCGTGTGCGCCCGGTGGCGGGCGTGGAAAACCTGTCTGTTTGCCTCTCCAGACGAGCACTGCGGAGACCGACGCCCCCAGGCACTGGAATTGGCAATTGGAAAACCCCCAGTTGGGTCAAAGTTTTATCCAACTAGAAAGAAATTTTAAAACTCTCCTTGAGCGTTTTCTCTTGTTTTGGCTTTCAGTCCGGGCAATTAGGTGTAAGCATTTCCCTCAGAAGCTAACGTGGAAACTAAAAATGACTCCGGATGGGGCAACATGGGGTGGGACACTTTCTGAAAGTCACGAATAGAAAGAACACGGGCCACAGGACGAGGACACGCCCGCGGCCGGCCCCTCCCGGCGTCCGGTGTGCGAGTCCGGCAGTGGCGCCCTGGGGCTGCGGGGCCACGGCCCGCGCTGAGCCTCCCCGAGGCCGCGTCCTGCGTGTTTCTGTGGTGTCTTGGCCCGTGGAGCTCAGGCGTGACTGTTTCAGGTGCCCTAGAGCCACGGCCTTTCCGGGGAGACACGCAGGTCCCGAGGAGGCGAATCCGGTCTGCGAACCGATGGGTGTTCTCAGGCCACTGCCCAGGCCTGGTGGCCGGGGCCTTCCTGTGCGGCCGGCTCCCACCCTCGGGTGCAGGGCCCTGTGCTGGGGACAGACGGCCCCACAGCAGGGCTGGCCCGGCAGCTTCCCGCCCCACCTGGGAGCAGCTCCCTGGCCGGCGCTGGGTGGCGGGCGGCCCCTCTGTGTCCCGGCGGCCGACACTGGCCTGGGCCCGGGCTCACCGCTGGCGGCGCCTCCGTCGCAGGGACCCTGTCATCCTGGCGTCACTCTGCACGGCGCTGGCCCGAGGCCTGATGATCAGCTGGATCCCCGCCCAGGTGCCAGAAAAATCCAGAAGACCCATGCGACCCAACCTGTCTCATGTGCCCCTGGACCCCGGGGCCACCTCTGAAGTCAGAACGGCCGTGGAGGTACCGCCTGCCGTGCGGGCGTGTGGGGGTGCCGGGCGTGTGGGGGACCCGCTCCTCAGTCAGCTGCAGGGGGAGGGGGGGCCGTGCGGGTGAGACAGGGGAAGCGGGTCCTGGGCGAGGAGGGGGACACGTCTCTGAAAGCGGGGACAGTGTCGGGGTGACGCCGAGCAGGCCCAGGCCGCGGGGCGCTGGCCACTCCTGGGGGGAGGGCTGAGGGACCCCGCGGCCGCCCAGGCCACCGACACGCGCCGAGAACGTCCCGTGTCGGGTTCGAGTCGGTTTCCCGAGCCGCGGACGCCCGTCGCAGGTCTGCGAGTTTGCCCTGAACCTGTCGGACGGGACGGTGCCGGAGGAGGCTGTGTCCACGGAGGCCCGGCAGCAGCTCATCGCCACCTGGGTGAAGGCCAAGCAGCTGCTGCAGCAGCAGGTGGGGCCGCGGCTGGGCGTGGAGGAGCAGGTGCGGCCCGTCCCGCGCCCCCCGCGCTGCCAGCCCGGGGATATGGGGTCCCCTCCACGGAGGCCGCTGTGCTGGCCCCTCCACCCGCCCAGGCCACGGTGTCCCCTCCTCCTCCGGCCCCCGGGCTGCTGCTCTAAATGTGCCCCACGCTGCTGGGCCTGCAGGGGTGCCATCCACCCTTGGTGATGCTGTGGCCTTACTTGGAGGTGCGCTCAGGCTGGATGGGGGTGTCAAGGGACCTGAGCTCTGGGCAGGAGCACCCCCAAGGGAGGAGCCCCCCGGACCCAGAGAGGAGAGAGGCTGGTGGACACCGTGGAAGACCACCAGGAAACTCCCATGGGCACCGGCGGAGCCAGGATGGGCCAGGAGACCCGAGAGGCGGTGAGGGTGGCCGTCTGCGCAGCCTGACGCCGGCCAGAACGGGGCAGAAGGGAGACAGCTGACGGCCCTGCTCCGCTTCCTGCCTGGTGCCAGGTCACTGGGAGACAAACTTTCATACAAATCGCTACCAAGAAGCTGGTGTTTCATAGGATTCAAGTCCCAGGCATCCCAGACCCTCCCCTGGACCCTCGGGCTCACGGACACTCTGCTTCCTTCCCTCCAGAGCAGCAACGAGGACATCAGCGCGGTGACCAGGGTCCTTGTCGCCCTGGAGATGTACTCCTGCAACGGGCTGGGCCTCATGGACTTCACTGTGCCCCCCTTGGCCCAGGTAGGTGCCGCCACGTGTGCTGGGGGTGTGCCAGGGGCTGTGCACAGGGCCCCCAGGGGCCACTTGTTCCAGTCCTGCCGTGAGCGGTGGTGTCAGGGCAGAAGGCCCAGCCCCGATGGCCGGGCTCGCAGGCTGAGCACCTTTGCCGCACACGCTGTCCCCCAGGTGCACACGACTGTGTCCCTCTGAGCTCCCCCGGTGGCCGTGGAGGGCAGGGGGTCCCTGGGGGGGCCGGGGCAGTGTGTTCACTGGGGCTCCCCGCCCGAGCCTGGGCCCAGGCTGATGACCAGCGACGCGGTGATTCGGCCTCAGGGGCGTCCGCGGGGGGATGGTCCTCTACACACCCAAGTCCGTCCGGGGCAACGTGACCCCGTGGCCTGCAGCGGGCGGCGAGCCTTTAGCAGACGAAGGGCCGCCGCTGCCACACGGGCTCCGTGGCCTCCGTGGCCTCCGTGGCCTCCGGGCCGGAGCTCCCCCACTGAGCGGCGCCGCGGCCTCCGCCAGCTCGTGAAGATGGTCTCCGAGTGCAGCTGGGCGGACGCCCTGGTCGAGCTGTGGACTCTGACGCGCGTGAGCCACTTTGCCTACGCCGCCCGCGACCACGAGACGGCCGTGGCCTGCACCCAGAAGGCCATCCAGATGGGCGTCAGGCACCTGCGGGTGTTCAGTCCGTAAGTAGCCTCCTGACTCCTGACCTCGGGGCCAGAGGGTGTTGGGGGCTCTCTGTCTCCCCCGAGATACCATCCCCTGGCCAGGCCGCACGCACCTCGCTGTACCCCAGCAGCCCTGCCCGCCCGGGTCCCTGTGCCAGCCGGGCCCCTGGCAGCTGCGCCCAGCAGGGTCCTGAGGCCACTGGAGGCCCCGAGCAGCGAGGGCGGCAGCGTGGAGGACAGGAAGGGCTCACGGCCCCCCGCCCTTCCCCCCGACACATGGCTTTGCTCCCAGGATCCTGAGTTGGCAGCGAGCTCCCTGTACACACAACGCTCCTCGTGGTTCTGGGGTTGACGGCACTGGGCCAGGGAGGCCTGGCGTGGGGCCTCTCAGGAGACCTCGGGGCGTCCCGGGCTCTCTCTCCTCCGTGCGGTCCCCGCGCCGGCCCCGCCACGCTGAGGAAGGCTCTGCCCGCAGGGCCAGGGCGCAGCTGGCGGCCGAAGCACTGAGCACCGCCGCCTGCATCCAGGGCAGGAGCATCCTGGAGAACCTGAAGGGGCGGAAGCAGCTGCGCCTGTCCGCCGCCAAGGCCTTCATGGACAGTGTGAGGTGAGCCACGTGGCTTCACGGCGGACGACTTGCGTGTGCCGTGCATCTGGGTGCGTGTTGTGTGCGGGAGGCACAGCAGGGCATCGCCTGGAAATGCAGATCCCGCCGTGGGGTGGGGTGGGGCGGGTCACAGGGGCCCCCCTCCGACGCCCGGTGGCCGGGCCGGGTCCCAGGTGGGCACTGGCTCCGGGTGAGACACCTGGCCTGGCTGGGCCCTTTGGGGGTCAGGAGCTTCAGGTGTCTGGGAGTCTGCAGCTCGCAAGGGGGGACTCCCTTGTAGGTTTGGGGGCCTGGCGCACAGCAGCGCGCTGGTGATGCTGGCCGCGAGACACTACTGGAACACGCAGCTGCCGCTGCTGTCCTGCGCCGCCCACAGGAAGAACGCCAGGAGCAGCATTCAGAGGATTGTCAGCATCATCAACAAGACCGAGGCCCAGAAGCAGGTGCCCTGGGTCTGGCTTCCTGGGCCCCAGGGCTGTCGCACAGGGGCTTCCTGCAAAAGGGGAAAGACGGACCCTGGGGCCACTCCATGAAGGGCTGGAGACGGTGGCCGGCAGGGGGGGCAGCCACTGGCCAAACTCAGTGCCTGGCTCTGACCTCCCTCCTCCCGCCGCCCCTTCTCCCCCTCCCCTCCAGGAAAGCCCTGACCCCTCCCCAGAAAGCTCCAGAAGGAGGGGGGAAGAGGGGGCAGGACTCTAGAATGAGCTCAGGGAAAGCTCAGACACGGCCCACCAGGGCTGACATTCTCCCACCCCACCCTGTCGCCCCATCTTGGTGGAAGGACCATCCCTGACCTTAACCCTCACCTCACTGAACACAGTGGTTCCAAGTGTCCTCCACGTTGCAGGCTGGGTCAGCGTGGACCTTGTGTCAAAGGCTGGGCAGTGTTCCACGGTGGGCACAGCCACGCTGTCTGTTCCCCCGGGAGCCCCCTCTGCGGTGAACGCGGGTGTGCGAGTCCAGTCCCTGCGGGGGGTTCTCTGGGGTCCACACCTAGGAGGGGAGCTGCTGGGGGCTTTGTGTTCAAACTTCGCAGGAACTGTGGCTGTTCCCACAGCGGCTGCACCATTTTCCACCCCACCTGCAGGGCACAGAGGTCCCAGTTTCTCCGCATCCCAGTCAACACCTGCCATTTCCCATTTTTAAAAACGTAGCCGCCCTGGCTGGTGGCACAGTGGATAAGGTGCCGGCCTGTGAACCCAAAGGTCGCTGGTTCAATTCCCAGCCAGGGCACATAACCAGGTTGCAAGCCAGGTCTCCAGCCAGGTCTGTAGCTAGAGGCAGGTGAAAGGCAACCATGCATTGATTAAAATAATAATAATAATAATAATAAATAAATAACTAAAAACGTAGCCATTCTAGTAGGTGGGAAATGGTCTCTCATAGTGGTTCCGATGCTCGTTAGCCTAAGGGCTGATGCTGCGGAACATCTTTCATGCACTCATTTCTTTTTCTTATCTCATGGCTTTGGCCACAACTTCTAGTCCGACACTGAACAGCAGTGGTGAGAGCAGGCACCTGGCTTGTTCTTGACCTCAGAGGGAAAGTTTCTCCCCCTACAGAGCATTAGTTTGCTGTGGGTTTGTCATCAATGCCCGTTGTGTGGGGGCATCTCCCACTGGCCCTAGTTTTGCAAGAGATTTTAGGGTAAAAGGCTGGTTTTGTCAAATGCCTCTTCTTCCTCGGTTGAGATGATTGTGCAGTTTTCCCTTGTTCTGTGGCTGTGATCCTTGCATTGGTGGTTCTTCTTATGTTTAACTGCCTCATTCCCTGGGCACACCCCACGCGGTCGTGGTGCATGGTATTTTCATTACGCTGTCAGGTGGGATTTGCTGATGTTTTATTGAGCACTTTGGTATCTATTTGTGAAGACTCTTTGTTTATAATTTTCTTGTGATGCCTTTATCTGGATTTGCTATCAAAATGGCTTTAGTCTCATAGGAGGAGTCAAAAAGTGCTTCCTCCTTTTCAATAATTGAGGAGGATTCATGTCAAATATTTAAATCTTGGGTGGAATTCATCTGTCAAGCCGTCTGGTCCAGAACGTTCCTTTATTGGCAGATTTCTGGTGACTGGCTCAATCCAGACTGGTTAGAAGTTTGCTAAGGTTTTCTACTTCTTCTTCAGTCGGCTCAGGCGGCTTCCATGCTCCTCAGGATTCTTTCCACTTCTTCCAGGGCATCTGGGTTGTGGGCTTCCGGTTGGTCATGGGATTCTCCCACAATCCGCTACTCTGAGCTTGGAAGGAATGTTCCCGCTTCCACTTCTGGTTTTAGTTGCTTATGTCTCTTCTGTTTTTCCTTGTCAATCTAGCGAAAAGTTTGTCAATTTTGTTGACTTAAAAAAAAGCCATCCTTTGGTTTCATTGATTTTCTTTGTATTTTCCTGATCTCTTTATTATTCCCTCCTTTCTGCTGGTGGGTTAGTTGTTCTTTTTCTAGGTCCTTAAGGTGGAAGGGACCAGAGTCGACGTCCCGGTGGGAGCCTCCCTCTGCCCACTGCTTCACTGAACCCCTTCCTGCCGGCTCCCCCGCCCCACGGAGGCTAAAGGACGAGTGTCACTCTGTCACCGGAGGAGCTGTGGGTGATGGGTGGCCCGGGTGCGCCCCCGTGTGGCTGGCGGCTGGCATTGGATGAAGCGTGTTTTAGAAATGTGGCTGCAGTTCCTCATGAGGGAAACAGAGCAGTAGAAACCCCTGCGCATTCCAGCCCACGCCGTGTCTGCTTCCTCTTCAGAAAGAAGGGAGCGTGCAGCGTCTGCACCAGTGGCCGACCTCGGACTTCCAGGGCGGAGGGACTTCGGAAGGCAGCTTCCTCCCCGGTGTGTGGGCACCGCCGGCCGCGCGGGCCGGGGTGGGGTTGCTCTGCCCCCTCCCTGCCCCCTGGGGGTCACGGCAATACCCCGGGTGACGGGCACTGGGAGTGCGGCCCTGGGGCTGGTGAGGTCCCACTGCGCGCCAGGAGCCTCCGGCTGCCCCGACAGGCGGCTTCGGGGGAATCAGGCTCCATTTCCATAAGCGTGCGGAGACCCGCTCCTGAAGGAAGCTGACCCAGAACAACGGAGACCATGTTTCCGGGGCCACGGCTCAAGACCAGAACGATGATTACCTGCTAGAGATGCACCACCCCCGCCAGGGGAGCGTCCAGTGGGCGGTCCGGGCGGGAAGCCAGGCGAGAGCAGCCCCAGAGGCCGTGCTGTCTCGCCGAGAGCCACGAACGTGACTCAAAGTAACCGGAAGGAGGTGCCGGTGGTTACGCACGGAGCGCCCAACGCCGCAGCGGTCACACTGGGCGGCGTGAGTGGCCGGACCCCCCGGCGGTGGCTGAGAGCCAGGCGTGCGGCCCAGAGGCAGCGCGGATGTCACGTGCGCAGTCCTCCGTGCGCTAAAAACCATCACGTGGGTGGAGTGGGGTCGTAGTTTTAAAATTCAGATTCTAGGGAAAACGTGGAAAAGTTGAGCCAGCGGAGACTGTGTGAGAAGGTGATTTCTAGCCATGAACTCGATCAACGTGGCTCAATTCAGGACCCATGAAAGTCTGATAGTGGGGAGGACAGGGAACGGGAACGTGACCCTGGGCCCACAGGCTGCAGAGGCAGCAGCTGGGCGCCGAGCTGCCAGGACCCGTCCAGGGGTCTGCGGGCCCCGCTGCACACGCGGGCTCCCTCCCCGGCCCCTTCCCGAGGTGCCATCGCCCGTGGCCCCCCGGAAGGGCGGTGGAGACCCACCTGCGCCCTGTCCCCACAGAGGCGGAGGACGACCTGTCCCTGCGCGCTGCCCTCTACGGGTTGCTGTTCCACTGCCACGCCGACCAGGACGACTGGGAGGGCGGCCTGAAGGTGCTGGACGAGGCCGTGCAGGTGCTGCCGCGGACGGCCCACCGCCTGTGAGTGCGCGACCCCGGACACCCCCCGGCCCCGCGGCTCCCCAGAGCCTCTTCCTCCCCGTCCCTTCCCGGGGCACTTTCCCTCCACCACAAGCAGTGTGGGGACTGGGGACAGAACACCCGCATACAAAACTAACCGCGACAGTTAAAAACAGACCACAACCGACACCCCAGGTAGCTCAGGTTCCGTCTTGCGGGATCGTAAGTAGGAAAACGAACGCGAACCGGAACTTGTCATCCACCCGAGGCTGTTGTTTCTCTTCAGCTTGATCTTCAAGCACATGGTCCTTGTGAAGTCCAAGCTGGGCCAGAACTTCACGATGGAGATGCAGAAGTTCAAGGACGAGAGTGAGGACTACTTGGCCCACATGTGGCACCGCCTGGCCCTGAACTCCAAGAACGTCCATGGGGAGTTGACCTGCTACCAAAACGCGATCCAGGCCTTGCAGGTGCCGCGTCAGCCTGGGGGTCCCGGCGGGGCGGACAGAGCCCCGCCCAGCGTGAGGGGCGGGGGGATAGGGGTGGGGCTGGCGAGCGGGAGGCCAGCAAAGGCGCTGCCTTTGTTGAGCTGCAGGAGGCAGGGAACCCTCTGTTTGTCCACCGGGGCCTTGACGAGCCTACTCGTCATGGGTCTGGGAGGGTCTGGGAGGGGGTCCGGCGAGGGCGAACCCGGGCGAGAGGAGCCCATTTGCCCCCAGAAAGGAAGCTGCTTCTCGCTGCAGATGTCAGGGCGCCGGACGGGAAGGGCAGCGCCCTCACCGCGCTCTTCCGGCCGGCCCCCCAGAAGCCGGAGAGCGAGTGGCTGAAGGTGGAGTACATCCTGGAGTTCAGCGAGTGGCTGTACCGCCAGCAGTTCTCCACGGAGGACGTGGTCTTCCACCTCAACTGGGCCGTCGACATCCTGCTGGGGATGGAGCCCGCTGGGGGCAGCCCGGAGCCGGCCGGTGAGCACGGCCAGCGGGGCTGCTGGGCACAGGTGTCCCCCGCTGTCAGCCCTTCCGGGTGACGTGCAGAGGGGGAGGTTCCATCGCTCCCAACCACAGCCGTGACCCCAAAGCCACGGACGCCAGCAGCCCCCTCCCCCGCCCTGTCCCGCAGGGGAGCACGCGCCCGCACCGGCGGCCCCGGAGAGGCCAGAGACCCGGGAGGCAGGGACGGGCTCCCTGGGGAAGCTGCGGAACGTGAGGCAGCTGGAGGCGCTGGCCCGTGCCTACGTCCTGCTGGCCCTGATGCTGTCCCCGGGCGCCGCAGGCTACCAGGACCTCTGCCTCCTGGCCTACGCGGCCGTCCAGCGCATCTGGCAGGTGGGCTCCGCGCGCCCCCCACCAGGCTGTGGCTCCGTGTTTTGCTCCCAAAGATTCTCTAAAGACTTGAGACGTGTGCAGTGTCTCTCGGGGCAGCCGTGGGCCCCTGGCCCCGCTACTTCCACCACCGCTGCCTCTTCCAGGGAGCCCTCCTCTCGGAAGCCCCACGCCGTGCTGTGCCTGCAGCACGGACAGTCAGCCGACACCGGTGTCTTTCTGACCATCGGCAGCCCCGCTGCTGGACTCCAGCAGCCCCCACCTGGCTTCCCCGTCCCTTCCCAGCAGCTCTTGTTTTGGGGACCTCCCACGGGCCATGTCCCCCATCCCCTTGGCAGCAGGAAGAACGGAAAAGAACCCCCTCCCAGGATTCTGGAAGACCCTTCAGGACACTCATGTCCTGTAAAGCTGTCCTTGAGGGTCACCGTCCCCCCGTGTCCCTGCCAGGCCAGAGTCAGAGTGTCACCTCCCCAGGGACATGGCAGCCACCTCAGCTTGGCCCACCCGTGTGGCCACAGCGGATGAATGGGCACCAGGTTGCCTCTCGGAGCCTTAGGGTCTCCGACCTGCCCCTCAGATCTGAGTGTCTGGGGGATGCGCCTCTGGGCCTAACGTGGCAAATTTTCATTTCATTTCCCAGGTTTCTTTACTCACAGCAGGAACACGCATTTCAGAAAGTAAAATTCCAGTGGCAGCAAGTTCGCCTTTGTTGTTGGTGAAAAAGGAGAAAGAGAAGGTCAAGGACAAGGAGAAGGTCAAGGACAAGGACAAGGACAAAGATAAGGACAAGGAGAAGGTCAAGGACAAGGACAAGGACAGGGAGAAGGTCAAGGACAAGGACAAGGACAGGGAGAAGGTCAAGGACAAGGACAAGGACAGGGAGAAGGTCAAGGACAAGGACAAGGACAGGGAGAAGAGCAAAGACCTGAAGCAGGTGCACCTGTCCCCGCAGTTGTGGGCGGCGCTGTGAGGGGAGGGGCCCCAGGCGGCCACGTGGCTGGTGTGGCCACTGCGCACGTCCCAGGCCGTGGGGCCTCCGTTTCCTCTTCTGTAGACGAGGCGTGGAGGTTTCTCACCCCCTCGCACGTCCACGGGCACACACACATTCTCTGGAGAGTGACAGGGGGGTGGGGGGTGTCTGGCTTCTCCCCGGAGGTTACGCCACACCAGAGCAAGTCACCATCAAAAGCCCTGCAAGGTGACCCACAGGCACGCCTGGGTCCTGGGTGTGGAGGGAGGGGCTGCCCTGGGCTCCCCATCAGGTGGACCCCGTCCCGCACACCCTGCCCCTCCTGCGCACGTGCGAGCCCTCACGGATCCGCGCCTGCCGCCCCTCTGCTCCAGTCCCGTTGTGAAGCCCCAGAGTGGGACCCCCACCTGTGCTCACAGGCCCAGCGGTTACTGGGGGGGGCGTGGCCTGGGGACCCCCGCTGGGCTCCCGGTGCCCAGGGCAGGGACTGTGAGTGGGAGCTGCCCGCAGTGATGCCCCAGCCCGGTTTGGAGGTGAAAGTGGATGTGGCTTCCGGCCTGGGTCCCAGGGGTGCCCCCCGGCACCTTTCAACCCTGAACACCGAGTCTCCGCTTCACAGTCTCAGCCCCCGGCTCCCAGCAGAGAGCCGGACGACGTGCCCACGAGTGTGGAGGCCTGGGCTGCCTACTTGTGCCCAGAGGAGGTGACGGCCCTGTTCAGACAAGACAAGAGCGACTTCACCGTCAACGCCTCCAGCATCCAGCGGCCGGTGCGTCAAGGGCGGGAAGTGTCCCGGCTGGGGACCCTGACCCTTCAGTCCCCCGGGGGCTGGGGCCTCCGGCTGCCCCGTGACCGCGCTGCCGCGTGTCCGCAGACGTGCACGCTGTACTACCTGGACCAGCTGGCCACCGCCCTGCAGAAGCTGTCCCTTCCCGAGCTCTCGGTCCCCGTCCTGCAGCTGGGGGCCCTCATCTCGGCCTGCGTGGTGGACAGCAAGAGCCTCAAGGACCTCTACCACCTGCGGTCGGTGCCCTTCTCACTTCCGGGGGAGCCAAGCTCCTTGGGGAGGGTGGGCGGCTCTTCCTCGGGCTTCACCACCTCCCGGGCGAGGCGGCCGCCTGGCGGGGTGACGGGGGTGGTCCTGCGACGCCCTGAGGGGCCACGGCGGACGGTCCCTCAGAGCCGAGTCCCGGGCTGTGCACACCTCAGGCAGCTGCATGTCGGCCGCGCTGCGATCGATTCTTTTAAACATCAGTTTTCACAAGAATTACAGCAGAGCAGGCCGGCGGCAGCGGCCAGGGCCCGAGAGGCGGGGGGGACGTGGCGGCTTCCCCCCGGAGTGCGAGGGCCCCTGCCGCCCGCCGCCGGCACTTTTCGTAGCTTGGAAAGTGGTGGAAAAGACCGTCAAACCACACGTTCCTTTACGCGTCCACCACTATCCGGGTGCCGGGCGCAGCGCCCCTGGGACAGCGGAGCCCGTGGGACAGCGGAGCCCGTGGGACAGCGGAGCCCCTGGGACAGCGGAGCCCCTGGGACAGCGGAGCCCCTGGGACAGCGGAGCCCCTGTCGCCCCCAGGCTCGCCCTGGTCTGCGCCGACCTGAGGCTGAGGGAAGCGGCCGCTGCCCATGAGGACGTGGTGGGCCAGACCTACATCGGCGACGCGGAGCAGGCCAGGTTCGCTCAGTCACCCGGGGGGGCCCGGCCCCCGGAGCCCCTCGCTCAGCGCTCTGGACAGCGGGTGTTGGGAGGGTCCCGGGGTCCGGGCAGGGGGTGCCGTTGGGCCAGGGGAGGCAGGCAGAGGCCGAAGACCTCCAGGGGGCAGCAGGAAGGGGGGCCGCGGCCTTGCTGGGTGCGCAGAGCTCCGTCTGGACGTGGGTTGGAGTTGGAGTCGGATGCGGTGGGGCAGCGAATGGGCAGGAGGCAGGCGTGTGGGGGCCCCGCTGGCTGCTGCGTCGGGGGATCTCCCTCGTCTTTGCAGACACGTGCGGGAACCGTGGCCCCTGGAGTTGTTCGGATTCCCAGGGGCTCCTCGGCCCCTGCACTTCTCCTGCAGCTAATTCCCTGTGTCGCTCCCGTCAGCTTCAGGAAGGACGTGGCCATGAAGAAAGAGAAAGACAGGGAGCCGCTGTTAGAGGAAAGCCTGGGGGTGCTGAACGAGCCCACCGGGGCCGAGCTGCCCGCTGAGACGAAGCCCCTGGCGGGGAAGGACCCGGTACCTGGCTCTGCGGGACCCCTGCTCCCTGCCCGGCTGGGGGGGACAGCGCGGCCGCGGCCCCCAGGGACCTGGGCCCCTGCGCTGCCTGAAACCCTCTGCGTGTTCTGGGGGCCCCAGGAACCAGCCGTGTGTTTCCTCCGTGGGCCCTGGAAGTCCCCGGGGAAGGCGAGACTGCAGAGCGTGCTGGAAGGGGTCCACCAGGGGCAGCGACCCGGAGAAGGCCAGCCGGCGGGCACCAAGGTGCTGGGAGGGTCGGGGGGCACGCCCGCCTGTCTGACCACCGCCCCTGCTCCCGTGCTCGGCGGGCACCCCTCCTGGGGGTCACCCTGGCCCCTCCGCTCTGAAGTCAGAGTGCTTGTCTCCCCCGGGAGCCGGGCTCACAGTCAGCACTGGGGAGACCAGGCAGCCGCCTGGGGTATGGGGCTCCTCCTTCGGGACGGCTCGGCAGGGGACCTGTGCCCGGGGCTGGGGAGGGTCCCAGGTCAGCCGGTGGGGGGAGCTGCCTGTTCAGGAGGGGGACGCAGGGCGCAGAGCGCGGGGCGGGGGCGGGGGGGACCCGAGCCGCCGGCTGGGTGGGGAGGGGCAGGCGCACAGCAGGGAAGCTGGGCACTGCCCGCCTGACAGGCCCCCCAAGGTGGCTGGGACTCGTGTGTTACAGATCTTGCGGGTCAACGGGGAGACCGGGAGGGGCCTGGAAGGCACGTCCTTCCCGCAGCTGTGGACCCTCAAAGCGGAAGTGCTGCTTGCGATGGACCTGGACCAGCCCGCGAGGTGGCTTCTGTCGGAAGCCTGCCAGGCCTTCCAGGTAGGGGCCGGTCTGCACCGCGGCTCCTGGCTGCTCCCCGGGGCCCAGCCACCCCGGCCCTGTTCCTGCCTCAAAGCCCCGCGCCCTCCCGCCTGGGCTGCGTCCAGAGGCCAGCGGGGCCCCGACCTGAGCTGCTCCAGCCCAGCAGTGAAGGGGGGTGGAAGCAGCCCCAGCACCGCATCTGGACTGAGGCTCCCACCCCTGAGCTGGTCCTGGAAGGCGGGGGGTGCTTCCCAGGGCCAGAACCCCACCAGGGGGTTTGAGCACAAGGGCCCCAGGCCCCCACTGCGTGCAGGCCATGCAGAGGTGCCTCAGGGTCGGGGGGGCCCGGCCGAAGGACGCGGGTGTGGAAAGGCCTCTGCTGCCCGGAGCTGCCGCCGCCACCTGGCTGCACCCGTGTTGGTCTCTGTCTGTCCATGTCTGTCCGTCGGTCTCCGTCTGGCCCCCACCCGCATCCTGTCTCCACGCGTGTCTGTCCTTTTCAGGAACTCGACGATCCTTGTGCAGAAGCCAAGTGCCTGCACCTCCTGGCACAGCTGGCCAACAAGGAGAAAAACTACGGACAGGCCAAGAAGATGATTGAGCGCGCCCAGTGCCTGGGTGGCGGCGAGGAGTTCTGGTTCCAGTCCACCCTGACCCTGGCAGACACGCTGCTGTCCACGGAGCAGGAGGGGAAGGAAGTGATGGTGAGGAGGGTCGGCCGCGGGGCCCCTCGGGGGGCTGGGCGCCGGGCCGCGCTGATGCCGGTGCCGTGCGCCCCCAGGTCTGCCAGCTGCTCCAGGGGCTCGCAGACACCTTCAGGGTGCTCCGGAAGGAGAGGCCTAACCGGGCGCCCGTACTGGAATTCATGATCACAGACCTGGAAGCCAGGTAAACCTGTAAGGAAAACTGTCTAAGCCGTGGTTTCAAGCCTGTGAGGTTCAGAGAATCACCCAACAGGGGCCAGGTAGCCACTCCCTTCTCCAGTGTCCCCAGTGTCCCTCCAACATCAGACGGATGGGGCGTCTGTCACAGCCACTTGGGAAGGTGGCCTTGGACAGGCCTCCCCTCGGGCCATGGGTGCCGGTGGCAGTGTGTCTTTCCTTCCAGAGGCTGTGGGCCTAGCCACGTCCCTCAGTTCTCAGGGGGCGTCCCTCACTGCCCCCAGGCACAGCGTGACCTTCCTGGATGTCCTCCCGGGCTGAGGGACGGGCCCTGCCAGGCTGGGTGCTGGCCACAGGGCCGTCCCCTGAGTGCTGAGCCGGGTCAGGTGCCCGGCGTCTCCCAGACCTCTGCTCGGGCTGGGTTTTCTGAGCCACGTGTCCGTCCGTGGGAGACCAGCCAGCATTTCTCCACCTGTCTGGGCTGCGGCCAAAGCTGGGGACAGACGTGGAACGGGGGCCCTGTCTCTTCCCGAACATTCGTGCTTCAGAGTCCCCGCTGGAGGGGGAGCCTGGACATCTGTCCTCCAGAAAACGGCGCCTCCAGGCTGAGCCGGGCGTCAGGTCCCACAGGGCTTTCAGTCCCAGTCCCAGGACCCCAGGCTCCTGCGTTGTGAGCATGTCTGCCTTGGGATTCTCCGTTTCCGCTCGTTCTGCTCGGGGTCCACTTCCTGCGTTGCTGGCGGAGGCCCGGGCGCTCCGTACTCCCACCTCCCCGTCCGCCACTCCCAGGCCTCCCAGCTGGTCCCAGGAATCGCCTCTGATGCCCCAGCACCGCAGGTCCCGCCGGGGCCCTGGCTGTTTCCACGGGGTCCTTCATGGCCCGCGGTCGTGTGGGGAGCCGTGCTCATTGCCAAATGGCGCCTGGTGTGGGGGTCCCTCCCTGATGGTGCCGTGTGGCTGTGTCCGTGGTTTCCCAGCAGATCCTGACGGTGTCCCTTCTGGCACCGAGGGTGAGAGCTGGAGGTCTGGTGGCCCCATGTGGACCGCGGGCGCCGTCCTGGAGCGCTGCGCCCTGTGTTCCAAGGAACCTGAAGTGGAGGGTCCCCTCCCCCGCAGGTGCCTGAGCCTCCGGACCCAGGTGGTCCTGGAGTCGGTGGGCGGTGAGCCTTTGGAGTTCCCATCTCTGCTGACCGAGCTGGACAGCTACTGGCTGGACATCGAGAAGAAGCTTATCAGCTGCGGCCACAGGGAGAACTGTGTGGACATAAAGCTGGAGCGGGCGAAGCTCAAGAGGTGAGCGGCCGGGGGCCGGCCCTCGCGGGGCTCCTGGAGGCCCCAGCTGGGTGGCCCACGACGGCCACTGGCCCCACTGGGCCCCTGCACGGAGGTCCGTCTCCAGTCCCGGAAGCCCCTCTGTGGCTGCTCCCCAAGTGGCTGATTTCCTCCCTGTCAGGTGCCTGTGGCCACCTCTGCCTCCCGGGGACACCCGCACTGGGGTCCGTAGCCACGTGGGGTGTCCCTCCAGGAGAGCTCACCACGGACGTCCTTGCACCTGTCCTGCCACCTGTGACCCCCCCACCGCTCAGTCTGCAAACACGGACACGTCTCGGCTCCAACCGCCCACCTTACACACACAGCACTTCCCACCACCCAGTGTGCACAGGTCTCACGCACGTCCTGTGTGCTGTCACTGGGCGACACGCCACCCTGACACTTGCAAACGGCCCTTCGCCCTGCAGGCTATGCGCCCGGAGCGTGCAGGAGGAGGAGCAGAGAACCCAGTGCCACCTGGAGGCCTACGGCCTGGCCCAGCGCGCGGTGGCCGAGGCGGAGCAGCTGTTCCTCAGCGTCCAGGGCCTCCTGTCCCTTCAAGATGTGAGTTGTCTGCCCACACTCCCTGTGGCCACCAGAGGGGATCCAGGGCCGGCTGGCCACTACCGTGCGGAGGGGGTACAGCTGGGGGTCCAGGGAGAGGGGCGACGCTGCAGACACGCCGAGGGGACCAGGAGTCAAACCAGCGACCTTGCCCAACCCGCGGGGCCCCACTAGTCAGGGCCCAGGAAACACTGTGGAGGAAAACCAAGAGACCTAAGCACACGGAACGTTGCATCAAGTTCGGGGGTCAAGTGGCTTCGCGGTATCATGACGTTGCTCCCCCGTGACTCACCTGCCGGCCCAAGGCGACCGCAGGCTCTTCTGCGGAAATGGACGCGGTGGGTCTGGAACGTTCGTGGACCTCAGGGCAGCTGACACTCTGAGAGAGGGACCCCTGGAGGCGCCCCACTGCCTGAGTTTAAGATCTATTACCAAGCTACGGGAATCAACAGGGTGTGATTTTAGTGCCAGATTAAGACACGCAGATGAAGGGAACGTGATGGAGAATCCGGACCCACACGCGGACAGAAACCTGACGTTCAACCAAGATGGGAGGGCTGTTCCGTGAAGACGCGTCTTGGCCGGGGGCGCCGGGCCTCCTAGGTTCGTGTCCAAAGCATGAACGAGATTCACGCCCGCATCACATGCCAGAGCAAACGTGAACCACAGGCGTACAGGCCAGAGCCCAAACGGTAAACCTTCTGGGAGAAAATGCAGGCAGACACCTTTGCAACCTGCAGTTCCGTGACGATTCCCGACCTGCAACAGGAAACGCAGGCGCGTGGAAGACTCCGCGGGTCGGTGGCACCCTGCTCTCCCGCACACCCACTGGGAGCTTGGAAACAAATCTCAGACAAGGGAGACGGTGCTCACCGTCCGCACAGGGAATACGAACAACTCCGGAAACCCAACAGAAGAACCAACAGCCGGATCAGAAACAGGCTAACGTTGGAACAGCTGTTTCTCTAAGAAAGGTTCCGATCGCAGACTGTGTGGCCAGAAAGTCAGAGAAACGCGCATTCCTGACGGAATTCACACACCGCCCAGGCTGCGGCCGTCAACACGCGTGTGCGGTGCGGCCTGGGGCCTCAGGTCCCCCAGCACGGGGACCTCCCACGGGGGAGGGGCGCGGGGGGGGCGCCTGTGGTCCTCGCCAGGTGATGGCTCTGCGAGTCGTCGGGGCAGAACCCGGCAGCAGCGGCCACCACGCCCAGCCGAGCTGACGCCAGGGGCCTGAGCCTCGGGGCCCCGCCCCGCTCCGACCTGGCCCCGCCCCTGCAGGTGCAGAACGTGAACTCGCCGCTGATGCGGAAGCTGGCGCACCTGAAGCTGAGCCTGGTGGAGACGTCCCTGGACCTGCTGCAGCGCGGGTGGGAGGAGCCGTTGGACGGGCAGCTGGGGCAGGGCTCCCTGGACAGGCTGCTGGACAGCTTTCTGCGGAGCTCCATCGACTACACGTCCGCCGGCTTGGTAACCGGCCGTCGCGGCTCAGACTCGGGCCCTCGCCCCACACGGTGGTCCTGCCGCCGGGGGCTCCACCGGCCAGTGGGCATTCCCGGGCCCTGAGCTCTGCCCTTGGGGCCCCTGCTGCCCCCACCCCCACAGCTGGGGGGGCTCCAGGCCTTGCTGAGGACGGGCCTCCTCTGACCGTCCGCGGTAACGCTCATGACACCCGGTCCCAGGGGGGTGCGTCTGGGGCACACGGCAGCGCCTCCTCCCCAGCCCTGAGTCTGCTTTGACAACCTTGGTGAATTTCATTTTGTTAAAAAAAAAATGAATTTGCAAACTATTTGTTTCAAAGGATATATAGCCTGCCATCTTAGGCATTTTCAGATTTTATGCATTAGGAACCAAGTGAATGGGACACAGGGACGCATGGGCGACAAGTGCTGAAACTGGGCTTTGCCCAAGCCCGCAGGGGTCGCTGAGCCCACACCGGGGTCACAGAGGCAAACTCAGTGGCTGTCCCACCGGCTAAGCCCGGGAGGCCCTCCCAACACACGGGTGTTTCTCAGATCGCTGCGGCGGCCCCATGCCTGGGGCACCGGGGGGTGGCCTGGGGGACACGGGGCTGGGCCCACCTTCCAGGGTGGGCGAGGCGCACACGCGGTTTGCGTTGCAGAAATGGCTCACGCTGAAGCGGACGCTGCCCCACCTCGTGCTGGCGCAGCTGGAGAGCCTGCAGCCGCTGAGCACGGGCTGCGTGGAGATCCGCGCGCAGCTCCTGGCCCTGGCGGGGAAGGCCCTGCACCTGCTGGCCCAGAGGACGGACCCCCTGCCCCCGGCCGTCTACTGGGAGGACAGCCTCCCGGTACGTGCCTGCCCCCGCCTCTCGCTCAGCCGGAAACCACCACCTGCACGGAAGACAGCGACCACCAGGCATCTCAGCCTGTCCCCGGGCAGGAGGGTGGCGTGGCGGGCCGAGGGGAGGAAGGGCAAGAAGCTGCCCTGCCAGCGGGACCCCAGGGGCAGGAGGGGAAGCTGGTGTCTGAGGGTGGACTGCGGACGGAGGGCGGTCCTGCGACAGAGGGGTGGCAGGCTAGAGGGGCCCCAAGCAGGTCTCGGGGTGGGCGGGCGCCCGCGAGGAACAACGCCCTCCTGAGGGGGCCGCAGGGGGACAGCACTGGACCGGCTCTTCCGCAGCCCGGCCCCTGCCCCCCTGCTGTGGCCCCTCGGATCAAGGCTGGCTGGTGCCGCAGGGTGCTGACGCCCAAGGGGCTGGCTTTGTGGGACTGAAGGAGGAAGGAAACAGGCACAGCAGGCCACCGGTGGACTAACCCTCCAGCTGCCCGCCGTCCATCGCACCTGCCGGCTGAGCCCTGCCCATCGGCCACCCTGTGCTGGGCAGCGTCCACGCGGACAAACGCCACTGACAGCTGGTCTGTCCCCTAGGCGGGAGCAGAGCTGAGCAGCCTCAAGTGTCTGGACCTTGTCCCCGAGGACTGGGATGCAGAGCGGGGAGGCAGCCGCCCAGGGATCTGCCGGGCGGCCCCTGGGCAGCCAGAGCGCAGCAGGAAAGGCTCAGACCTGAAGGTGCGGCGGGGCCCCCGCCCACAGCCACGCCTGCCGCTGCCCCCAGCGGCCGCCACCTGAGCCCCCCTCTCCCCGCAGAGGAGAAGGGCGCTGGCCCAGCAGTACCTGGCGCAGGCGTCGGAGGTGCTGCTGCAGGGCCTGCAGGTGGCCCTGGGTCACGGCCTCGCGGGGGTCGCGGCGGCAGCCAGCTTGGAGGCGGTGGAGTGCGCGGGCACGCTGGACCCCGAGGCCACCTGCCAGTTCCTGGCGCTGTCCCAGGTGCCGCCCTGCCCCGTGTGCCCTCGGGCGCCCCGGAGGGCGGGAGCCCCCGCGACGGCGCGTCCTCGCAGAGGCCGCGGGCCCCCGGGGAGGGTGGGCGCCCTCCTGAGCCCGCCGCGCGCCCCTTGCAGAGCTGCGCCGTCTCGGAGACGATGCGGGGCGTCCTGCGCGCGGCCACGGCGAACACCGGCGGCTCCCAGCTGGCGGCGCTGCTGCAGCTGCAGCACCGGCTGCGCCTCGGGGACCGGACCTCCTCCCGCCTGTTCGCCGCCGCGGGGCAGAGGCTGGCGGCCGTGTCCAAGGTGAGCGAGCCCCGTGCCTCCGACGCCGCCAGCTCCGCTGCCGCGAAATTCATTTTCTCCGAAGGCGGGACCCAGGCTTCCCAGGGGTCGGCTCGCTGGCGGCGGCGGTCGGGCAGGGAGAGCCGGTAGCTGGGACGCCTGGCGCCCATCAGACCTGTCTGTGCCCCGGGCCCAGGGGGCAGAGGGGGGACACCGGGGTGACCGGACCGCCGGAGGCCGCCCGCCGGGGAGCGGGGCGGCGGGCGTGCGGGGCAGCAGGCGGGGCGGCGGGCGGGTCCCCGCTCCTGCGCTCCAGCCGCGACCCGAGCGGAGGGGTCCGCGCTGCCCCCGTGTGGCCGCCGCGAGCTCTGCAGGCCCCGCCCCGCGGCCCGGGAGCCCCGCCCGCTGCTGCGCCCACCCCGCGGGGACACGTGGGCGCCCCCAGCGACCCCGCACCCCGTGTCGCACAGGCTTGGCAGAACCTTCAGGTCACCGACCAACACTTTAACCTCTTGAACGAGCTGCCCCCCGCCTTCCGGGTCCTCTTCCTGCACCACTCGCCCGACGGGTGAGCCGGCCCGTGCGTCCGGGCCGCGGGTCCCTGTCCCCTGGGTCGGCGGCCCCACCGCTGGTCTGGGGGGAAGGAGGGGTGCTCAGCCGTGGGCGGGCGCAGGTCTGTGCGCTCGGGGCTTCTCTGAGCTTGGCCCCCACCTGGCTAAGGGCGGGGGCGCAGGGGGCGCGGGGGTCGGGGAGGCGCCTGTTGGGGACGTGGCCCCCAGAATTTGCGCCTTTGGGGCTTCCCTGGGAGCCCAGGAGCTGGACCTTGACCCCACCCTGTTTCCTGCCCTTGTGCCCACAGGACCCACCTGTACGGGGCTGCCTACGAGACACCCAGGGTCAATCCCACAGCCAAGGGGAAGGCGGGCCAAGGGGGCGGTGAGTTCCTGGAGCAGGTCTTTGCTCAGCACCATCCCGGACTCGGGGCACATCCTCAGCCTGCAGACACAAGTCCCCCCAAAGTCTGGCCTGGAGCGGCTCGGAGAGGGGGAGCCCCAGCCCCCAGCTCCAGCCACAGTCATGCGGTCACACCGTCACCCCCGCGACTCCAGCACCTGCTGCCTTCAGGCCCCTCGAGCCCTTCTTCTCCCGTGGACACCCCGCTTCCGGTCACGCTCAGGCCCTGAAGCTGCAGGACTGCTGTTCCCTAGGGCTGGGCTGTTGGCACTGCCCTGAAACACGTCCTACGTGGCCCACGCCAGACCCCTGGGGCAGCCACTGGTCCTGGAGGACTGGCCAGCTGCCCTGCGCTGACCCCTTGCAGGGCCGCGGCCTCAGCCCATTTCGAATACCTGGTTTCTGGTTTCCCTCTTCCCCCAACCATGGTGCCCCTGCCCTTGCCCCCTCGCCTTGCCGCCTCCTGGGCCAGCCAGCCTTTGGGGACAAGCCCTGTGCCTGCAGTCCAGGCACTGGGGTGGGGCTGCGAGGCCACGTCGGGGGCAGCAGTGGTGTCTGCGTCCACAGGCTCCTTCAAGGTGGCTCGGGTGGCCGTGAATCCGACCACCTTCTCTGGCCTGTTGGCCAGCGCCCAGCAGTTCCGAGAGCAGATGCAGGCGGCCGTGTGGACTGAGGCCTCGGCCCTGAGCCCAGGCCTGGTAAGGCTCCCGCCCCCGGCCAGTGGCAGTAGGTGGGTGGGGAGGGCCGGCAGGGACCCCCGCAGCGGCTGTGAGGCACTGGCCATTGGGACCCCAGACACTGTCGGACACCCAGGTCAGCCTCCCTGCGGGTGCACGGAGCTTCCCGTGCTGCGGAGCTGGGCCCTGGCCACCAGGCTGTTGGCGGGAGTGGCCTTTCCCCGCGGGGTCCCTGCGAGGCAGGCTCGTGCCCCCCGCTCTAACCAGCGCGTCCCAGGAGGGCTGCTGACGCCCCCTGGCCACGGGCTGTCTAGGTCAGACAGGAGTCGGGAGGTGCTCGCCCTGCAAGGCCAGCGGGCCCCCGCCCGAGGCTGGGCGACATCCTGGAGGCCGTGGAGGAGTACCTGCGCCCACTGCTGCCGCTGCTCAGCTGCCCCGAGGCCAGGTCCCGCGCCCGCCTGGAGCTCGGTGCCCGGGGTGGGGCGGGCGGGAGGCCACCGCCGTGGGGGGAGCGCCCACCTCTCCCGTCAGGGCGCTGTGTGCTCCTCAAGGCTCTGCCTCTGAAAAGGCCCTGCACCCCCAGACGCCTGGCTCTGTCCGTCTGCTAAAGGGGAGCAGTCCAGCTTCTGCCTGAAATCTCTCTGAACCCCCACCCCTGTGGTGGGGGTGGGGTGGGGACAGCAGGGCCCTTGGATGTGTTTCTGGCAGCAAAGTGGGCAGAGGGGTCGGCTTGGGCCCTCCTGGCCTGGCCAGTCGGTCAGCGAGGGTCCTGAGTCCCGTCCGCTCAGGCCGGTGCCCAGCTGGCCCAGAGCCCCGGCCGAGGAGCGTGTCCACCGTGCCCGCTGCGTCCAGGGGAAACTGTCCAGAGCAGTGTGCTGGGGGTTCTCACGCAGTTTGAAACCTGAGCCTGTGCCCTTGACGTCCAGAGTTCAGCTTCCCACCATTGCCGTGGATTTGGGGAAACCAAAGGGCAAAGACAAGGAGCGGAAGCCGTCTCTGCCCCAGGGTGAGCGTCGGTCTGTGATCCCCAGAGCCCCCCGGGCAGGGTGAGGGAGGAGCCCTTCCTCCAACAGGCCCTCTCGGGGCCCTGGTCCCCGCGTGCCCCTCGGGACGCAGGAGCTTGTGCACAGGGGTGTCGTCTGCAAGGGGCGCTGGTTGGAAGCGGACGTGGCGTCCAAAGACCTTCCTCGGGGCGTGGCCACCTGGGGGCAGGTCCTCAGAGCCTCGGGGACCTGACGTCCGTGACCAGGCCCGGCTACACCGGGCGAAGCAGCGTCCCGCTGAGAGCCAGCGCGTCCTGGGCCCGCAGGCGGCCGAGACCAGGCCCCGCAGCGGCGGTCGGGGCAGCAGGACTGACCGCAGCCGCCACGCTCTGGCCCGCAGTTCAGCCCGAGGCCTCGGACAGCGTGATCCTCGTGGCGGACCGATCGCTCCTGGAGCTGCCGCTGGAGGGCCTGTCGGTGCTCAGGGACGGGGCCGTCAGCTCCGTGTCTCGGGACTTCTCCCTCCAGATGCTGAGCAACCGGCTCCCCCGGGAGGAGGCAGGTGAGCGCCGGCCGCCGCGGGTGGTACAGCCTGAAACGGTGCCGTTCATCTCGCTGCGTGGGATGGGCACCTGCTGCCAGAACCCCGGTCGGGTGGGTACCCAGGGTGTCCGCTGGGCGCCCGGGGCCTGTCAGGGCTGTGCGGCCTCACTGCTTCGTCCCGAGCCGGGGTGGGCGGCGAGGCCCTGGTGGGCGCTGTGTGCGCAGCGGCGGCAGGTGGGGATCCTCCGGGCTGGGCGAGGAGCGGGTTTCCGCGCCACCACCTACCCTGTCAAGCAGGTGACCTCCCGTCACGGTGGAGGCCTCTGCGTGGGCGGCAGGCAGGACCCACGACGGTGCCCAAGGAAACCCACTTAACCCGAAGGACGAGGGGCCAAACCAGGGATGGGGAAGATGGGCCTCGTGCCTGGTCCCCTGCAGCGCTGCCTCGTGTGCACCCCCGGGGGGACCCCTCACTCTAGAAGGACCTTCCAGCTTCCCACGTTGGTATCGGGGAAGGAAGTGGGTGGGTGACTTGTCAGTAAGCACCCGGTCTTAGAACTTCGGGCAGGAACACAGGCTCCCCCAGAGAGCAGAGGACAGGCGGGTCCGTGTCCCATCGAGGAAAGAGGAAGCAAAGGCAAAAATTGCGTGTTTGGGAAAAGAAGTGGGGACGCGGTGGCAGGGTGTCCGACACGGGTGGACGGAGACCCGGTGCGGGAGCAGGAGGGCGGGAGGCCCAGCCCTGGAGGCCCAGCCAGGGGACAGGCCGGCCGCCGCTGCCCTGGGGGCTCCCTGGTGGGTGCCCAGCGAGCGTGTGAGTGGCCGGGTGGCGCTGGGAGCCTCTGGTGGCTGTTTCTGTCCTGAGGTCGCCGGGCCCAGGCCTCGCCCGGCCCCTCGGCCTTCACATCGAGGTGTTGCAGTCCGTTGGGCTTCAGTGACCTGAAACGGATGTTTCCCCCTCCTCCTTCTCGCTGCGGTGAAATGGCGGAACAGGCTGAGCCTTTCAGGGGGAGCCAAGCGCCCCGGTGTCCCGCCCTCGAGCCACTTCCCTCTTTCCCGTTGTCTCCTGCAGACGCGGCTGGGACGCAGGGTCCCAAGGGCAAGGAGTCCAAGAAGCGAGTCCCTGGGAAAAGGGGCTGGAAGGTGGGCAGGCGGCCCCGCTGGCCGTGGGCAGAGGGCTGGGGGCCTGGGGCGGCCGGAGAGGCCTGAGCCCCGTCCGCTGCCCGTCCTCGCAGGCCAGCGCACCCCGCGCCATCCCCTCCGGCTGCGTCACGGTGGACGCGGATAATTTCAAGTGTATCCTTTGCCGGCCGGCCCGCGCGCCACCCCAGGCACCAGCCTTGGCCCCGGTTCTCCTTAACCCCTCGCGCGGCCCAGTCGTGGTGGACCCCTACGAGGAGGCCCAGGGCCCAGGTGAGCGGCCGTGCGTCCACCGCAGCCTCGCCAGCGCCCGGGGGCCTCGCGCCCCTCCCCTTCTGCGGCTCTGTGGTTTTACGTCTCCCGAGGGTGGCGCAGGGACCAGCCTCTGCCGCTGCCGCGGACACCACGCACCCGGGTCACCACCCCGCCCTCCCTGCAGAGGCGCTGATGCCCGTGGCGGTGACCCGGGACATTCTGGAGAAGTTCAAGGACACCTTCACGTCGAGATGGGTTGGGTACCTGGGAAAAAGCCCGTTCCCCAGGTTCGCCTGCGCCCCCAGAGGTGGTCTTGCGGGGTCACATGCCTGCGGTGGGTGCGCCCCACGTGGGCCTGCTGTCCTCTGTCCCCCCTGCCCCTGCCCACACCTTTCCCTCAGGTGCCCTCCTGCCTAGACCCCCGTTCTGCCCTGAGACCCCCAACCTCTATCCACACCCTGGTGTCCATGGGGCCTGGGTCAGGGTGTCCTGTGCTCGTGTCTGCTTCTCAGAGGAGACCAGAGCACCCAGGGGTGCCCCTGCTCAGGGCCCTTAGCCAGTCCACTAGGCCTGTCCTCTGGGTGCCCTTGGGGTCCAGGTGTGCTTGGGTCAGGGAGTGTCCCGCTAGCACGTTCCAGGGGGTGGGGCCCCTTCCAGGGACTCTGGGTCCACCCCAGGGGCCCTGAGAGTCACCTACAGCAGAGGCCAGGGAGCGTGGACCGGCCTGCCCACCTCAGGGTGGGGCGGGGGGCAGGGGCACCAAGTGGAACGTCTTCTCTCTCAGAATGCATGTGTCCCGGGTGTGTCACCCTGAGGAGGGCAGGGCAGGCTGGGAGGGGACTTGGGCCTGGATGCCCCGCCCACAGCACCCACCCCTGCAGCCAGGCGGAGTGGGAGCAGGTCCTGGTCAGCTGCGGAGGGTTCTTCTTCTATGGCATGGAGAGCTTCCTGTCACACGTGTCGGTGGAGAGGTTGGCAGCCATGAACTTGGAAGGTGAGTGGGTCCCCTCCGCGGCCCCCACTGGAGGCTGGGGCCCCACCAGGACCGTGGTGCCCCGTGGCCACACAGCAGGCAGAGCGGCGCCTCCGTCTGGAGTCGCCCAGCTGGTGGGGCGCGGCAGGGTCTCGGGGCAGCCCCTCAGCCCCCTGTCTCTCAGGGGCCCGGCTCAGACTCCCACCCAGGGCTGGCGGACCCCCAGGGGCTGGAGTCCGGGTGACCCTCCCAGCCTGGCTGCCAAGGGCAATTCCGGAAGCGAGCAACGTCCCCGAGGGTCCGTGGGACCCGTGGGCCCCGGGAAAGGGCGTGGGGTGGAACCCCGAGCCTCAGGCCGGCGGGGCTGTGTGTCCGTGGTCCCCTGTGCCCGGGCGATGCCAGCCTGCGGCCCTCGCGCCACCGTGTCCTGCAGGCTGCCAGCTGATGGTCCTGCTGGACCTGAGCCGATCGCAGGAGAGCATGCGGCGCACAATGGAGTCCTCGGAGCACAAGAGGTGCCTGGGGTCCCCTGTGCGGCTCGGCCAGCAGCCCGGCCTGTGGAGGGCGGGGGCGTCGGAGCGACACATGTGCCCCTGGGGAGCGAGTGGGGACGGAGCCCCTGCCCACTGTGGGCAAAGCCCCAGCGTGAGCCGGGCTCTGCTCTTGAACCCTCCCTGCAAAACCTCGGGGTCCGAGGCAGCTGGCCGCAGCCCTGGCCCTTGGTGCCGCCCGGGTGCGGCCCAGGGCGGGCTCTGTCCCACGGCGCACCGTCCCTGGCAGTGCCCTGGAGATGTCCTTGGAGGAGCCGGTGGACACGGCCATCCTGCTGAGCCTGGTGGGCGTCAGGAGCCTCCTGGCGAACCAGTGGTCGGCGCGCCTGCAGGACAACGCGCTGCGGGCCAGCGTCCTGTGGGAAAGTGAGTGGCCCGCAGCCTGGCGTCCACCGGTGGGCGTCCCCGAAGCCCCTGGGCGTCCGCGCCCGTCTGAGACGTAGTCCCGTCCCCAGACCTGCTGGCCATTGGTAGGCCAAGTGGGAGAGCCGTCCGCGTCCTCCAGAAGATGGAAGCTGACGACACGGGCGGCCGCGGTGAGTGGAGACTGGCGGCCCCCCTGTGTGTCCTCAGGCCCCCTGGCTCCTGCAGCCTTGCAGGGTCCGCGCCTCTCCTGCAGGACGAAAGACCCCCGGCCTCTGGCAGGGAGGCCTGGTGCCTAAGGTCCTCCCGGGACACGCTGGTCATTAGATCTGCCGATTTGGCCTTAAAACTGGTTAACTCGCACAAATTCTAAAGCCCAGTTGGTGGGAGGCCCCCTCAGAGCCAGAGGCCCGAGTGGGTGAAGGTGTGAGCCAGCGCGTGACGCGTGAGCAGGTGTCCCAGGTGGGTGCGGCGTGTCAGGGTCCCGTCCCTGGTGGGACAGGCGTGGACACACGGCTTCGCGGGTGGAGGGGCAGCTGGCAGGTGCGACCCCCGGGGCGGAGGAGGGCAGCGGGGCCCCGAGCCTCGCCGTGTGGGCACCGTCTCGGAGGAGGGGCCACCGTGACAGGGGCTCAGGCCACCTCTGCGGGCGGTGGTGGCAGCCCTGAGTTCACAGAGCCCCCCGGCCCCGGCGTCTGTGAGAGGGGCGCACAGCAGCGCCCACATGGGGGCTGCACCTGGCCAGGGCCCCCCAGGCCGGCCCCCCGAGCCTGCCCTGCTCCTTCCGCAGACCAGTCTCCGCAGGCCTCCAAGGACAAGCTGATGTTCCGGCCACAGCTGCGTGGCTCTGACTGGCTCTCCGTCAGCCTCAACCTGGTCCTGTACGGGCTGCCGCACCAGGCCATCGTGTGACCCTCCGGTCCCCCCTGGACGTACCGCCCCGGGCCCTCCAGTGACCTGCGGGGCCGGGAGCCCTTGCCCCCCATCACCCGCCTGCTCTGGGGCGCCTCCCTCCGGGTGGGGTGAGGGCTGCACGAGGGGCCTGGCCCCCCGGAACCCTCTCTGCCCTGTCGTGGGGGGCCCCAGGCCAAGGGCCAGGATGAGGGGTGGTCCCTGCCGCCCACGAGCCTTCAGCTGCAGGCCTGCCCTCCGACAGCCATGGCTGCCTGGCCCCCGGGGAGTGTGTCCCGAGTAAGCACCTCAGTAAACCACTCAACAGTGTCTGTGAGCAGTTTCTGGGCCGGGACTCGGGGGTGGCGGGGCCTCCTCCCACCTCAGGCCCTGGCCGTGAGCGCGGCCACCCCTGGGCCCCCGCTGGGCAGAGGAAGGGACCGCCCTCCCCCACAGTGTAAACACAGCTTCTTCCCTGGGTCACAGGGACGGTTGTAGGTTGGTCCCTGGGGGGCTGCGTGGCCCTTCCCAGCCGCCACAGGACCCAAGAGGCACCGCGTCTGCCGCTGGGGCCTGGACTCTGGGGGAGCGGAACCCCCGGTGTGACGTGCACTGCAGGGGACGGGACCGGCTCTGGGGCTCTGTCCCTGGGCTCCCTTGGTGCCGGGGTCGGGGGAGGGAGGTGCTGGGGAAACGGTGACGCACAGGAAGGCCAGGTTGGTGCCCAGCCCTCCCGCCCTTTGCTGGCCCCTGGCCTTGGCACGTGCGTGCGTCCGGCTGCGGGACCTTGTGTCCCTGGGGCCTGGCCGGATTTGAAGGAGATTCCCACTCGCTCCAAACACCTCTGGGCCGCGTGGCCAGCACGCGTTGTCAGCCCTGGGTCCCCAGCCCCTTGGCAGGTCCCGCGGGTGCTAAAGGGGACCCGTGCAGGGGAGGAGCCGGGTGGGGGGTGCAGGCTGGGCCGGGGTAGGAAGAGCCAGCAAGCAGAAGGGGACCAGGGCCTTCTCTCCCCGAATAAGGGACTAGAAATGATGGACATGCAGGGTGGACAGCCCCGGGGGCCCCGGGGGAGGCCGGCTGCCCTGCTTGCTGACCACTGTCCCGCTCCTTACGGTGTGGTCAGGTCCAATGGCTCAAGGGTGAGCCCTTCCAGGGGGGCCTGCCGGCTTCTGACACGTCCCATCCCCCAGCAAAGCCTTGTCCCTGCCCCGCCGGAGACCTCGCAGGTCTCTGAGCGCCAGGCCATGTCACCCCCAGTCGGTGTGCAGCCGTGGGACCCAGGAGCTGAGCGGATGGGGGTGGCCCCCCGCACACCCAGCCCACAGGCCGACGTGGCTGTTGAGGCCGTGTCCCAGCTCCCGGGTCTCAGCTGCAGAGGGACCGGGGCTCGGACTCAGGGCGGTCCAAGCCGGGGAAGCACACGTCCGGACGCTGACCGGCCAGCTGGGCCACCGGCCAAGCTGCTGCTGTGGGAACCGGCGACCAGCCCCACGACACTGGGGGCTCCCAGGGAGGCAGGGTGGTCTCGGGAGCCCCTCACCGCAGCGCCTGCCTGCGACCAAACTAGGGGAGATGTCGGGGGGGGGTGGCCTGGGGGTGACAGGCCTTTGTGTACACAACACTCCGCAGGATGGCAGGAGCACACGCGCAGTGGGCGAGCACATACACACACACGCACACACGTACACATGCCAAGAACAGGTGTGTGCACACGTGCACACCCGCCCTTACACGGTGGGTTCGTGGCTGCCCCCCGGGGGCTGTGTGACGGCTCCTGCCCCGTCCGCCCTACTTGCACTTGCTGGGAACCGAGGGACCCGTGTCCAAGGTGCCCAGAGCGCGTCTTGGACGAGGCTGGAAGGCGGAGGTTCCTCTCTCTGGTTTGACTCCTTTTCCTCTTCCCACGTCCGCACGCAGCCGGTCCAATTTTTTACGGCTCACGCACGGCCAGGCGCAGACGGGGATCGTGGCGGCTGTGGAAATATGAGCTTCCCGGGCCCGCGGTTGGCACCCGCCCAGGGCCCCGGCCTAAAAGCTTCGGGAGATATTTCACGGCCGGGCCGGGCTGCCGGCCGGGCGTCTCCGCACGTGACGGCGCTTGCACGTCTCGGAGGCGCTAAAATAACTTTCTGAGTTATGTGCCAGCAACATAACAAATCACATTATCAATTAACTCCTACCACAGAAGTGGCTTTCTGTAATAGATCCAAGCGTGGAAAAATTACGTGGGTGAAATTTATGTAACCCTAAACACTGTAAGGAGAAGAAAGATCGCTTCGGATTTATGGGCCGTAATGGGGACAGATGGGATGCGCGTGTGGCGGGCCCTCCCGGGCAGGGCGCCCCGGCCGGCCAGCTCAGGACGGGTCCCTCACAGGGCTGCTGCCCCGGCCGGGCCGCCCACACCGGTGGCCCCCGGGCGCAGAGCAGGCCGGGTGGGCGGGAGCCAGGTCGGTCAGCTCCGGCCCACGCTGGGCTCTGCGACCTTGAGCCGGATCCTCTCTGACCCCCAGCCCCGGGTCCGCCAGGAGCCCCCCACCTGGGTCCGGCCCCCCCGCCGGTGGTGAGTGTCTCTCTCGCCAGTCACCTTCTCAGGATTTCCACTTGTTTTCTTAATTGTCTTGAAAACAGTGACGCTCATATTTTTAAAATAAGGAGTGTCTTAAACTGCCCGCTTTACTGCAGAACATGGGGAAAGTAGCCCTGGCCGGTTCAGCTCCCAGTGGAGGCGCCTGCCAGGGCTCCACCGGGGGGCACGCCCGACGCAGCCAGTCCCCGTCTCTCTCCCGCCTTCCCCCTCCTCTGAAATGGACAAGTAAAGCCTGTGAGAATCAAAATCGGGGACACAGTCCTCTCCGCAAACAGCAACGGCCAACGCTTGATGCGTGTGTGTCCCCGCTGGCACCGGGACAAGTCCCCGGGGTTCCACGCAACCAGCTAGAAACGTTCCCGGTCAAGATTTCCACGTGTCACGTCTGCCACCAGCACAGCCGGGGCCCCTGTGCGCGGGGGCTGCTCCCCCGGGGCGGGGACGGGCGCTGAGGCGGAGCAGCTGGGCCTGGGCGTCCGGGCCGAGGTGGGTCATCGGGCGCAGACAGAGGTCCGTCCTCCGGACGCAGCGCCGCGCACCCGGCCCTTCTTGGGCCCGGCCACCTCCTCCTGCCGGCCCTCCAGGCTCCAGGGCCTCTCCCGGCAACCCCCGCTCACCCAGGAGGCCACCCTGCCCCTCCCTGTCCCCTGGGGCCCTGCACCCAGCCGCCCAGGTGTCCCGACTTAATCCACAGTCCCAGCTAAGACAGGCTTCAGATTGATTTGGATGAAGAAATTAGGTGGGTTAATAAACTAAAATGTTCACAGACTCTTGTATATAAATTTCTATTAGGTTCCCTCCTCCAACACGGGTCCCTAATAGTTTAACTTCTGTATTGAATAATTAAAACTCTATTTTCAATTGCTGTGAGCAATTGTTTTCCTTAATGATCTTTCCAGAGGAGCCAGTAATTTTATATCTTGTAAAAGTGATTTACGGGCCTCATTATCCCGTATCCCTGAAATACGGCCCCACAGCGTCGCGCACGGCCGTCTGCTTTCGATTAATATGCTCCCTCGCTGGACGCAGGCCTCCTCCCGCCACGGGCTGCCCTCTCCCTTTATTCTGACGATGATGAAGATAGAAACAACCCGTTTAATTATCCCATTTCCAGCCTCGAAATCAATTTGCAACACGTCTTCACCTTAAAAAAAGAAGAAGAAGGGCCGTTCAGCTCCTGGGAGGGGTGTGGGCATGTGGGGGTGGGACGGTCCCCCGCCGGCGGGCCAGCCGCGCCCCTCCAGGCCTGGGGCAGCCAGGGGTGCTCAGCTGCACTCTGGGCGGCTCCTGCAGGGAGGGGGTCCGGAGGCGGAGGTGGGGTGGCCTGCAGGGACCACCACACTCCAGCCCCTTGTACTGCCGCCCCCCGGGCCCCAGGAAGCGGGTCCAAGGCCGACCTGGCTCACGGAGCCGCAGGGACACGGTCGTCCGCAACCCGGTTTGACTGGGAAAGTGAGGGGTGCTGGGGGCGCCTTCGGGCCTCGGGTGGCCCCTCGCCTTTGTCAGGGTGATTCTAGGGACGTGCGGGACCCCCGTCACTCTCCGCTGCTGTCAGCCAGTGGAATCTAATCGTCTGACGTTTTTATCACGACTCCTGGGGACGCGATGAATACTCTGTGCCGGGGCTGAGCTGACGGGCCAGGCTACAGGGGACACTTCCGCCTTCTTGTCTGGGTTTTAACTCCTCGAGACCAGAGGTGAGAAGGGCGAGGAGGTGATGAGGTGCAGGCTGCTGCCCTGCGATGGGCGCCCGGGGATGGGATGGGGTGCCCCCCACTCCCCCTGTTTTTCTGGGTCCCTCCTGCAGCTGGTCTGTGGTCTGGGGTGTCGAAGGACTCAGGGGTTCAGCAGCAGGGTTGGGGACCAGGGCCTTTGTGCCTACCACCCCTCCTGTCTGCGGCATCTTTTCACGACTATTTCTAGCTCTTTGTAGAACAGGGACGCCAACTTTTCTGTCACAGGCGTGGAAACCCGTTTCCCGTCCCTGCCAGGCCTTATTCATGGCGGGCGCCCTCACCCTGAAATTAGTTCCCACATTTTCCTGGCTGCAGCGTGACCGTTTTCCTGTCTTGTGCCAGAGCCGGACGGCCCCACCAGCCACGGGGGGTTGGGGGGGACACTGCCTGGCCCCACCCGGCCCTGCTCCGGAGCCCCCCGGACTGTTCTCATTTGTAGTCGCACTTTAGACTCGAGACCCTGCAGAGTCTTTCTGGGCCCAAACTCACAGAGGGTGTGTGGCCGATGAATTTGCTGCCGGGCCCCCGCCACCCAGGCGTCTGCTGGCCTGTGAGACCCACCCCGGAGGGGGTGCTGAGAGGCTCCAGTGGAGGGTGGGGACACTGGATGCCAGGGCCAGGGCCTCAAGCGGGAGGATCGAGGGCCGGGGACAAAGGCCCAGAGCGAGGCCTCGGGGTGCGGTGTGAACGGGCGAGGTTCCCAGGGACAAGCCCAGAACTCCTGGGGTCAGAGACCAGCCGCCCCTGCGAGCAGGCTGAACGAGGGGCCGGGTGTGGGGCAGTGTCTTTAGTCACGTGTTTCTTTGACCCCGAAACGAGGGTCCCAGCTGAGGGCTGAGGTGCCCAGGACCCTCTGTGATGGGGAGGCCTGGACACCCCACAGACAGAAACTGCTGCACCCCAGCTTCTTGGCCAGGAGGTGGGTGTCCAGGCCTCCAGATGCAGTGCTGCCTCATGGGGCCGGCGGAAATGGCGGGGTCGCTGGCCCTGGCACCTGCCCCTCCTCCCCCACCAGGAAGGGGTCCCCCCGAGTTGGCTGCTGAGCTTCTGTCTGCAGGGCCCCTGCGTCTGGGTGGGAGCCGGGCACCCTCCCGCCAGTCCTGTGCTCCTGCTCCCCCTACCCCCCACCCCCACCCGCCGGCCAGGCCCAGGCAGCCAGTGCACGCACCTCGGGCCCCACCCCACCGCCGTGGGAGAGCCCTGGGCATCGGTCCCAGGCTCCCCCGCTGGGTTCAGACACCATGTGGCCCCTGATTGCAGCTGGGTGCCCCCCACTCATTTGCATGTGCTTCCTGGGACCTGGGCTCCTGCCATGGAAGAGGGGGCGGTGGACACCGGCCTCTCAGCACCACCCTGTCTCAGCCTCTGATGACAGAGCCGGAGCCCCGGGAGCCTGCAGGCCACCCTGACGCTGGGGAGGGTAGGGGCCTCGAGGGGACCACGGGAAACTGGCCAGGGGTCCTAGGCCTGCACCCCACCTGCCACCTGTCGGCCAGAGGATGGGCCCCAGGACAGAGTGCTGCTCCACTCGACGGCCTGAGGCCAGGGCCAGGCAGCCACTGGACAGTCCTTCCCCACCTTCCTCCCCCCAGTGGCCCTGGAGGCGGCCAGAGAACTGGCGGGGAGACCCCGGCTGGGTCTTCCAAGGAGCCTGGTGACAGGCCAGGCCTGCCCTGTGCCCCCGTCAGGGCTCCGTGACCTGCCAGGGGACCCATCTCGGGGACACGTCCTGTGTTTGAGTTTCCCCAGGAGGCTGGACCTGCTGCACATGCAGTGGGAGCTGACCAGCTGCCCTCAGCCTCCTCCTGGCATGGAGGCTGGGGACCTTCCTTCTCCCTCCTCCAGGGGCCCCTTTTTGGGGCTCCCCCTCTGCTCCTCGGTGACCTATGGTCAGGAAGCCCCTGCTGCCCCTTCAGGGTCCCCAGAATGTGGCCCTGTGCGTTCAGGATGCACCTGAGGACCCAGGTCCTGCCGGGTGGGGGCTGCCCAGCCTGTCTCAGCAGCTGCCCAGGGGAGGATCCAGGCCCAGTCTGTCCCCTCCCCAAGTTGCCCACACCCTCCAGTTGGAACCTCCCTTGGGGGACTCGAAGTCTGGTTCCCAGCCCAGGAAGTTGGGTGGCACCGGGGAAACTGGTTGGGAGCACGTGGGACCCACCCTGGACGTCCTGACACCCGTCTCTGCCTCTGGAGTCCCCGCCCTGTGGCTGGTCCCTCCTCTGCGTCCTGTTTTCCTTTGGGCCCCTCAGCATGTTCAGGAGCCTTCACGGGGCAGCGCCCACTGGCAGGGAGGCGGGGGAGGAACCACACCCGGCCGGCTGGGACCTGCCGCCCCCGGGAGCCTCTGGGATTCTCGTCAGCCTGGTGGGCAGGTCCAGATCACCGCCTCCCTCCCAGCCTGCGGGCTCCTGGGACACCCTTTCTGTCCCCACCCGCTGAGGACGCTGTCGTCACTTAGTCATCGGCTTGCACGGTGGCCGCACGGTGGGCCAGGCACTCGGCGGGGCAGCCCCTTCCCGCGCAGCCACGGACAGCGGGGGCGCTGGGGGTTCCGGGGGGCTGACCCCACCCCCACCCCCGGCGCAGCCCGGCCCTCGGCCACCAGGAAGCCTCCGCACACGACCGAGACCGGCCTGGACGGCAGCCAGGGGTCCTTCGGAAGCGCCCACGTGGCCAGGGCTGCTCCGGTCCACCCGCCAACGCGTGGAGCGGGGCCTGGACACAAATCTCTCGCCGGGCGCTCAATTAGCGCGTTTGGCAGGTGGTCAGACGCCCCCCCAGAGCGCAGCCCCCAGAGAGAGCTCATTACCCGCCGCGGCACAGCTGGTGCCCGCGCGGCCCCCGGGGAATGAGCGCGAAGCTGTGATTTACGCCTCCCTTTGTCCTTTCCTGAAGGAGACAGGCTGCGGGGGACCTCAGGGAGGGCTTCCTGGGCCTCTGCAGTCACCGTGCTGGGTGCCTCCTCCCGGGAGCCCCTCCTGAGTTAGGTCCCTGCCAGGGACCCTTCCCCTGGCTCCCGTCTCCACAGGGAGGGGGTCATTTCAGCAGGGGCCTCGTCCGGTGGGAGCCGCTGGCCCTGCTTGCTGGGCATGGGCGCCCGGGAGCACGTCGGGCCAGTGCGGGTGGGCCACAGGCAAGGGGGCACAGGTCCCCTCTCGGAAGCAGGAGAGCTGAACGCAGTGACACCCACAGGAACTGACCCCCGGGGAGGGCAGGAGGCCCAGGGCAGCATGGGGGTGGGCCGCAGCCCCGGGCCTCGCGAGGGTGTTTCCTCTGCTGGGAAGTCTTTCCCTCATTCATTCATTCACTCATTCATTCATTCCAGCCTTTCACAGTCTGACCGCTGGCGTGTGGGTGCCGGTCCGGGACCAGGGGCCTCGCAGGGCGCTGGGGCCTGAGGGTCATAAGGCGTGGTCGGCAGAGCCGGGCAGCCCTGAGGGAGGCCCAGGAGGAGGCGGGGAGACCAGGCGCAGGGCTGCCCGATGGGGCCAGGAGCGGGGGTCCCGTCCTTTTCGACCAGCTGTGCCGCGTGTGCACGTGTGCAGGTGCAGCCCCTGCCAAAGCCACGTCCGCCCTGCGCACATCTGTCCCCAAGCAGAGAACGACCCAGGGTCCTGCTGGTGGCTGGAGCGCCATGCAGGGCCGTGGGCACCGCGCACAGCCCGGTGGCCGGGGAGCACGTGCGCCGGTGCTCGAGAGGAAAGGCCTCCCGCTGCCCTTGGAGAAGACGGGTGACACCAGCAAAGGGCCAGAGGGGGCTCAGGTTGGGGGACAGGCACGTGAGGTGCAGTTCTGCGCAGTTTTCTGTGGTGTCACACTTACCAAAGTCCCCTGGACAACAGCCCAGGCCCAGGGGCTCCAGCCCAGGCGGCAGGGGGAGGCCCCGTGAGGAGTGGCTGGTGTGGCTTCCTGCCTCGGCGGGTGGGCAGGTGGACTCCAAGAGCCCCTCTGCTCTGCCCACGTCCTTAGCTCACCTGTGCGTCCCTCCCCGCTGCTGGGGACCCACGAAATCCCTTTGGGGCCCCACATCCTGGGCTCAGGGTGCTGGAGACCCCTCAGTGTAACCTCTCCGGGGGCGCACAGATCCCCCGCTCCAACCCCGGCCCTGGAAAGCCCTCTGAAGCCTGGGATGGGGGTGCGTGTCCTTTTCCTCACGGAGCAGCGTTTCTTCAGGCCCAAAGCACCCAGGCACGTGACGTCCCAGGGACACTGACAGCTGCGGGGCGAAGAGTGAGGCAGGAAAAGCATGGTCCTGGGGCAGAAGGCTCAGCAGGGGCGGGTCAAGGGTGGTGATGCAGGGAGGGGGTGCCCCTGCGACCCCCTGACCTGGGGCGGCCGCTGCTGCATCCGGGTGGTCATGGGGAAGAGACGGAGTTGGAGTACGGAGCTGAACCCCACAAGAATGCAGGGCCAGGGCAGTGCTTGGGTCAGGGGACAGGCTGCCTCCCCACTATCGTGCCCCTCCCACCCCAGGGGTCCCCTGCTCACCACCTTCGCCGGTGCCCCTCCCTCAGCCCCTCCAGCAGGGCGGGGAGCTGGGGGTGTGCCATCTTTCCCGCTGGGTCCTGGGTGGGGTCCCTGTCCCTCAGCCCGTGTTCCTGCACCTTCACTCAGGACGGGGCGCGACCGGTTCCAGCCATCCCCCGCAGCAAGCCCAGAACCCGCTCTTCCTCTTGCTTCTCGGGGACCCCAGGGCAGCAGGTGCACCCACCGGGGTCTGGGTCACAGGATTACATTGGGGTCATCCCAGTGGCCAACCGACCCCTGAATCCGACTTGGAGAACCGGGCACGCGTGGATGGGGGAAGCCAGGGCCCTTGGGCGGCTGCCCTGAGACCCCAGCCCAGCGAGGGTGTGGACGGATGTCCCAGGAAAGTCTCCAATTCGTTGATACGACCCTTGGGCACTGGACGGCTTCCTACTGGTTAGGAATCCAGCGGCTCCTTTCCCGCGCCAGGCCCTCTGCCACCGCCTGTCGGGCCCCTCGCCACAGCCCCAGGCTCGGACACCTGCTGTCCCGGCTGGTCCTCCCCAGGGACCTGCGAGTTGCGCTGTGTTGGCGGGTCACTCAGCCCCACCCTCCCTCGCGGGGAGCCGGGGAGCGCTGGCTCTCCCGGGGCAGCCGGGCGCCCGACAGGTGCCCAATAAACAACTGTTGGACGCACAGGGTCTCTGCCAAGGTGCGAACTCTCCGTTTCCGGCGGCGCCTGGCCGCGAACTGCGCCGCTGCCTCCCGGTTCGCAGGCCGTTCCGGGCCCAGCAGAGGGCGTCCTGCCACCTCCGCGCCGCTGCGGCCCCGCCCGGCCGCCGGACCTTCCCGGGGTGGGGCGGCGCCCGGGGCGCAGCGAGAGGGGTGCAGCGCGAGGCTGGGGGCGGGGGCGCGGGCAGCGAGGACCCGGAGCCGCAGGCTGGGGCGACGAAGTTAACGAGCCTTTGCGTCCGGGATCGGGTGGCCAGCGGGCGCCCTGCGCGGCGACCTCCGGGAGCGCGCGACCGGATCCGGGGCGCTCGGGAACCCCGGCGCACGGGGCAGCACCCAGACGCCTACGGCCAGGAGAGACCGGCGTCACCCCGCTCCTGCCACCCCTACCGGCCCAGATCCTCCCACTCCGCCCGCTGCCCTCCGTCCCGCACCCCCCGCACGGGTCCCCCGGGGGGCCGCAGCCGCACTCCCCACCCCAGCGCCTCAGCCACCGCAGCGAAAGTCGGGCTCCGCCGGGGCGCAGGGCGGCGAGTCCGGCGTCTTCCCTCCGTGGTGAAAAGGGCTGCGAGGCTCCCGTCGGGGTGTCCCAGGGGCCAAAGCGCGGCGCGCTCAGTTGGGCGTCCCTCCTGCCTCGAGCGGAGGGTGGCGACGACCCTTGGGGAGGGGGGCCGCTTCCGTCGTCCAGCCAGACGCCCCCTGGCCTGCCCGGGAGAGCCTTCCCGCCGCCGCGACCCTTACGGCTGGGGGCGCTGGGTCGCACCGGGTCGCACGGACTCCGGCCCCCTCAGCTGGTCCCTGGGCCCTCGGATCCCGACCTCCCCGGAGCCCAAACCTGGTTACCCTTGCCGCCTCCTCCGGGGAGCCCAGAGGCGCCCAGACTGCGGGGAGGGTCCTCCCTGAGCCCGGGGCCTGGGGGCGCGCACACGTTGTTTCCTCCGAGGAAGTGGGGCGCTCGCTAGGCTGGGGCGCGTCTCGGGGCCTGGCGGACCCCCGCTGCTGGCAGCACCGGAACCCCGGGGACGGCGCTCTGGCTGTCCCGGGACTGGCTCCGCTGGGGCCGATCGTTCTCGGGGCAGCCACGGCCCAATTCCACGAGTGCGCGGGGGTTGGGAGGCCGGGAGAGAGACGCCGGTCCCCCTGCGCCGCCGGCACGCGCGTGAAGCCCAGGAGCGCCGGTGTGCGCCGGAGGCGGGGCGACAGGCCCAGCCGGCCCAGCAGGCGGCCAGCGACTTTCCCAGCCTCGATCTGGCCTAGGGACTCCAGCCCCGCCGCTAACTGCACGAAACGAAAATATCCCCCGCGGGTCGCGGTGCGGGCGGACCTTGGGTCCTGGCACCCAGCCGCGAAGGTCGCCTTCGCGCGCGCCACCGAAACCCTGGAGGCCGGAGTGAGACGGGAAAGTCGTTGCACGAGGCCCGAGAGGGCGGCCTGGCGCAATCCTTCCCCACCGCCGCCAAACCGCCGTCCCTGCGCGTACGTTCGGGTCACAGTTCCAAACGGCAGCGGGTGAAGTTAGTGTCCTCCACTTGTTAACACTACGCGACGCCACCGAAAGGACGCAAACGCCCCCGCCCAGCGTTTATTTACTCAGCGTCTCTCCGCCGGGGCTCGGAGCGCACCGCGATCTTAGTTGAACCCACAGCAAATCTGGGGAGGGCGCGCTTTGTACCCAGAGGGCACCTGCCTGTCCGGAGGCCGCGAGTCTGCCCGCTGCGCTTCCAGCGAACCGGGGCGCAGGCGCCGGGCGCGGCCGGCCCACCGTGGGCTTCAGGGTCCAGCGTCTGCGAGGCTCCGCGTCCCCGGCGCAGGCTGCGCCCACCGGGAGCAGCCCCTGGGCTGCGCCGCGGGGCCGGCTGGAAGCTCCGGCTCCGGTTGCCTCCCCGGAACTGAGCGGCAACTTAGTCCCAAGACGCCCGACCAGGAGATCCTGCGGGCCGAGAGGGGACAGGAGCCGCCGGCAGCGCGTGGGAGCGTGGCCCTGGGTTGGGCCTCGCCACCGCGCGAGCTGTGTTCCAGGAAAGGCTGGTTCTCGAAGGCCCACGCCGGCCACTCGGCCCCTGGACTCCGAGCTCCAGTTTCCTCCTCGCCCCTTCGCATCCCTGACAGTGTCCCCGGCGCCGCGTTCGGTCCTCCGGGCTCTTGAGCGGGGGTGTCCCGGGAATATCGGGACGGGACGTGGGCCGCTTCCCTCGACGGCGCCTGCCCTCCGGGGGCGCTTCGCCTAATGGGGCGCATGGGAGCTGCCGCGGGGATCCTCAAATCTGCATTCTTTCGGGCGATAAAATATGCTCTCGTATTTTTTCCTGATTTCCCATTAAAACCTTTGCCTAACTAAACTCCCATCCAACGGGATTTATTTCGTCCCGGGGGAGATAAATCGGGCAAATTTACAGCCCGGAAGGCACCTGCGGCGCTAATGGGCCCTTCATGGAGTGCGCGGCCGGCGGGGGCGCGCGGCGGGCGGGGCGCTGGCCAATGGCCGGGCCGCGGGCGCCCGCAGCCAATCAGCGCGCGCGCCGCGCCCGGGCCCCGCGGTTATCAGCGCCTCCGGCCCGCGCGGCGCCGCTCCGACCAGCCCCGGAGCCGCCGCCCGCGCCTGCTGTCCCCTGCGGCGGCCCAGCCCGGCCCAGCCCCGCGCCCGCCCTCCGGGGCCGTCGGCGCCCACCCGCGCCCCGCGCCCCGCGCTCGGTGCAGCGGCGCCCGCCCGGGCCGCGCGCGAACTTCCCGGGCCGGATGGGCGCCCGGGCCGGCGGCGGCGGCGCCCATGGACGCTAACCGCCCGGGCGCGTTCGTGCTCAGCAGCGCGCCGCTGGCCGCGCTGCACAACATGGCCGAGATGAAGACGTCGCTGTTCCCCTACGCGCTACAGGGCCCGGCCGGCTTCAAGGCGCCCTCGCTGGGCGGCCTGGGCGCGCAGCTGCCGCTCGGCACCCCGCACGGCATCAGCGACATCCTGGGGCGGCCGGTGGGCGCAGCGGGCAGCGGTCTTCTGGGCGGCTTGCCCCGTCTCAACGGGCTCGCCTCGTCGGCCGGCGTCTACTTCGGGCCCGCGGCCGCCGTGGCGCGCGGCTACCCCAAGCCGCTGGCCGAGCTGCCGGGGCGCGCGCCCATCTTCTGGCCCGGCGTGGTGCAGGGCTCGCCCTGGAGGGACCCGCGCCTGGGCGGCCCAGGTGAGTGGCGCGCGCGGGGGGCGGCGCGGGGTGGGGGGCGGCGGCCGCGCTCACCCGCTCTCCTGTGCAGCCCAGGCCGGCGGGGTCCTGGACAAGGACGGCAAGAAGAAGCACTCGCGGCCGACTTTCTCGGGGCAGCAGATCTTCGCGCTGGAGAAGACCTTCGAGCAGACCAAGTACCTGGCGGGCCCGGAGCGCGCGCGCCTCGCCTACTCCCTGGGCATGACCGAGAGCCAAGTGAAGGTGAGGAGGCCGGGCCGGCGGCCTCTCGCGGGTCCCCAGGCACCAGGCAGACCCTCCCACCCGCGTCCTGCGAACGCTCTGCAGGCGGCCGCGGGCCTCGGCCCAGCTCCGGGGCGCCGCTGCCCCGCGGCCGGGGTGGGGGCCGCGCTGCGGCCTACGGGCGGCGAGCGGGCGCCTCGGCAGGCGCGGCCTGACGTCCTCCTGCGCCGCCAGGTCTGGTTCCAGAACCGGCGAACCAAGTGGCGCAAGCGGCACGCGGCGGAGATGGCGTCGGCCAAGAAGAAGCAGGACTCGGACGCCGAGAAGCTCAAGGTGGGCGCGTCGGACGCGGAGGAGGACGACGAGTACAACCGGCCCTTGGACCCCAACTCGGACGACGAGAAGATCACGCGGCTGCTCAAGAAGCACAAACCTTCGAACTTGGCGCTGGTCAGCCCTTGCGGCGGAGGCGCAGGGGACGCCTTGTGAGGCCGCAGGGCCGGGGTGGGCGCGGCCGGCACCCCGGCTGAGCTGTACATATATTTTTACAGAATAAGTTATAAAGCAGCCGGCTCGGGCTTGGCGGAATCACTTTGTATCATCAATAAATTATTTAACACGACCCGTCGGAGCCCGGCTCCCGGCTGCACCGCGTGTTTCTTCCTCCCCGTGTCCTCCCGGGGCCGCCAGGGTCCTGCGCGGGTCGCGCAGCGCGGAACCAGCCGGTCCTCACGCCCCAGAGCGGAGGTTGCGGCCGACAGGGCGGTGGGAGCCGGGGGACAGCGAAGGCCGGCGCGCGGGAGGGCGGCCCGGACCCGGGAATCGTCGGCGGGAAGGAGCCGCTGGGCCAGGCGCCCCAAGAGCCGCGAGGAGCCGGGCAGAGCGGGGCGCGCGGCGCCGGCAGGTGAGCGGGGGCAGCGGGAGGGCGGTCCTTCCCGGGCCGCGGGCCGGGGGATTCGGTTTGGGGCCGACTGGAACGCCCTCGGGGCCCGGCTCCCTCCCCGCCCGGCTCCCGCCGCGCGTTCCGCTGAATTGGGTGTTGCAAGTGCCTTCGCGCAGCAGCTGAACATTTGCAAGTTCCCCTGCGGTCACGTCGGGTGGAGGAAGCGGGGTCCTAAAACCCTGGGCGTCAGGACCCTTCCGCTCCCGCTGCAGAAACGCTACCGAACGCGAGCTGGGGCGGCCGGAGAGACCCGAGACCTGCGCGCGGTGCCCGCGGGCCGGCCAGGCGCTTCCTCCCGCTGCTGCCCACCGAGGGCTGGGGGCCCCCGCGCGCGACTCTGGCCGGAACGGACCGTCTGCCCGACTACAGCCCCGACTCCGTGTTGCACCCCAGTGGGCACAGAACTGAGCATTAATTGTAAAAGTTAAATTTAATGATTCCATGGCTCTGTGGTGCGGGTGCTAACGGGACACGTCAACTGCCCGAGTCTGGGGTTCCGAGCGACATGGCTGCACCATTTCTAGGAGCCGCTGGATGGTTCTGCTTCCTTCTCTGGGGAGCAACGTGACCATTTATTTTCTGTCTGCAAGGGACGTGTTCTCCGCTCCCCTTAACAGCGAAGGGGCTTCCAGGCCCGGGTTTGAGGGAAGCCAGCATTCACATAATCTCCTTAACCCCGGGGGAGGGTCCCACTCCACACCGGAAAGGCGGAGGCCTTTGCTGGAGGGGCCCTGGGGGTGGCAGAGCCTGGTGGGCGGTCGCGGCCCGGCTCGCTCAGCTTCGCCAAGGGGCGCGGGGAGGAAGAAACAGACCCGGCAGCACCGTGTTCACTGTGACGGATTTTATTGCTTAGGAGCCAGCGCAGTGGCTTCTACAGGCCTCGCAGGGACCGCGCAGCCAGCACAGAACCGCCGCCCGGGCCGCGGCTCCCGCAGACCCACCTCCGTGCGCTGGAAGCGCCGCGGCCGCCGGGGCCTCTTAGTGTTGCAGCGGGACCGGCGCCCACCCCGCGGGGCGAGCCGGGAGCGGTGCCGGGCGGCGGCCGCTGAGCCCAGGGCAGCCTTTTCTCTTAATGCTTCTCTACACAGTTCACGTTAAAAGCAGTTTCTATGGGAAGCGGACTAGGCTACTTTTTATTCCCCCACGATATTATTGTTTTATATATAATACTTGGCACCATAGAACAGTAACGAAAAACAAACGGTTTACAAAATTCTTAAAAGGTTTACCCAAGCCGGCGACGAACTTCACAGTCAGGTGGTAACAACGCAGAAGGCAGAGGAACCACTGGTGTGGCCGCCGCCCCACGTGCAGGGCCAGGTCTGCACGCGTGTGTCCGCAGGCACGCGTGTGACCTTCACAGAACTAAAGGTCTAGGTTTCCATGCTACGCCCCGGTGTGACACTTGAGCAGTCATACTGGAAAGAATATTTAGCATAAGTTTTGGTACGATTTATAAATTATTTTAAAAAGTATATATTTATATAGAAAACTGGGAAGCAGCTGCAGTGTGATTCAGAACCATGTACATGGCAGTAGAGGCCGCCGGCTGGGGGCGGGTCAGGGTGGCGCCTGCTGGCCGGCGCGGACACTGACGGTGGTGACCACAGAAACCGTGAAGGCTAAGATACAGAATCGCTGCTGTCTATTAGAGTTTTGGCAACAGGACTGTGAATTATTAAAAATCCCAATGTTTCTACGGACGTCCATGGACAGACAAGACAGTGAGGTATGTGAGGCCCCGGACGGCCGGAGGCTGAAGCAGAGTGGCCGGCCGGCTAGTGGGTGGCGCTGGGGCGGGCGACTTAGTCGATGCAGCTGTTGAGGGTGGATTTCAGTGGCCGTGGCCTCCAGCGGCCCCCGGCCCGGGCGCTCCAGGCAGGGCAGGTGGAGGGTCCGCGCAGGGTGCTGGCACCGTCTCCTGCACGGAAGCAGGGGTTGGTTAAAGGCACAGACACACGGGCAAAGCTCAGAAAAGGTGAACCAAGGGAAGGAGCCATATTTACCACACGTCACTGCACGACACAACACTTGTGCACGTGTGCGTGAGCTTTACCTGCCCCAGGAGCCACTCGGAAGGCCAGGAACACGGGCTGCAGCGGGAAGAGCAGGTGTCAGGGTCCGGGCGGCCCGCGGTGAGCCCCGCCCCACAGCGCACTCTCTGGCTGCCCGGCCCGGGGCCTGTGCCCTGGAAGGCCAGGCTGGGCTCCCCCGGGGGCCACCCCGGCACCCAGCTGACGTGGACGGAGCCAGGACGGGCCACAGGGCTGCAGGCCGAGCACCTTCCTGTGATGGGAAGAGCTGGTCCTTATAGATGAAACTAAGGACGATGTCACGTCTGCGGCCTGCGCCCCGCATGACGGGCCGTGGTACTGGCTCCTGCCTGTGCCAGCGTCGTGGCTGCGTCCCAGGCCAGCACCCCTAAGTCTGGGCCCCCCAGGAACAGGGAGGCCTCCAGGCGGCCCCGAGGGGGCACCACCGGTTGCAGTTGCAGCACAGGTGCAGGGGGAGTCCCTGCGAATCAGTGCCTGAAGCCCTGGCCCGGGACGCCCGCTCCCCACCGGCCTGCTCCACCGGAGGACAGGAAATGCACCCTCGGGACATGGCCTGCGGGCTATGTTTTTACTGCAGATGGTAAGACTGAGCACTGTTTATCGTGACCGGTCATTTCTGCCTCCTCACTACCTCCTTACCCCCCACCTTCCACCCTCTGGAATCTCATGAAAGTTAAGCAGAAACAGCTCAGCCTGCGCCAGGAAGCCCAGGGGTGGGGCGGACAGGGGAGAGGGGCAGATGCAGCCCCGACCCCCACCCAGGCCACACCGGTTAGGTCACCTTGTGGTCTCCCATGCAGACGTTGGGCCCGATGTGGTCGTAGGTGGCCACCTCCTCACTCTCCGCCTGGGAAAAGCAAACAGGCCTGTGAGCCAGCCCTTCCCGGCGCCACTGTCCCCAAGAGGGAGTCGCTGGCCGGCAGGTGGAAGCTTCCTTTGGGCCCTGGGCTGGGAAAAGGTGTGGTGGGCACAGGCTGCAGTGCCGCCCCCTGGCAGACCCCCACTTTGGGGCTGAGGGTGAAGGGTTTGCTCCTGGCCAGCAGTCAGCTCGGCCGGGGCCGGGACTTGATCCACGGCGGAAGCCGGAGCCCGTCAGGCTGAAGCTGAGTTGCCTTCAGCGTGCAGGACGCCGCTGTAGAATGGACTTTGTGGGGTGCTCACCGGCTGGGGGACCTCAGCCCCCGCAGCACCTTCCGCCCCCCAGGGGATGTTCATCACGCCCGCGCGGCCGTTTACAAAGGCAGCACCAGCTGTGGGCTCCCGACTGCGTAATCCTGAGTCGCAAATGCCCACGGGCACGGTACTCCTCCCGGGCATCCACCCCCGGCCTCCCGGGAGCCCCGCCCGCTGCCGCCTTCAGCGTGTTCCGCTGGCGGCGGGGATGACGGAAACCGGGTGCGATGGATGAGGCCCGGGAAGCAGCCTGGCGGGCCCGCGGCTTCAGCCGCCGCTCCAGGCCCCAGGGGAGGGGCGCTGGGCTTCTGCCCGGGGATGCCCGGCCGCCCGGCCCCACTGCAGCTGCAGCGTAAATTCGCCCCCAGACCAGAGAGGACGGAAGGAGCGTAAACACGGCCCTTCCAGAGCCGCCTGGAGCCCTGGCCGCGGGCCTGGGGGAGGAGTGGAGCTGAGCGCCGAAGCTCCCTGGAGGAAACAGTCTCCTGCTCCGTGATGTCCCCAGGTAGGTGACATCTGTCTCTTCCCTGGAGGAGCTCGTTCTGAGGGGCGGGCCCCGCCTTCCGCCCTGGGCGCTCGGCCTCAGGGCTGGACCCTCCCCTGCGGCCGGGCCCACTTAGCACCGTGCGTGGCACCCGGGGGGCGAGTGTGCTGGGGGTGGCACGGGGCGCCCTGCCTCCTGCCTGCACCCCCTCTGGCCAGCGGGGGGGCCTGGAACCTGAGGCCCCGCCCTCCCCTGACTGCTGCCAGGCTCCGGCCTGGGCGAGTGGATGCTGCCCATGCTTCCCCTTTCCACCCTCCCGTCAACGGGGCCCACAGGCCAGTGCACAGGGGTTCTTCGGAGAACATCCTTCTCTGTGTTGGGACGAGGGAGTGGAAAACCCGGCAAGACGAAGAGGCTCCAGGAACCCGAACGCTTTCCCGCGGGCCTGGCGCCTCGCTCTGCCTGTGGCCCACAGGGCGGCGCTGGCTGGCTGGGGGCTGCGTGGGGGCTGCCGCCGGCCCGGCCCACCTGCCGCTTACCCTCAGGATCAGCTCCTTGGCAGACGGGGACATGAGCACGCGGTCGCACCAGGCGGGGCACCGGGTGTTCATGTACTGCTTGCCCTGGCTGGAGTCCTCGCTGTACGGGTAGCTGGGGAGACAGGACACGGCGGGTCAGGGGGCACCGGGCTGCGGCCCCTCCCCAGCCCCACAGCCAGCTCCTCGCCACCAACACGCCAGGGAAAGGACACCTGCTCCGGAGCTGCTAGCACAGTAAAACTCAGTTCCTTTAAAGAAATGGTCTTTAGACTTGGCTTTCATTTCTGGGCACGGACTAAAGTACGATGCAGGCTACGTGGGAGAACAGTGTCAGCATGGTACGCGCCCGCTGCGTGGACCTGCCCTGTGGCATGCGGGCCGCTGGCCAGTGCCACACACGCAGGTCCCCGCTCTGCTCCGGCCGTGCCCGGCAGGCCGCAGGCTTGGGCTCACTGTGGCGGTCCCTGCCCTGGACACGCAGGGCCCACGGTATGGGCCGGCCGGTCACCAGGGGAGGCCTGGGGACCCCTCAGGAACGGAGGTGCTGTAGCCAACTGACAGGGGTGATGCAAATCAGAGAATCAGGAGGCGTGCGGCCAGCGCCCAGGTTGGGCCTGTGGCCACCAGCTGGGCATGGTCCCACTGTCCTCCCACGCTGGCCGCCTGCTCAAGGCCCTTCCTCCTGTTTCCGGAACAACCCTGGCCCCGGGCTCTGCCAGCCGGTGGCCCTGCCTGGTGCCTTCAGGGTGCTCAAGTGGGCCCAGTGGGCGCTCAACGCAGTCCCACCTGTGGGTGCGCTGGGCCCTTAATGGTGGCACAGCTCACATGGTCTCCCCGGACCAGCGCTTCTCTTTGTAAAAGCCTGGTGGGGTCTCGCAGGTTAATTCTGAAATATTCTACGGTGTTCGCTGGAAATGGTCCCTTCCTCTAGCACGTTGTCCTGTTTCAGGAAAAGGCTGTTTCTGGTCCCTGGGCGGCTCCCTGTGGGCAGCAGGCCACCCCCCGAGTGCCCGTGCCTGGCGTCTGTGCCAGGGGTCCCGAGGGAGCCCACACGCAGTCACCACAGGCCCGACTGCGGCCCTGGCAGGGGAGCCCCTGCCTCACTTGATCAGACCGAAAGCAGCGAACTCAGCCCAAAGCCCGCGCCTCCCACGCCTGGCACACTAGTCAGGGGCCAGCGGCCTGGCTCTCTCCACCCTGCGGTGGTGCCTCGCGGCGGGACCCGCACCAGCCTCCCTTCCCAAAGGGCAACACGTTAGGGCCCCTAAGCAACCCTCGCCACTGGGGGCAAAGGTCAGGGGGCAGGGCCCAAGGGTCCTGCGGGCCGTGCGGGAGGGGGGTTGCTCCCACCAGCAAGTGGATGCAGAACAGGACCGACTGCCGCCCGCCCACCGCCAGCGCCGTCCCGTGGCCTCTGCACAGACACGAGCCAGAGCTTCCCACAGCCCTGCTGCCTCCCGTCACCGCATGGTGCTGCGGGGTCCTGCCCCCGGGCCGCAGCCGTGTGAGGAGTTGGCGGCACCGCCACTCAGTTGGGACAGAATGACGTCCACCCGCTCCAGGAGCCGGTGCTTGGTGGCGCCGCTAATGCTGGACCACAGAAGCCCCTCCCAGGGCCCCGCGTCCACAGCAGCACCACATGCCCAGGACCCCAGGCCGCAGTGCAGCGCAGGTCCAGGGGTGCGTGTCCAGGGCCCTGGAAGGGATGGTCCCCGGGGCGATGCCTCCCTGCCCGAAGGGGAGGCCCCGGGGCCCAGGCCGGGGCTCAGCCTTGCCCCCCTCCTGCCGCCCAGGAGGGCTGGCTGGGGGCTGACGTTGATCAACACGGGGCTGCCCTGCCCAGGCTTATCTGAAAGTAAACCCGCGCAGGGCGGGGAGCCGGCAAAGTGGCCGGAATGAAGGGCAGGGAGATAAAGCTAACAATCGCCCCCTGTCCTCCAGGCCCAGCCACCTGCACCTCCGGATGGGGGCAGGGGCCCCTCTGCTGGGGGCCAGCCCTGACCGCAAGGCCCGAGTCCCACGTGGTGGGCTGGGCAGGCCGCGCGGCACCAGGGCCCCACCTGCGGGGCCAGGCCGGCTCTGCCAGAATCTCCAGGGCTGCCCAGGCGGGACGTGGGCCTCCGGAACCAGCCCCCCAGGAGCAGGTGGGGGGTGGGGGGCGGGGGGCGGTGCTGCTCAGGGCGGTGAGGACGGGGCCTCCAATCTGCCCCAGGTTGCAGTTAGCACAGCAGCACGGAGGCCGGAGCCGTCACCCAACCGTGGGGGCCGCGTGTGTCGCCAGAGGCCTTCCCGCCGCCCAGCTGGGCCTCCGAGACTTGGTTTCAAAGATACAAGCTGTTCCGGAAACTCCTAGGGAAGCAGCAAAGCTGGAGTCCAAGTAAAAGACTGGAGGACTCGGGGTCACGAAGCACCAACGCTGTCGCGTCGTGCGGGAGGGTCCAGGTCAGGGGGGCCAGCCCGAGGGACCCCTACAGCCCGATGTGGTGCCCTGCCACCTCCGGCCTTTCCCAAAACCAAATGACCTTGGAAAGGGAAGCGATTTAAGATCATTGACGAGATTCGGGAAAACGCGATGGAGCAGCGGACGGCGACCGGGAGAATCGTGTCCCAGGTGCCTCCTGTGACGGGGACTGAGGCCTCACTGTCCTGTGTACAGCGTGTCTTGTGTCTTCTGTGACGAATGTCTATTCGTCGTATCACACGGCTGGACACACCTTGTATGTACACACAGGCCCACGTGCACACATGCCCAGGCACACATGCCCACAAGATGTGCACATATACACCCACGTACTCACATGTGTTTAACACAGCCATGCTGGTGTTCACCAACTCTGTATGCAGGTTCACCTGCACCGTGTACCTGTACTCACACGCGCCACACATCCACGCACGTATGAACACTGTACACACATGCTAACCCAGGGACCACATACACACATGCACACTACTGACCGTAACCCCCTCACAGACGTCCTGCAGACACACGGTCCCTGTGCACAGAAACAAACCTACGACGTGCACACACATACATGTAACCTCTGTGATGCCTCCACACATGTACAAATGCACATGAGCCACGCCACACACATCAGTGAATAACCACGCACACACTCTGTACACACATCCAATACACGTAACACGCATGCCCCGTGCAGGGCCTACACACACACACACACCTCCCCACGTGCATGTGCTCCGGTGTGCGCACCAGCGGAGATCACGCACTTCACGGCCGAGTCCAGGAACACACGGCCACGGCCTTGCTGCCCCAGCTGGGCTCCTGCTCCAAGGAGCTCTGCCCGGTGACCATGGGGCGGCAGCTCTGCGTGGGTGCCGCAGACTCGGTTTTAAAGATGCCAGAGGACCGAACAGAGGGAGGACGTCACGTATGACCTGGGCAGCGGTGTGTGCGTGTGTGGAATGCCTGAGGGCTTCTGGTGGTGGGTTTGCCCCGAGCTCCTGCTCTGACCATGCTGAGAGGTCACCGCAGCCCCCCTGGAGCTTGGCTCGGTTAGGAAGCCCCCGCCGGTCCCACACGCCCATCTCAGCAACCTTCAAACGTGGTTTCCAAGTCACAGGCTCTCTGAAGCCCCTTCCACGTGCCCCCAGAGCAGCCCCTCCCATGTTCCAGGGACACAAAAGACCCCAGACGCACAGGTGGGATGTAGGGGCCACCAGGCCACAGTTGCCTTCCCAGGGAGCTTCCCTGGCCGCCTGTGGACGCCGGCCCCACACCTGCCAGGGACCTGCGCACCCTGGGCCCCCTGCAGGGGTTTTCAAGGCTGCAGGGCTTGGTAGAAACTCGAGAGGCAGAGGCCAGGTGGGCACCGATGCCCGCAGGGTTAGGCCCTGGCCACCGGGGCTCCCAGACCTTCTTCGCCATTTGCCGGCCCAGCATGGCCCTGGGCGAGCATGGGGGCCTGAGAACTCGGCCCACTCTGACCACGCCGACCGCAGCCTGGGCAGCAGGAGCCAAGTTTTTTGAACCTTCGGTGGGGAAAAAGCCCCTCGATGCTCTCAGCTGTCTGCCTCTCCAGGTGCGGGGGGCCAGAGGCCTAGTGTGCACAGATGCTCCGCGGCCCCCAGGGGAAGAGTTACCTGCTCCTCCAGGAGGCAGGGCTCCTTACCTGGGAGGGAACGAGATGTCCAGTTCGTACAGTCTGTCCTTAAACACAGAGAGCTCTTTGTCAAATTCCAGGAGCTGAAGAAGGAAACAGAAGGAAGTCAAGTTACTGGTGCGCCTACCTGAGGCACCGTGAGGTCCTGGGGGCCTTGTAACTTCCAGGATCTCGCCCCACGACCCTGCCCACCGAGACCCACCCGGCCGTGTCCCAAGAGACCCTCTGGCGCCCTGCAGCCCCTGCTGGGAGGCCACGTCCAGGCCCCGCTCGGCTGCTGTGGGCACAGGGGCTGCGCCGGCTGTGTGTGGCCTCGTGGCACAGCGGCGGGGCTGGCACTGTCCAAAGGGGGGCCCCACTCCCGCTTTGCTCAGCCTGTGTCAGAGGCAAGCAGGGTTGCCCTATGCGGGAAGCTGATGGACGTACCGGGAGGGCAGGGCGGCCACGCTGGGCTGTGATGAGCCGGCACCACACGCCCTCGGTGCACGATCGTTAATCATGTCCCCTTGCAGCTGGGTGGGCGCCGGCCTCACGCAGGGGCTCCCCTCGGAGCTGCCTCATCCATCACCCCCAGCGCATGCGGTCCAGCACCGTGTCCGCAGTCCTTACCCGCGTGCCAGGCTGCCCCCTTCAGCCCCACCTGCCCCGACGCTCCCCTGGCCGGGGAGAGGGAAGCAGAGCGGAAGCCCCACGGGGGGCTGCTGTGCCTTCTGGCTTTGGAGGAGCGTCCGGAAGCCCCTCGAGCACAAAGCGACAGTTTCCGACGCAGCTGTCGGATGTCAGGGTCACGCACACCCTGTAGAGCCCCTCACAGACAATCCCTGCCCTGCCCGGGGAGGCCTGGGGCCCAGAGGGACCTATGTGCCCACATCTACTGGTGAGAAATGCAGGTGGAAACCTTGATGCTCAGTGCTGCCCGACAGCCTGCAGCTCCTGGAGAGGGTGCAGGGCCGGGGAGGGAGGGTGCAGGGCCGGGGAGGGAGGGTGCAGGGCCGGGGAGGGAGGGTGCAGGGCCGGGGAAAGGCTCACTCCCGCTCTGGGAAGCACCTGAGTTCGCTCCTCAGCTGGGCTGGGGGAGGGGACATCTGGGGTCCTGAAATGCACCCTTAGGGGCAGATGTGCCTCTGGGGTTCGGACCAGCCCAGCGTGTGGTTATCCGTGTTGACAAGCATGTGTTCACGTGTACACGCTCCAGGGAGCACAGCCCGCCCCGTGGTTGTTGGGGAAGCTGGGAAACTCTGGGAGAAGCGGCCGGTGAGGCAGTTTCCTGTCTGGACACGGCCCGCAGCCGCCGCCAGCCTGGCTGTCCCACCGGGGTGGCTTTAACCACGGAGCCGCTGGGCTCTGGCCGCCCTTCCACTAGTTAAGTAAAAACTACAGCGAGTACATAGCTGGTTCGGATGAGTCGGAATCTTCCGGCAGCTGCAGCAGCAGCAGAGCCAAGCGGCTCCCCCGCCCTGTGCCCCCCAACCCCGTCCACGGGCCGCACGGCCGCCCCCACCCCGGGCGCAGGATGGGAGCCGCCCCCAGCGCTCTGTCCTCTGACGCTAGGCGGACGCGCGCAGCCTCCACGCGTCAGCGGCTGTGCCAGACCCGCTGCCCAAGGACGAGGCCACCACAGGCAGCCCTTCGCCTCCTGGGACCTCCGGTGCAGGGCTACTTCCTCGTCTGCACCCGCAGACGTTCACGGCCGGGCCTGGGCCGTCGGCTCCCAAGCCGGGCTGCCATGGCGGGTGGGCACGGGCCAGCTTCGCCCTTGCCCGGCTCTGACAGGCTGGCGAGACCCCGAGTCCAGGGCCCCGGGACGGCCCAAACGATGGCCTGGGGCCGGCCGGCCGCTGGACCCGCGCGGGGGCGGGAGGCCTCCGGTTGGAAAAGACGCCGCACGCCTGTGGAAATGGTGGTTTGTGCCTCAGGTTCTTCGCACGCAGGACAACCAATTCCGCCGGAATCCTCAACATTCTTGATTACACGGTGAAAACCAGCGCGGGCGAGTGTGGACAAAGATAAAGCGGCGGATCACACGCCCCTGTCAGGAGCTCTGCAGCCGCCCGGCCCGCGGCCGCCCGGAGGCGCCGCGCTGATAACGGCAGAAGCCGGGAAATCAATGCGCCGGAGCTGCCGCGGCTGCTGGACATGCTGCAGACATGCCGCCCGGCGGGCCGGGCCGGGCAACCCCGCCGCCGGGACAGCCCAGAAATTTAATCTCTCCAAATCCTCGCCAGGGCGCTCCATCCTGCCGCCTGACAGCACACGTGCCATTAATTATACAGTTTCGATGGGGGTATCGACTGGACAAAGCCATAAATCATAGAAAAAGTCAATAGGCATGGACACATTCAATCATGTCCTGGCCAATGATTACTACTCTTAAAATACAATAATTATTTTCAGGAGCCAGCTTGAATTAAATTTCTGTCAGGCGGGTACAAGACCGGTGGTTGATGAAGGATGCGATGGATTTTGGGGCTGAGTCCGGCGTGAGCACATCCATCCTGCGGACGGCGGTGTCCCCGTGGCCGGGCTGCCGCGGGTCTCGCTGCGGAGGGGAGAGGCTGTCTGGGCCTGTCACGCCATTTGTCTTGTCCCCGGGGCCCGAGACCGAGTTTCCTGCCTGTGACGGACGGGGGCTGACCCCACGGCGTTCCGAGCGGCCCAGGCAGGGAGCACTCTCACCCGTGAGCCCCCGAGGTCCCCGAGGTCCCCGAGCCCCGGGCCCGTCAGCGCGGCGGCGGGTCAGCTCTGGGAGAGCCACCGCCCACCGCCCGCCGCCCGCAGCCCGCCCGCCACGTGAGGACCAACGCGGGAATCTGCCCCAAACCACTGCACGTCTGCATCTTAGAATCAAACCCTGAAGGTCCCCTGAACATTCAAACTGATTTTCCTCTGTCTCAAAAACCAGGTTCTTACAACTTCCAACAGCCACGGTAAGTTGCGTCCAACGGCCGTCCCGCAGCCTCTGGGGGCTCGAGGGGACGGCGGCCCTGCCCCCCGCGGCCCTGCCCCCCGCCCACCGTGCCAACCGCTTCTCCACTGATCTTGTCCTTCCAGGACATTCTGGCCCCAGGCTCCCCAGGCCACCCTCCCAGGTCCACTGTTCTCCTAGGGACCTTCCACTCCCTTCACCCCCTGGTGGCCTCGGGGCCCTGTCGCTGGGCTGGGGCCTCCTCCGGCTCGGGAGGCCACCCCGCTGCCCAGGGCGGGTGACACTGCACGTCTCTGGGTGCTTCCCTGGGGCTGTGCTTGTGACCGGCCGGCTCCAGGCTCGGGGGCCTGGCACGCGGCCCTCCGAGCTGGACTGCAGAGGCCGGGCTGTGCCGGTGGCGCCCTGGGGCCGGCCGGACCCTGTGCCCTCCCAGCCGAGCCGGCGTTGCCCCCTGAGCCGCCTGCCTCGCCCTCGGGAACGTGGCCTCACGGGCCTCAGCGCCCCCTCCTGCCTGGCGGCCCCCCAGCCGGACCCCACTCCTAACCTCCCTGCACACGTCCACAGCTTGTCCCGGTGGACCTGGCCCCTCCACGCCGTCCCGTGTACCTCGAGCTGCTCAGGTGGCCCCCCACCCTGCTGGGGCCCCTCACTCAGCCCAGCCACGTCCTGCCAGACGGGGGTCTGCGGGCAGCGACTGTGTCCTGCTGCCAGGGCTTCGCATGGGCCGGGGGGCCGCGGGGGCGAGCCGGGGGCCCGAGGGGCAGGGTGGGGACAGGGTGTGGTGGGCTGTGCTGTGGGGAAGCACCCAGAGACATGCAATGTCACCCTGCCCCCGGGAGGCGGCTCACGAGGGGGGCACAGAGGTCACGGGTCACTTGCTGGCATTCCAGCCCCGCAGTCCCGTCACCATGGGGTCCGGCCAACACCCCGCAGGCAGCCCCGTGGCGACGGGGTGAACAGCGCAGTCCGGGCCCGACGGGTGGGGCTGGCGGGGACCGTTCCTCCCAGAGGGGTCTGAGCCGCAGGCACTCACACGCATGTGCACACGCGTGAGCACACATGCTTGCGACAGGTGACGTGCGCACGTGGCTTCTCCCTGCGCCGCTGGCACCGCCGGCCTGGGGCCCAGCGCGGGAGTCTGCGCCCGCCTCTCGCAGGGGAGGGTCCCGAAGGCCCCGTCTGGGGGTTTCGCTGCCGCTGCCGTAGGCAAGACAGCGAGGCGGTGTCTCCGCCCAGGGTGGGTGGGGGTGCAGGCGGGGGCGGGAGGCGCCAGGCTGGGCCGGGCGGGCCGCGGGCGGATGCGCAACTCACCGCGGTGCCGTTGTCCTGGCGGAAGACCTCCTGGTTGGCGTAGTCGAACAGCTTCTTTTCCAGCTGCAGCATCACCTGCCGGGGCGGGACGGGCGTCGGCGTGGGGGGGACCCGCTCCCCCCGCCCAGGGTGGGGGCTGCCTGCCGCCCTCCAAGGGCCGGGCTCTCACCTTCCGGTCGTTGTCCGACTCCCGGAATATCAGCTTCACGACTTCGTTGGTGTCAGCGGCGCGGACGGTCTGCATGGTGGCCTTGGTGCAGAGGGTCTGGGGAGGACACGGGGAGCTCAGGCCGGGAGAGGGTCCTCGGCCCGTTGGCCAGAGGTGCCACCTCACGCAGAGCGAACGGCTGCCACCTGTGGGCCCTCACCCGCCTCCAGCCCCACCTACGCCTCCAGGCCAAGGGGCCCCCAGCACGTTGTGGGGCCCCGTGCGGACCAGCAGTGGCCGAAGGAGGACCTGTGGCCCCAGGTCCTGGACCAGGGCCGTGGGCCGCAGCACCCGCGCCCCCTCCCGGGCCGCCCTGAGGGAGGGGCAGTGGCTGGGCCGCCGCTGGGCCAGGGGAAGGCCGGCACTGTTACCCACTCGGGCTACCGTGCGATGGGCTAAAATTAAGGTGAATCTGGGCCATGAGGACATTCTTCCCGTGTCTGCGGGTGCACACGTGTGCCACAGAGGGAGTGGCCGTGTGCTGCGGGCAGGGCGGGGCTCCGAGGAGGCTGACGCCGTCCTCACTCGGGGGACGGGCGGGGACAGGCCACACACAGCCTTCGAGACCCGCGGCCCAGGTCCCGGCCCAGGTCCGGCTGCGCTGGCTGATGCGCGGCCCTGCTGGCCTGTGGTTCACGAGAGGAACCTCAACGAGGCCACTGTCTAAAAAGGGCTCCATGGAGCTTGAAGGCCGACTTCACGACGCAGCAACACCTCCCTCTGAGGGGCTGGGCCCAGCAAACCTCCCCAGGCCGGCAGCTGGGCCCCCGGGGACTCGTTGACATTCAGGGCACAGTCAGCTAAGCGGGTCAAGGCCCGGGAGTGGCTTTTGGCCTCATGTGTCACAAATCAGTCTGGCGGATTAGAGCAAGGCCCGCGACAGAGCCGGCGCCCGGTCCACCCCCAACCCCCCCCCCCCACCCCCTGCTTCCGGAGCTGCCGCCATCCAGATGCTAATGCGCTTAAGTGGCTTAAGTCCGGGGTGAAAGGGGCAGCGGTGGCCACTGCAGCCCCTCAGGGCTCATTCAGAAACCCACGGCCCCTCCCAAAGGCATCTGCTGGAACCTTTAAAAATGGCCGCCGGGCAGGATCGCGAATCCTGACCCCCACCAGCTCCCCGGTGGGCAGCGCGGAGCCCGACCAGGGGCCGCAGTTTTCCGTGTGTTTTCCGTGTGTTTCCGTGTGTTTTCTCATGCAGAGACGCGCTGCCTTCCAGCTCCCGCCAACGGAAGGGATTTTCCCCTTTTCAAAGGAGGAAAGTACCCCAAATGCCGTTCTTACAGGGCCAACCACGGCTGAGGCCACCAGCCGCAGCCACACCCGGGGACACAGGCCGCTGAGCGCCTGCCTTTCCTCTCGGACTGGGAGGGACGGTGCGGCCACAACTGTCCACCTGCCGTGCGGGTGGCAGGACCGGCCGGCGGCCGGCGCTTTCTGGGGTCCTGCGCCTGGTGGCTCGTCGGGTTCAGCAAAGCCGCCACGTGGGAGCCACTGGTGCTGGGGCCCACTCGCCCCGCGGCTCAGTCTGACGTCACCCCACTCCGTCACCCCACTCAGCTGCCTCCAACACTCCCAGCAGGTGCACCCCTGCCCTCGGGCCGGAGGGACACGGGGACGGAGCTCAGCCCCAGAGTGGCACCTGCGGGCTGGTCCCCCGACGGCACCCAGAGCTCCTCTGTGCCCCCCACTTTCCAGGCCTGGCTTGGGGGGTGCGGGGCGTTGGCGCTCCGGCCGGGGACGCTTTTGGACGGATTCAGGGCCACAGGGCTTGCTCTGCATTTGTAAAACCACATCAAAACAAACTACGAACAGACTTAAAACTTTCCACCAGGAGCAGAATCTAAGGAAGGAGCTTTAAACACAGAGTGGAAGGCAGGGGGCTTAGTAAAGTTCCCTCATTTTATTATTATTTTTAAAAATTAAAAAAGTAGGTTTGTTGATTTGAGAGGGAGGGAGGGGGACCCGGCGGGGACGGAACCTGCCACCCAGGCTCGGGCCCTTGGGTGTGTGGGGCCCACCCAGCACCCGGCAGGGTGAGCGGCAACAGGCCACCAGGGCCAAGGGCTGCACGGGACACCCCAGCGTCAGCCAACGCGGCGTCCGGCGGGCAGTGGGCTCAGGATGGAAACAAGTCGGTGGACAGGCGTCCTTGTCCCTCGGGTTCCTGTCTGAACCCAGAAGAGACGACAAGCGCCATCGGCCCTGGTGACACGAGTCCAGACGTCATTCAGGCCCAACCCCTGCCCCGCAGCCCCTGGCGCCTCCCAGGGGAAACCGGGAGGGCCCAGGGCTGGCGAGCGAGGGAGCTGGTCCCGTGGGGCTCACCCCCCACCCTGCTCGCAGGACGTGCTGGACAGGCCCCACCGAGCAACACCTTCCCCACCACCTTCCCCAGAGGCTCCGCCGGGAGCCCGCGGGGAGGGCGCCCGCGCCTGGGCCGAGAAGGGTTCGGAGGGCCCTGCGCCCCCACACCGTCGGCCTACGGTGCTGAGCAGCCGTCCAGCTGGCGGCAGTGGGAGGGGTGCTGTCAGCGGGGCGCCTCCTCTGCTTGTTGGGCATTGTCCACTGCGGGTCCAGGACAACACGGCCACAAAGGTCCTTCCATCTCCGCAGGCCCTGAGCGGTGGCCGCGCGGCGCCTGCCCGGCAAGGAGCACCTGCTCCGGGAAGCAGCGTCGCTTCGGGAGACCAGCGTCCAGCAGGTGGGGGGCACCTGCTGCTGGCCCAGGACCAGGGCCCCGAGGGCCGCCGCTGCCACAGACACCAGGGGTCAGAGCCGGTGGCAGGTGCGGGCGAGGAGACGCGGGCCTGCCAGGTGGCTTGGATGGTGGCCTGGCGGCCACCTACTCCCAGTGCCCCGGTCCGCGGGGGCTGTGCTGGTCCGAGGCTGGCGGACAGTGGGGTCCAGCAAACACCCGGAACTGTGCACGGCCGGCCCCGGACCCTGCGCGGCCGGGGCCCCGGAACCGAGTTCCTGGAACGGAGTGGGGAGCGGGGAGGCCGCCGATGCGTCTGCTCCCCTGTAACACGGGAGCAACTGTCCTGACAGCAACTGCTGCTGGGAACACTGGCCCGAGTCTGTATCGCAACTTTCAGGAAGAAGATGCTCAGGAAAACCCAGGGCGCCTCACAGCCAAGGGTACAGTTACGCCCGACTTTGGTGAGTTGTCGCCATCAGAACAGACACAAGGGAGGTCTCCTCAGAACAGCACTTTAGACAACAAATGATGTAAATGAATGACTCGATTGTTTTAAACCAAGAGTCTTCCAACAAAACGCAGCCAACCAACTGCCCGGCCGCGGCTGGTCCGTCCCCCGCAGCCCCAGCCGACCGGCCCCTGGCCGCAGACTCAGGCCGGCGGGGGGAGGAGGCGCGCGGGGCAGAGCTGGGCCACACCGGCTCCCAGTTCAGGAAGGACACTGCACGGCCACTCACAGCTGCCCGGGACAGCGCAGGCCCCACACCACCGCCTTCCGGAGACCACAGGCCTGCGTTCCCAGGGGATTAGGGGAGCTGGGGGGCAGGTCCCGGTCTCCTGTCCTATGGACGGACGGCAAGCTGCCCAGACCTCCTGGGCTCCTGGCGCCCACCACCCACGGTGCAGAGAACCGGCTCCCGTGGGGGTCCTGCGGGCGGAGCCGGGCTGCCCAACCGAGGCGTGGCCAGCACAGCCCTGCACACGCTCGGGGCCAGCACAGCTGCCGCCCCTGCAGGGCCCAGCAGCAGCTGGCCTGGCCCCGAGCCCACCGTGCCCGCAGGCCGAGGGGTCTTGGGTGCGGCAAAGGGTCCGCTCAGCAAGCGGCCGCGTGGCCTACCCGGCAGCGGTGGCCGTCCAGCCGGGCGGCTCTCAGCAAGCGGGTCAGGGGGCCTTCCCAGGACACGGCGGCCCCGAGGGAAGGAGCCTCGCCGGGGGTCCCACCACCGGACGGCTTGGCCTCGCCCACGCTGGCTGCCGCGGCCTCGTGGCCCTGGGTCTGCAACAGGGGCATCCTCTCCCGACAGCGGGCGGTCAGCGCTGGGGCCCCTCCGGCGGGCGAGAGCCTCCCTCCCGCTCACAGGCCGACCTGCCAGCCCACCGGCCGCACGCCGCCCGCCAGGGGCGACCGGGTCCTGAAAATGGCCGCCGGCCTCCACCACGGCGCCCGCCACCGCCACCCCCGGGCAGCGAGGGCAGCAGGCGGCCCTGGCTGGGCCACGCGGAGACGGGAGGGCCTGGCACTGCTGTCACTCCCTGTCCCTGTGGCCAGCTGAGCGTCCAGCTGCCGGGTGTCACCGCGCAGACATGAAACCCGCCCACTGAGCGAGCCGTCCGCTGCGGGCTGCTCTGTTCAGGAGCCCTTGGGTGGCCCGTGGCGGCCGTGTGTGACCTGCGGGACTTTTCATTACGGCCTGGGTGGTGCCAAATGCGACCGTGGCACCGTCTTCCCAGCTCGGCTCCGCAGGCTCCTTCACGTGCATCTGAAACGGGAGGACGGTCCCTGGGGACAGGCGCCCTGGGCACCCCGCACCTCTGTCCCTGGCTGGTGTGGCCGCGTCCAGGGACCCCATCACCTTCCCTCCCCGCGAATGCCGGCACGTGTCCTCCTGGGGACAGGCCGCCCAGGGCCTGACCGTCCCCCTCCCAGGTGCCCCTGCTCAGCTGTGGGGGGACAACCACAGCCTCTGACGTGCCCGCTGGCCTCTCCTGCTCAGGGCACGGCAGGAGGGCCCCTCCCAGGTGTGTGCCACCACCTGCACCTTCGCACTGCCTTGCCATCCCGCTGGGTCAGCAAGGACACCTGGCTGGGCCGCGGCTCCTGGTTGAGCTAAAACATGGCCTTGATGTTGTCCTCCGAGGGGAGCCATGTGGCTCCTCCAAGTGAACCAACCCCACTTCCCACCACCCAGACGCCTCTTCTTTCCACGCCCAACGCCAGCACCGGCCAGGACCTGTGGGGGCACCTGCCACCTGCCCTGGGTCATCTGAACACAACCTGGGGGTGACAAGCTGAGGGCACAGGCTTCCCCAAGAACGCCGTGGTGGAGGCCACATGACCCTCGCCCATCCCTAGGACCTGCTTGGCGGGCACTAATGTGGGCATCTGCGGAGGGCGTCCAGAGAGGGGTCACTGCTGTGGCCACCTGCCTGCCCATCCAGCAAGGACAGGAGGGACAGTGGCGGGCGCAGGCCCAGGCTGGGGGTGATGCTGAGGACCTGAGGGCCGGGCAGGACAGACAGAGGCTCAGGCCCACACCCCTGCTGCCCAGGGCTGCCCCGCCCGACCACGTGGCCGTCCGAGACACTGCAGCAGGGCGGGGCATGGGGACGCCAGGCCGCGTGGAGCCCCGGCCCTGCTGCAGCCTCAGCAGGCAGGTCACTCGGAAGGAGACGGGCAGTGCCGGGCGCCAGGGGCCCAGGTGGGCGCGAGGCCCAGGGACCGGGGCTGCGGGGGCTTGGCCGCCCCTGGCTCAGGTCCGTGGCTGCGGGTCCCGGGAGAAGGGGCTCTGGGTACACGTGTGGGGCCGGGGGGACGTCAGGGGACTGAGGGAAGCACAGTCTGTTTTGTTAGTGGCTGTGGCCCCAGAGCAGCACCTCTCGGGGGCCCACAGGCGCCCACTGCCGCCCTCACGAGCCCGTGTAGGGAGGGAAAAGAAACCCTGCGTGTGGGGACCCGTTGCCCCGACTGCGCCAGCCCAGCTGCCCGCGGTGCCTTGTCCTCCACTCCCCACGGGAGCAACCAGGACGTGCACCTGCGACAGGGCCACGCCAGGTGGAAGCACCGCCCTTCCTGGGACACGGGTTCTGTGTGTGTGTGGGGGGGCACAGGGAGAGGTCTCGCCGCCTGCAGGGCGGTGCCGCTGGGTCTGCCTCGGCCCCGGAGGCCCCGCCACTCAGGGGGGACCTGCTGGGAGCGGGGTCTGTCCCCCGTGTGGCAGGTGCCCTGGCCCCAAGCGACGGCCGGGCACTCGGTCCGCGTGGAGTCAGACATGGGACAGATTTCAACACGCCAGGAGCTGCCCCTGAGTCTCTACAGGGTGCAGGCCTGAGGGTCTTCGATTGGGCCCCTGATACTTGACTGATTAGTGATTTAATTTCCAAACAAGGAGACAGAGCTCAGCAGGCCGAGAGAGAGGGCGCCGTGGTCCCCGGTGGGCCTGGCCTGGGGCCCTCGGGTGCGGCTGTGACCCCACTCGGGTGCGAGGCGGGTGGTGAGGTGCTGCCGGCGTAACGCAGCTGCAAAGGGTTTCGATACGACATGACTCACTGCGGACCGAGCGGAGGCTGGAGCCTGCCCAGCCTTGTCTTTAAGGAACCATTTTCCACGAAGACGGAAGATGGATGTGCGACGGTACTGACGCGAGGCTGCTAATGGGAAGATGATGACTCGGAGGGACGACCGCTGCCCCCACCACGGCTGTGCCAGGCGGGGGACGGAGCCGCCTGGAGAGCGGCCGGCCGGCCCTGCGCCCTGAGGCGGACGCTGTCGTGGGGGAGCCGCGCCTGGGCCACCAGCCTCGCTCCCGGCCAAGGGGTGACACTCCCCGGTCGCTGGGCAGGGCTGCGCTCCGCCTCCCACCGCAGCGCCACGCGCTGGCCGCGCCTTCCTCCGCGGGGACATCCAGCCCCAGCCCGCGGGCTGCGCCCAGGAGACAGAGCCGGAGGCCCCCGAGTCCCCGAGCTGGAGTGACGGTTTATTCCAGGGAGCAGCCTGCCCTGCAGACGGTGACGCGGAGGGAGAAGCAGGACAGGGCTGCGGCCCCAGCCCGTAAGACGCGTCTCTGGTGGAAACGTTCGCTGTCAGCGTGACCCGGAGCTGGCGTCACGGGCCACACGCTGCCGGGGTGCCTACCTCCACCACGGACTTGGAGTCCAGCCGGAAGTTGAAGTCGCCGAAGACGAAGTAGGACACCCTCTCGAACCGCTGGTCGATGATCCTGGGGGGAGAGGGGACAGGTCACGGGCCGCTCGTGCCGACCGAGTGCCGCCGCCGCACCCCCCGTCTCCCGCCCCCGGGGAGCCGGCCTGCACCCCCCGTTCAGCACAGGTGTCCACCCACAGCACAGGGCTCGCCCCTGCCCACGTGAGCCGCCCCCACGTCCTCACGATGGGCTCAGGGGGGGGTGGAAGCCACGGCGGAGGGGGCAGCGCCGCTCCAAGCGTCCGGCCTGTTTCCCGCCAGACCCAGCACCAGGGCCCCCTCGCTGCGGGCGACGCGCTGGACCCTAACTGCCCGTGGGAGCCACAGGCCAGGACCTGGAGCCCCTGAAACCCACCCTGAGCCCTGGGTGGGGTGCAGCGGCCCCCCAACCAAAACTTTCTTCCCTCGAAAGCCGACGCCAGGGTGCGGGGCTGCCAGGCAGGCGCAGGGAGCGCTCGCGGGTCACAGGGCGCGTGCGGGGGTCGCGGCCCCTCCGGGCGGGCAGGGGCGCCTGGACTTGCTCCGAGGGTGTTTCCATGTCACCCCACCGGGGTGTTTCCGAATCAGGAGGTCACGGCAACGCCACCTTTCCAACCCGAGAACCTTTCCTCCTTCGCTCCCACAAAGGCTCCCACGGAAAGCGCCTGCGGCCAGGGTCACCTCTGCCTCCGTGCGCGGCAGCTGCAGACCTGCCGACCGCGACTGCTGCCCGGCGCGCGGGCGGAGCGCGCTGCTCTGGGGGGCAGGGGGGAGCGCGGGGCTGGCGGTGACAGGGCACCCCCCCCCCAAGCGGGTGCACGCAGCCAGGAGGTGCACCAAAGCCACTCGGAAACTTGGACCCCACACGCTCCGCAGGTCGCGTCTGCTCCGACTCGCATGGTCACCAGGAGGTGGACCGTCGTCCCCGTTCCTGGGAGAATCGGCATCTTCTCCGTCCCGCGTGCTCACGCCTGTCTCGCCTCTTGCACTTGGACTCCGGACTTCCCGTGAGCTGTGAGGCCGACGCTCTGTTCCCGTTTATCTGGGCTTCGGGGTCCGTGCAGGGAGGCGCCCCCGCCCGGGGCCGGGCAGCCCCGCTCCGGAGCTCCAGGGCGGAGTCCCGCGCTGGCCACGTCCCGTCACAGCGCAGAGCGGGGCCTGCGGGCGGCTGAGCGGCCCCGCTAACACTCCGTGCGCTTCCCCCGTGTCTAAACCGCCAAGTTCCCCAGATGACTTGGTCTTTTGGGGCTCCCTCCTCTTTTCCGTAGGTACGTTATCCGTCCTGGGCACTTGTAACTAATCCGACTTCAGAGAAAACCCTTCTTGTCAACAATTCCTTGAAACGTCACCGGGGCTGCTTTCCCGTCTCTGCTGCACGTTCAGGGCTCTGCCACCTGCCCAGGTTGCACGACGGTTTCTAGTGAGTGGAAACGTCACTGAATGGCTACCTGACCGGGAGAGAAAGAGCATCCGTGCCTAGACGGTAGCGGGGGTGCAGGTGACCCGCAACTGCACCCGCTTGTTTCCAAGTGACACCTTCTGTGGCGGAAACGCCTCCCAGGGATGAGGTGTCAGTGGCGTAAGGGAAGCCCCCCGTCCAGGCTGGCCACGGGCCCCTCCGGCCACCCACCCTCCACTCACAGGTGAGGGGACAGCCCTGTGTCCCAGGAACCCAGCACCTCAGCCACTGTGAAACTACTTCTTTTTCTGGTGTCAAACATCTTAAAAGAAAAACACCCTCCAAAGACCCTCAGGACATGGGCTTGCGGGTCTCCCACCTCATGGGAGCCGTGTCCCGGGACGAGAAGACGGTGATGGCTCTGCTCCCACGAGAGACCCTGTCCCTGCGGCCCAGGGCCCGTCCCCTGAGTCCCAGCACCGTGAGGCCAGGGGACTCGCCACTGGGCTTCCGCCCCGCCGTCTTCTCCGAGAAACGGGAGCTGCTGTTGGCCCAGCTGACGGACGTCCGGCTGGTGGCCCAGCCACAGCGGGGCCTTCGGACCCTCGCCGGGCGCCAGTCCACAGCGGCGACCCCTCCGCAGAGCAGGACTTGGGTCCCCCCGTGCCGCACGGTGCCTGGGGCTGACTTTCTCTGCGGCGCCTCCAGATGCGCCCTGGACATGCTGCCCCGGCGGGCGGCCCTGCAGCAGGAGGAGCCACTCCGCGAGGCCCTGGGCCCTGGGCCGGCCAAGCCCACCAGCCCGGCTGGTCCCCCAGCAGCCCGAGACGGGAGGGGGGCGGCGGGCGCTGTCCCCGGTGGCCACCTCAGCACCCGTGCCCTCTCCACTCAGAGGGCCTCGCTGCAGCTTGACTCACGCAGGGGGCGTCACCCCACCCCCAGGAGAGGCTCTTCTCCGTCCCAGTGTCCCTGGGCCCATCTCGGTCACTGGTTTCGCTCCCGGCGCAGTGCGGGGCCACGTATGTCCGGGGAGGATCCCGGAAGGGGCGGTGCAGCTCCTGACGGCCCGGCTGTCGCTGCCGTTGCATCTCACGGTGCCGTGGGCTCCGGCCGGGGGCAGCGGTGGCGCTGCGTGTGGGCCTCGTGGGGTGAGCACGTCCCACCGGTGTCCTTCCCCCAGGCGCTGTCCCTCGTGCTGACAGCCTGTGGCAGCGTGTGCCAGGGAAGGGACGCAGGGAAGCAGGGAGCTGACACGTGTCCACCAATCTTAACTGGCTCCTGAGCCAACGCATTGCCAGGACCTCGGGCTCTAGGAATTTGTGCTGCTGGGCTGGGACGGCAGGGGGCGGGGGGGCGGGGGAAGCCGGGGGCGCGTGGCGGCCGGCGCGGAGGGTGCGCGGCCAGATGTCACCTGGCCTGGAGGGCAACGCAGCGGTGCTCCTGGGGACACCAGGGAGACCTCGGGCGGCTGCCCGGGGCGGCGGGGGCAGGTCCTCAGGGCAGCGGGCCCGGAGGCAGCTGCGCCCGGCCTGGGGCGAGGAAGTGCACAGCCGGTGGGGGACTGGGTGGGAGAGCCCTTTCGGAGGCGCATCCTTCTCTAAATGCTTCAGATTTAACATCTGACTCACTAAACCTTAAAAACCTCTGGGTGTTTAGGGAGAAGATGCCCCCTCCCCAGGGCCCGGCCCCTCCGTGGGGGCGGGCGCAGGTGGGGCTCGTCCGGGTCTAGAACCTGGCCGTGCTGTCACGAAACACGGACACGTGATCATCTCCCGGGCCCTGGAGGTAATGGCCTGAGCCCATTACTTGCGCGCAGGGTCGCGGGGGCGGCGCTGGCGGCAGGGGAGGGGCAGCTGCGGGCCAGGCAATCGCCTGAGTGCTGGCCCGCAGCCTCACTTCCAATTTCCAGAGTGCCGCTCGGACCAGGAGGAAAAAGCGTTGTTTTAAAATTAATTACCTTGTCAGGAGCTATTATGATTAAAAAGTAGGCCCACATCAATATTGTGTGCCTAATTCAGAAAGGGAATTACAAGAACAGCCATAAAAATCAATTTTGGGGGCCTCGCAAACAGTGTCTTTGTTTTGACAGGTGCTTCCATCATGAGACAAACCGCAGTGACACTCGCTGTGCCCACGCGGCCCGCCCGGCGCGTCGGGCCCGGGGAGCCCAGGTGCACGTTCCAGGGCCCCAGCACCGCGGCCCCTCGGCCGAGGGGCGTCCCCTCAGGGGCGGACATGCCGGCTGTTCCCTTTCGCTCTTCCCCCTCTCGTCTCTTAGCCACGGGTGTCACGCGTTCACGTGCAACCAGGAATTCAACACTGTTTGTTTCTCAGGTCCGGGAGATGCCACGTCCCCTCTCCAGTTTTGTCAGCATAACGTCAACGGTGCCAATGAGTGAAACGCACGAGACGGTCGGCCCCCTGAGCGGGACTAGGCCAGCGGGTCACGTGTGCAGGGAGGAAGGACAAACCCCCCGACAGGACACGGGGCAGCGACAGTGTCCGCAGGGATCCCCCGAAGGTCCCCGTGGTGGCCCCCTGGGCGCCCCTGGCCCCTGTGATGGGTTCGCCGGTCGTCCGTCCGTCTGGCCGCACTTAGGGACCCTCCGGGGCCGCACCACACGCTCCCGCAGCCGGGCCGGCCGAGCGGTGCCCACCGAGTCCGCTGTGGGCTCGTCAACCACGGGGGACCCTGCGCTCTCCTGAGTGGCAGCATCTCCAGCGAGCGGTGTGCAGAGCTGGGCCAGGCGGCGTTCCCACAGCGGGGCCTTGGTCACCAGGGCCACTGGGTCCCACAGGCGTCCCACGCGAGCTGCTCACGTGCCCCGAACGTCAGCTCCTGTCCTGGCTGCGGGGGCCGGGTCCCAGGTGGGGCCCCGATCTAACAAGCGGTGGCCTCAGGACAAGAGGCACGGAGACCCCGCGAAGCCACAGACGGCAGCCACCAGCAAGCCCGGGGTGGAGCCACCGGCCTGCAGGTCTGTGTCCCGGGCGTGGCAGCTGGGCAGACGGTCAGGCTGCTCCTGCCTCTGGCCGGGCCCCCCTTTCCCAGCTCACGGCGGTGGTCTCGGCCTGCACGGCTGCTCCTGAGTGGGGGGCCCGGGGCACCTTGTCCGCACTCCTCAGTCACCAAGTCGCTGCCGGCCTCCCACGCCCACAGCTGTGACCAACGTCCCCCGGACTGTCGGGCTGGCGCCCCTGGCGGGGCCCTGCGGAGCCGCATCATCCACCCTTCCCTCCTCCTTCAGGTGCCGGTCCAGGCGTCTTCTCCACTGAGGGCCCCGCCTCACGCCCCGCGCGGCCGACACAACAACCTCAGCCTCTTTGGCCTCAGTGTGCAGCCCAGAAACCAGGCCTGTCTCAGCAGCGGCCCCGCCGTGCACAGGGGCAACGCTGACCACCCTGAGGGTGCGGCCGTGGAGGGACGCGGTGGGCCGGTCGCAGGACGGGGCAGCAGCACTGCTCCCAGCGCGTCCGGGACGCCAGCAGGGCCCGCGGAACCGGCGGGGTGGCAGCGGGAGGTGCAGGGCAGGTGCCCAGCGCAACTGCGGGATCCTGCGTGCGGTGCGTGCGGTGCGGACCGCAAGGCTCGCCGACTGAGCACACGCGTTTGCCCAGGGCAGGAGGGAAGGGTGGCCGCTGTGCCGGGCAGGGCAGGGGCTCCACCACATCCAGGTTCCTTTCTTAGCAAAGCGCCACACGACAGACACGGAGACGGGACCCTGACGGAGCTGAGGGGGTGCGTGGTGACCTGGAGCCTCGGACGTGCACGTGAGTTGTGAGAAAACGGAAGGACGGACACGGCACAGACACCGTCAGTCTCGGGGGCACGGGGAGCTCATCTGCTGGGGCTGCGACCGGACTTCGCGGGTGCTGCCGGGGTGTGATCCCGCCCAGCGCCCTGAAACGAGGGGGTGGGTGCTGGCCTGTCTGGCCTGGACTCCGGGCTGGGCCACCTGGGCTTCCGGGCGGAGGCCCCTGCGAGGCACCCAGGTCTGCGCCCGGCCTCGGCCTGGAGCGGCCGCCGTCCTGCCGCAAACAGCCGCAGGGTCTGGGAACGACCCCAGGGGACGCGTTCCGGCCACCGCCTTTCAGCAGGCTGACAGCTGACGGATGGCCGGCCCTGGGTGACAAAGGGGGCTGTGGGCGGCCGCATCGCACGCCGCTCCCTGGGAAACTAATTGCCCCGCGTTGTCTGCACGGCATTATTTTTCTGGCCCTCATCTCCTGCGAACGCCCAAAATGAGCATGAAACAACCCTTTTGACGGGACACAAAAGTCAAATGTCCCAATGTTGATCAAATTAACTTCAGCGCGGTGACAATGGACTGCATTTGTGAGAAAATAATGGTGGGGACAAAGGGACGCTTTGTGCCAAGATTTCACAGTTGTGATGTCAAAGTGTTTCTGTTGAACTAGCCAGGCCCCGGGACAGCAGCGCCTGTCACTTCAGAAAAAACCCATTTCGAGGCCACAGCTCCGGAGGCGCCGGGAAGCTCCCGCCGCGGGAAGGCGCTGCCAGCCGGCACTTCAGCCCCCAAGCGCCCCCCGACGTGGCCTGAGCCTTGAGCTGACGCCAGGCCCCCGGCAGCGCCCGTGCCCGTGGCCTCTGCACCTGGAGCCCCGGGCGCCACTCAGCTGGGCCGCGGCCTCACGCTGAGGAGTTCGGGTTCTTCTTCAGAGCTCCTCCCTCGCCAAGAGGTTAAAAGTCAAAGGTTAAATTACATTGCACCAAAAACATGAAGATTGTTACTTGAAAAACAAACCAAAACCAACAGGAGCCCATGGGATGCACTTTAACCCTGAAACCTCATCCCCCCGAGGCTCCAGCAAGAACCCTCCCCACGGACCCAGGTCGGGGCTCCAGGCTGCACCCCAACTGCCGTGCCCGGGGACGGCGCCCACACCTTGTGCTGCAGGGAGAGCGAACACTGCTGAAGTGTTTACAGCTTCAAATTGTCTGTCTCTCCATGGTTAAGATAAGCTTTTTATTTTGGAATAACCTTAGATTTATAGGAAAGTCGCAACCGTGGCCCTGGGCTCGGGGGCCGGGGGACCCCAGGCCGTGGGCGCCCAGCTGGTGGAAACTCGGGCCCACAGGGCTTCCCGGGGAGACGCAGCAGGCAGGGCGGGCGGGTCCCGTGTCCCTGGCCTGAGACAATGCACCCGAGGTTCCCAGAGTGACGGGGGCGCTGTTGGTGGCTGCGTCCATTCAAAGGGCCGGCCAGGCATTGTCCTCCGCCCGGCGGAGCAGAATGCGGCCTGCTGGTGGCTGCCAAAAGGTTAGGGCCCCGATGAAAGGGCGGCCCGGCATTCACGCTCCCACAGAGCCGCCCTTTGTGCTGAGCGCGGAGCCGGATCTGCGGCGGCCGGGCCCCCCAGAAGCCGTGCGTGGGAATGCAGGGCCGCAGGGAAGGGCCGGAACCGAGCCGCAGGGGGACGGCATCCTAATGCCACACCCACCAACAGCCGACCCGTCAGACCAGCCCCTCAGCCCTCGACTCAGCCAGGCGCCCAGGGAGGGAGGTCCCGGCAGAGCCGGACGGAAGACGTGCGCAGCCGGTGCCCACCAACCAGGTCCTGGCTCCCGGCCTGGGCTGGTGCCCAGGGACTGTGGCTCTGCCCTCAGCACCCCAGCCAGGCTGCCGCTCTCGGGGAGGCCAGCCGGGCTGCTGCAAGGGACACGCAGCCGGGGACAGGTGGGCGTCCGCGCACACTCGCCGCCCCGGCAGCCTCCTGAGTCCTGACCCGAGATGGCAGGTCCCGCGGCAGAGCTGTCAGGCCGCAGCCCACAGGTCCCGGTTCCCCGGGACCTCGGCACAGACACAGTCTCACGGGGCCTGCTGGCTGGAGACCCCAGGGCCCTGGGGTGAGAACGGACGACACAGGGTGAGGCTCCCGTCCCAGGTGTCACGGGTCGGCTCTCTGTGGCCAAGACCAACAGCAGGTTGCAAGACGCCTCCGGCTGCCGCCACCCTGGGCAAGTGTTCTCACCTCCTCCCGGCACTGAGGACGCACGGGGCTCCCACCCCAAATCTGCCTGGGGGCTGCTGGAGCCCCGGGACAGGGCGCGACTTGCGAGCTGCCCACAGGTCCCCGTGAGCGAGTTTCAGTCTCGGTAAGCAGGAAGACAAACAAGGGGAAGTGGCTTCAGAGCGCAAGGCCTGCGTCCTGGGGGACGCACCCACCTGTCCAGCACGTAGCCCAGGGCCTTGTGCCGGATGCCGGCGTAGACCGAGGGGCTCGACTCCCAGGCCACCAGGTTGGAAGCGTCGTGGAATAGGTGGATGTTCACCAGGTCGAAGGTGCTGCAAGACAGAAGGGGCCTTGGTGACCAGGGCACAGTCCCACCAGCGCTGCCCCTGCCCCAGGCCGCCAGCACGTGACACCTACCAGTCCGAGACACACCACCTCGTCCGGACGAAGCCCTTTCGCGACCATTTGCACTGAAAAATAAACGGGCGACAGGTCAGCGGGGAGGGAGGAGGGACCCCCGCTCCGTGTTCGGGAGCAGAGGCTTCTCACCAGAGGACACGCGGGCCTGCGGCTCAGAAAGGGGTGGGGCTGAGATGCCAGGGCCCGGGTGCCGCCCCTGCCCACTGAGCAGTGCCCGGGGCAAACCCCACGGCCTCCACCCTCCCTTCGGCCCCGTCCCCAGACTGGAGAGAGGCTACAGGGGAGCCATGCAGGTCAGCCCAGGCCAAGGTGCGGGAGGACAGGCGTCCTGAGAGCTGGCATGCGGCCGGCAAGGAGGACCCTTGAGAGCCGTCTGCGCACGGTGCCCAGGGAGCACGGGGCCTGGACCTGCCACAGGGGAGCCGGTGCCCACACAGGTGGCAAACCCAAGAGCTGCAGTGCCATTTTCTCCTCCCCAAGTGACCTCTGCTGGGACGATGGTCACCAGGTCCCCTCAGTCCTCCCTTGCTGGTTCCTGCCCTGGGAGGACGGACGGGGACACGGAGCTCGTGGGGCGGGACCCTGGCTGCCTTCCACAGCCGGGGGCAGACCCGCTGGCTGGCGCCTGCCTCGGCCACTCCGGCCCGACACGGAGCCTCCGGCCCCCGTGGCCACCGAGCACTGGAAAGGTGGCCGCTCCACCTTAGTGCTAACTAAGTAGCAACACCCATCAGGGTCACTTCACAGCAGCCGTGGGGCTCCTGCTGAGAGACACGGGAGGCCTTGCTGGACCCCCAGCCCATGGGCACCGTGTTGGCAATTACATGCAAGCTGGATGTGGACGCCCCACAGGGGCACCGGCCAGCGGTAGGAGCCTCAGTCGGCGGGCACGCAGGGCAGCCACGGCCCGGCTCCCTGAGAGCAGGGGCAGCCACGGCCGCCCACCCGACAGAGGGGCCGGACCGTCCGCAGCGCTGACGCTTCACGCGGGATTCTGCTGGCGGCCTCAGCGGCCCCTCGCCCTTCACCCCCTCTAGATGCGGGGCCCCCGGCAGCCTTCCACCCAGACCCCTCCTGTCCCGACTGCGAGTCTCCGGCCATCTTCCAGACAACCCAATGAGTGACCCTCAGACACCCGGCCTTGACTGCGTCTGGTTTAGAATCTGCTACTTTCAGTGGCTGCGTCAGGTGCCGACACAGCGTCCACCAGGCCTCTGACCGCCCCACCCGCCGCATGTCCGAGGGGACGCGCCCGGGGTCGAGACAGGCCAGAGGCTCACAAGTGGATCCAATCCTCACATTGGCCACGGGTGGGCACCCATTTTACACACCGGGAAACTGAGGCTTGGAGGTTAAGAACTGTGCTCAAGGTCATGGGGGTGGGTTGGGGCTCAGGTGGCTGGTGATCTTAGGCCCACCCTCCCCTGGTGAGGCCCATGGTTCCCATCACAGCAGGGACATCTGTCCAGGACGGAACAGCCACCTTGCTGGCAGGGAGAGGGTCCCTGATGGCACCTGTTGGAGGCCGGGCAGCTTCTCTCCCTGCCAGGCACTGCCCCATCCAGCGTGGGCCGCAGGCCCAGGGCTGTTCCTCACCGCACCCTCCTACCCCCAGAAGCCCTGTGTCTGGGGGCCCTGGCTGGCTGTGCCCCTCCTTCCCGCCCCCCATGTCCCTGTCCCTCTCCCAGCTCCTCGGACTCTGCACCTGGCTGGAACGTGGGGACACGTCAAGGGCACGGCCTCCAGGCCCCGACGCTCCTGGGAAACGGAGCCTGTCCTGCGGGGCTGCTCCCTCCTACACCCCTCCTGCAGCAGCCGGGGCTGCTCCCTCCTGCACCCCTCCTGCAGCAGCCGGGGGGGCTCCCTCCTGCACCCCTCCTGCAGCAGCCGGGGGGGCTCCCTCCTGCACCCCGCCCCTCTCCTTCGCCACCGGCCGCTCCTCCTCGCTGTCCCGCAGCAGCAGACCCGGGCCCTCGCCCCACAGCCACGGAAGGCGTCCCCGCCGGGGCCAGCGCACAGGGGGGCCCCACCCCAACCTCCGTGCTTGGCTCGCTGGGCATCAGCCACCTGAAATGGCACCGAGGGCTCCGGGCGGGGGTGGGCAGGGCGGCAGTGGCGCCCGGGCAGGGAGCAGAGGCTGCGTGTCGCTCCCCGTGCAGTATTAAGTCTCCGCTCAGACCCCTGCTAATGGGGTTCCTCCGGGCAGCAGATGGATGGGGACACCGGCGGTTTCATCTACTAAAAGTCGGCATAAATCACCGGCAGAGGGCGGCGGCGGGGGTTATCGCTGGCCGCCCGGTGCGGCCGGCTCGCAGCATTAGTGAAATGAATTCATCCTTCACGCGCGCGGGCGCCGTGATCTATGGGCTCAGCCCCCGCCTCACGGCCGCAGAGAAGAGGCCCCCGCGGTCGGCTGCTCCGCGCGGCTCGGAGAAACGGCCCCGCGGTCCCGGCGCTGCTCCCGGAGGCACGTCCGCCCGGCGCGCGGGCCGGAGCCCCGTAAATCAGCGGGTGGAGCTCCGCCAGGTCCACAGGCAGGACTGCAATTATTTGGAATTGCCTCCATCGTGGTAATTACGTTTAGATTACCCTTAAGTGACGGTAATAAAACAGGGCTCCTCAGACGAGTTCCCTCCCCAAAACATGCTCAAGTGAAGCTCAACGTCTGGCCTGAGGTGCAGAACAGGCAGAGCTGCGCCCGCGGCGCCTCCTGCACACGTCCCCACGCGCGGCCCCGGCGCCCCACTGGACGGCCCACCTTCCTCGGAGACGCCAGGCCGGGAGGCCGCATCCCTCCACCCTGGAAACAGCGCGTCACCGGCCGGGCCGCAGGTGCCAGGAAGCTGTCCCTCCTGCCCCCCCGTGGGGAGCGGGGCGCAGACAGGCCCCTGGGCTGCGGGCTCACGGGAACCGGGGCTCCTTCCAGGCGCCCGTGCGGCGGAGGGTGGCCGTGGGCCGGGGAGCCCATCTCCAGGGAGTCCCGCCTGGAGGCCAGGCCCCTGGGTGCGGCTCCCCACCTTCTCTCAGCTTCTGCTGCTGCTCAAAACTCTCAAGTGGCAACTGAACGAGAAAGAGTCAACAAGGATGCAGCACTGCCTGGGGGAGAGGAGTGGTGGCCTCCAGCCCCGCCCTCACGGGCGCCTTGTGCAGCCCCGCCCGCCGCTGTCCTGGGCCAGCTCCCCCCGCCCTGCCGCCCAGCCTCCTGGCCCCCGGGGCCCTGCCTCCCTCCCGGGCACCCGTGACCCTCGCCACCTCTGGGGGCCTCAGAGGCCCCAGGTGGGGTGACGGCCCCTCCAGGCTGGGGCTGGACCCCTGGACGGGAATGAAGAGCTAGCACAACCCAGGCCCCAGCCCAGCCTCGCACGGCCAAGAAAGGGGGGTCTCAGGGGCTTCCCAGCCAGGGGGTGTCAGATCGTCGCCTCGGAAGGGCCAAGACCTGGAGTCGCCTGGTCTGCGGGACGCGGCCGCACTCGGGGCCCCTGGCCAGGCCGACCCGCTCGCACTCCAGGCCCCAGCGAACAACCGATGGTTGTTTTCCGGCACCTCTGGGGTTGGCTCTGTCGCCAGAACAGCAACGGAAAAGGGACCGCCAGCCCCGTGCAGCCTCCCAGCCTCAGCTGCGACCTGCGACCTGTGACAACTGGGGAGCCCGCCCAGAAGGACCCCTGGGGCCCAGCGGCAGCAGGAGGGGCTCCGCCCATGAGCCTGAACACCACACACGCCCCCGTCCCCGTCCAGGCGTGATGCCCTGGCGGGGCCCCGGGACGCACCTCGGGGAAGTAGTCCTGCGGGAACTTCTCCTTCTCCAGCATGGGCGTGCTCTCCAGCGTGTCCGAGTAGATCTCTTTGCCTGTCACCTTCTTGTACTTCTTGGCTGGAAAAGAGCAGAGGAGCGGGGTGAACGGCCACACCCGCGGGGCCCTGGGTCCCACCCTGGTCCCGCCCGTGTACCTGTGCCCCCAGGGCACCTGGCGAGGGGTGCTGGCCCGGGAGGCCAGCTGCTCCCGCCAACACGGCTGGTGAATCGGGGTCCACCACCCGGGGCCGACACGGCAGTTCATCCTCCACGGACAGCCCCCAGCCTGCACACTTAAGCGGACTGACTGGCACCTTCTGTTGAAGCCACGACCATGTTTAACAGGTCCACGGAATTACCGTCTGCTCCCACCTTCACACGTGATTTAATAACCATGCTCTCCTCACGCGCGGCCAACATCACTCATGTCGGGGATGAGGGGCTTTACGTGACATGGGAGGGGCACCGGGGACCGAGCTCCTGACCACCTGCCCAGGCCCTCGTCACCTCTCTACGCCGCGGCCCGCTGGGCCAGCCCCCCACGCCAGCCCCCCACGCCCTGGGCTGCCCCTGCGGAGAGGCTCTTTCACACCCCAGCCTGGGTGGTTTCTTTCCACGGATGGTGGGATCCAGCGAAGAAACGGATGGATCTGCTCCTCATACTCTCGGGGGCCTGGGACCCGGCCACACGAGGGCCTGCCGAGACCGCCGCAGCCTGCGCCCCAATGCTGGCCGGAGCACGAGCTGCCCTGCTCCTGCCGGGCACCCCCGGGGCCAACCAGTGGTGCTCGTACCTGTCCCTCCCGGAGCGCCATCCTGCCCATGGGCCCACCAGTGGGGCGGCGCAGCCGGAAGCAGACGGGGTGCAGTGTCTCCCGCAGCGTTCGGGGGGCGGCGGCCCCAGGCAGCAGTACAGCACTAGGGGAGGGACTTGGGGGTGAAGCAGGGCCGTGCGCCCCCTGGACGAGACGCTCCGTGGCTGAGGGAGGGCAGCAGCGCAGGGGGGCAAGGGCTGTCTTCTCTCCACAGCGGTTTACGAGGAGGTCTGATGAGATTGCGGGGACTCTGCAGGTCGGTTGGGAGGAGCCGACCTCTTGACCACGCCGAGTCTCCTGTCCACGGGCATGGAGCGCGTCTCCACGCAGGTCTTGGGCGTCACGCATCCGAGTTCTGCGGCCCTTGGACACACCTTGCGAGCCCGGCTCCACGCAGGTCTTGCTGGCGTGCGACTGCAGAGGGGCTGCGTTTGACCTCGAACCCACGTGTGCGGGGCTGGTGGAGTCCTGCACTTACCCTGGTCACCTGCAGCCTTGACGTGAGAGCTACGGGCCGGTGTTGGAGCCCTGGGACCGTCTAGGGAGAAAGTCATGCCGCCTCGGACCCAGACACTGGTTTTGCTCCGTTCCCTTGTCTCCGCGCGTTAGCCAAGATTCCGGTGCCTCGTTGAGGGCACGGAGGGGGGGCCCCGGCCTGGGTGCTGGCCCCTGGGAAGAGGGGCTCCTTGTCCACTGTTCGCCTCCTGCTGGCTGCGGCGCTCGCCCTCGGTCCAGGGCGCTCCGTCCCTCCCTTGCTGGGTTTTCCCAGACCTGGGGTTGAGGTTTGTCAAACGCTTTTCTGCGACTCCTGTCAGCCTGTGGATGGGATAGATTGCATTGATTTGTTTTTGAACGTTGAACCAGCCTTGCATGCTTGGAATAAACCTCAACTGGTCGTACTGTATAATTCCTCTTATGTAATAACTGATAACTTGTATCATAAACTTATAACTTAGCTTTAGACTATCTACGTTTTATGTTCATGACAGATCTTCTTGTGTAGTTTTCCCGTTTCTGTAACGTCTTCGTCTGACGTTGGTATTACGGTGAGTGGCCTCATAAACTTGGTTCCCTCCGCTTCTGTTACCGGGAAGAGACTGTAGGGAACCGGTGTAAGTTCTTCCTCAAGTGTTTGGTTGAATTCACCAGTGAAATCATCGGGCCTAATGCTTTCTTTTGTAGAGAGTTATTAATTACTGGTTCCACTTCTTTAATGCATAAAGGCCTATTCAGATTTTATAGTCCCCTTTGTACAAGTTTTGGTAGGTTGTATTTTTAAAGGAATTGGTCCGTCTAAATGATCAAATTTGTAAGCACAGACATGTTCGTAGGTACCTTTATTACCCTTTAACATCCAAAAGATCAGCAGTGATGGCTCCTCTCTCATTTCTCATGTAGTGATTTGTCTTCTTTTTTCCCTTCGTCAGGCTGGCTAGGGGTTTATCAACGTTATTGATCTTTTCAAAAAACCAACTTCTCATTTGTTAATTTTCTTTACCGAGCTCCTGTTTTCAATTTCATTGATTTATGCTCCAGTTTTTATCATTTCTTTTCTTACACCTACTTTGGATTTAATTTGCTCTCTTCTCGTTTTCTAGGGCCGGAATTTAAGGTTATTGATTGCATCTTACTTTCTAATATGTGCATTTGCAGTTACAAATGTACTGCTTTCACTACGCCCTAAATTTTTTGGTAAGTTGTGTTTTCACTTGCTCAAAGTACGTTTAAAACTTCTCTTAGACTTCTCCTTCGACCCGCGTGTTATTTAGAAGTGAGTTGTTTAACATCCCACGTCTCTGAGAGTTTTCCAGTGATCTTTGTTACCAATTTCTAGCTTAATCCCACTGTGGTCCGAAAGTTTACTTTGTACGATTTCTACCCTTTCCAACCTGGTGAGGCGCGTTTGATGGCCCAGAACGGGGTCTGCCTTGGTGCCTCTGCCATGTGACACGGGAAGGACACGTGTGGCTGCTGTTGAATGGGTCCTCCTGCAAATGGCCGTCGGCCCAGGTGACAGACGGTGCCGGTGGCCCGGCCCGCTGGGTCCATCTGGTTCTGAGGGAGGGTGTTCAAGTCTCCAGCTACGGTAGTGCATCTCTGTTTCCTGCTGCAGTTCTACCAGTTTTTGCTTCATGTATTCCGATGCTCTGCTGTTACATGTGTACACGTTAGGAGGGTCATACCTTCCAGAGAACTGGCCCCTTTATCATCCAGGGAGCCCGTCGGTCTCTGTCCCCGAGACCTGCCCCTGACAGCTCCTCCTGCTTTCTTGTCAGTTCGCAGGGCGTGTCTTTCTCCCTCCCCTTACTTTTGTCTTTATGTGTCTACATGTCCTCAGGGGGTTTCCAGTAGATAATACATAGTTGGATCTTATTTTCATTTTAATCCCTCTGATAGTCTTTTAATTGGAGAACTTAGGACATTCACATTTAACATAATTATTGTTGTAGTTGGAGTCGTACCTTCCGTATTTATAACTTTTCTATTTATTACCTTTGTTTTTTGTTTCCTGTCTCCTGCTTTTTCTCTGCCTTCTCTGGTTAAACTGAGCATTTTACATGACTCCACTGTCTTTCTTATTTTAGACCAGTTTTCACACGCCATTAAAAGCAGTGGTTGCCACAGAATCTGCAACCTGCATTTGCAACTGACGCAAGTCAGCTTTCACGCCGCGGTGCCCCTCACCCTGACAGCCCCGTCCCTGACGCCCGCCTCCCTCCGCCCCAACCTTCCAGCCCATGGCACACGCGTCCCCAGCGTGTTGCTGCCGTGAAGACTGAAGGGACGTCCTCTGCTGGAGCCATTAGGGGTAAAAACTAAATGTTCTGCATTATCTTCACTTCCCCCCCTCCCTCCGTCCTCACAGCGTTTCTGACCTCGTCCGGCAGGACCACAGCAAACAAACTCCCGCGGTTTTGGTTGGTGTGGGAAAGTCTTTATTTCTCCTTCACCTTTGAAGGACAATTTCGTTTAGAATTCTAGGCTGTCCCCCGTCCCCAACAACTTAAATACTTCACACCCCTCTCCTGCTTGAGTCTAATGCTCACGTCTGTTCCTTGAAGGCAGGTGCTCCCGCCCGCCCTCCCCTTCGGTCCCTGGGCCTGGTGCTTCGGGGGAACGGACTCCGGACCCCGGGCTTGGGTGCCTCTCCGTGTTCGTCCCACTTGCGGTTTTCTGGGCCGTCCGGGTCCGTGGCTTCTGTCCATGGTTCCCTTTGGAAGATTTCCTCTGCTCCCTCCTGTCGGACACGCTTCCTGTGGGTGTTCCTGTGACACCCGCGCCTCTGGCCGCCGCCCCGCCCTCCCGGGTGGGAAGCTCCGGACGGGGCTCTGGTTCGCTGGCTCTTTGCCCAGCCCCGCAGGCCGCCAGGGCATCTTCACCTCCGTCTCGGTGCGTCCGAGGTCCAGCCCTTCCTCAGTTTCCGCTGCCCCTCCGAGCCACCCGTCTGTTCCTGCACCCGCTTCCCCGCTGATTCCCGTCGGCAGTTCCAAATCTGTACCTGAGCCTGCGTTCTCCTTCCCCGAGGCCTCACCCCCGCCCTCCTGCCCGCATTGTGGGAAGGTGGTGCGTGAGGGACGGGGTGGGCGCCTTTCCTGCTCTGGGGAGCAGCCGCCGAGTCTCCCTCCAGGGCCTGCCCCGTCCCCTGCGCCCAACGCGGGGCTCCTGTGAGACTCGGCTGAGCGGGGCGGCACTGGCCGTCCCGAGTCCCGGCCGGGAGGCCGGGGGCTCGATGTCCCACGAGTGGGGCTCAGCCTCACGGGCAACACGTGCCCCTCACGTGCCCCGCAGCACCCGCCCCGCATCTCCAACAGCGGCCCCTCCCCTGCCAGAAGGGGATTCTTCTCTGATCTGCACCACGAGAAAGTGGTGGGTCCGTAGTAACACCTGCAGAAGTGAGGGGTCCCCCAGGGGCGACCCGCACTCAGCCTCCAGCCTTTGCCAACACCTGCGTGTGTGGCCAGCCTGGACCACAGCCACAGCCCCTGCGGGCCGGCGGCCCCGTGACCTCGCCTTCCAGGGACCCCGAGCAAAGCCATCGTTTCTGTGTCCAGTTCTGCTCACAGGACAGACGGTGATGTGCAAGCTCTTCCCATGTTGAACCAGAACCTGGAAGTCACTTTCATCTCTTTCCACTTGAAATTTCTAACTAGGTGCATATTTGTTAAAATCTGGGCTTTTTTTTTTTTAATAAAAATTTAAAAAATATTTTATTTACTATTTTTAGAGATAGGGGAAGAAAGGGAGGAAGAGAAGGAGAGAAACATCCATGTGCGGTTGCCTTTCACCTGCCTCCAGCGATGGACCTGGCTGGAGACCTGGCTTGCAACCTGATCATGTGCCCTGGCTGGGAATCGAACCAGCGACCTTTGGGGTCGCAGGCCGGCGCCTTATCCACTGAGCCACCAGCCAGGGTTGGGCTATTTTTTAAATACGAGGCTATTCAAACTTTTCACCAAGTCCTTATTAGTTCTGCTGTAACTCCGTTCAAGGCAGAAGAGCCCTGCAATGCAGCAGCTGCGGAGCCGGGAGAGGCGGCACCCCAGCCAGAGACGTTGGCTGCACCCCACACCTGTGTCCCACGCCTGTACCTGCACCCACCCACCTCCCACCCCGCTGTGGGGCAGCAGTAACACCCGCTGGGTAGGGACCCGGATGTCCAGAAGGACACACGCTCCTGACACAGGCAGGTGCTCCGAGCACGTTCACGGCCCCATTCTCGCAGGTCCTGCCCCACCGTGTGGGGGCCCCCCGTCGGCTGTGCTGGAGCCACGTGCACGGTGACTCCCAGCCCTACGCCGGCTGCTGGCCAACAGGCCCTTCTCGAAGGACACGGTTTGGCAGGGACAGCACAGGCGGGTGGCAGGCAAAGGGCAGGTTCAGCACATCAGTCGCTGCCCAGGCCGGCGACGCAGGTCGACCAGCAGTCCGCTCCGCCGCGGCCCCCACGGGACGTCCTGGCCACGCCCTTGCTTGGGGACGTGACACACTCGTGTCGGCACGTGTCGAGATCCTGGTAAGTGCGGCCTGTGCCTCCCCAGCTTCGTTGGTGGACGCCCATGTTTGGAGCGTGTAGAGGCTACAGGAGACAAGGCCAGGGGCAGAGGAGCCCTGAGGAGCCCTGCCCTCCGCCTGACGACAGGCTGCCCGGCCCCGCGGGGGCGCGGCGACCCCTCTCCCCAGGGAGCCAGGACGGAGCACCGAGCCGCCAGCCCAGTTGGGGCAGCTGAACGGGGTCTGGCTCAGCAGCCCAGGTGGGGCTCCAGGGAGCATCCACGCCACCTGCAGACGCGCGTAGGGCCGTGCCGACCTACGTGGGGTTAGTGGCCTCCAGCACCCCTAGACCCGGGGCGGGGCCGTGACACCAGAGGCAGCTCAGGGCGCCCGGCCCACACGCAGGACAGCGCTTCCACCTGGCCCCCAGCTCGGGCTCCGCTCCAGTCTGGGATGCGCCCCCTGGCGCTGTTTTCACTTTTCACGTGTGCCAGGGGCAGACACCAGCCTCTCCCTTGTCCTCGGGGCTCTGCCCCCTGCCCGGGGGCAGGGGCGGCAGGCAGCTGCCTGGCCTGTGTGGCCAGGAAGTCAGGTTTCCCGATGAGACCCCTGGTGGCCGGCTGTCAGCCAGTGGCGCCACTCCAGCGCCACGCTAGCGCCACGCCAGCGCCTCACGGGGACACGGGACCAGAAGCCCGCGGACCGATGGGCAGGGTGGGGGGAGTCACTGAGGCAGAAACCCCAGGGGGATTCTGGGTAATTGGCAGCATGGAGTCTTACCTTTGAAGTCAAACTGGTAGATGTTTTTTAAGGATTCGTGTAGGAAGTAAAAGCTTCCTAGAGCCTGCAGAGCAAAAAGAAGGAGCAGGTGAGAGCGCGGCACGCGGGCACCTCTACCGGGGGCCCCTCTACCGGGGGCCCCTCTACCGGGGGCCCCTCTACCGGGGGCCCCTCTACCGGGGGCCCCTCTACCGGGGGCCCCTCTACCGGGGGCCCCTCTACCGCGGGCTCCTCTACCGGGGGCCCCTCTACCGGGGGCACCTCTACCGCGGGCACCTCTACCGCAGGCCGTGCACTGAGCAAATGCCCTGCACTCGCGTCTCGGCCGGCACAGCCCCGCACGCGCCCTGGCGCCCTGCCCTGTCCGCACCCGGGGGTCTGGCCCGGGGCCCCTGCCGGCGGCCCGTGCCCGGGCGGAGGAGCCGGCCGGGCAGCTCACTTCCGCCAGGAGGCCCCGCGGGCAAGGGCGCAGCCCGGGCCTGGTCCAGCGCTCGGCCACACGCCGTCCCTGCCCTGCCCGGGTCTCCACACGCGGGCCCTCCCCGTGGCTCTTCCCGAACACGGGCCGGGAGCTGGAGGCCCGTGGGCCCCTGCAGGAGCTGGGCCGCGGGCAGCGGCAGCCACCAGGGGAGGGCAGCACGGGACAGGCGTCAGTCACCTGCTGTTGATCTGAAGCTCACACTTAGCCTGCTGTTTTCACATGTGTGTACTTATGTGCATGGGTGTATACATGGGTGTACATGGGCACACATGTAGAGGTGTGTGTGTACTTGTGGGGACGTGTATGGGTATGTGTATAGGTGTGTACAACACGCATATAGATGTGTACACCCAGGTGCGTACAGATACGTGCATTTATGTTTACATGTGCACATGTGTGTATATATTGATGTGTTAAAATACGTACGTGTGTGTATAATGGCCCTGAACACGGGTCCTGCTGGGCATGACTTGCGCTCTGTGTTGCACTGGCAGGAAAGCTGGAGTGGGACATCTGAGCGGCAGCACCCTTCCCATGTGCACATGCACCCACACATGTGACCGCCCAATGAAGGTGGGAGAGCCACAGGTCACCTCGCTGGGCCTCCCTGCCTCAGGGCGAGTGGACCCCACAGTCCGCAGGCACCTCGGCCTCTCACAGGTGGGCCCCAGGACCCCGCCCTAGGGGCGCAGGGGGCCCTGACCCTGGGCCCGGACCCCGCCCTCCTCAGCCCTGGCCCAAATCCCGTTACAGTATTTCTTCCTCCCTGGACGCAATGGGCACAGAACACTGTAAGCTTAAGGAGTACAATGTACTAACTTGGCGTTTGTTTATACTGCAAAGTTCATCCACAGTTGCAACTTTGTTCTCTTGGGAGGAAACCTTTTAGGTGGGCGGCACCAACAGGCAGCCCAGCACCTCCCACCTGGGACCTAAACAGACCTGGGCGCAGGCGGCTGGCCTGCCCTCGGCAGGCAGGTGGAAGGGGAGCCGGCGCCTTGGGACACGCCTGGCGCCCTGTCCCGTGGACGGTGGGGGGCGCACGCAGCTGCAGGCCGGGGAGCGGTGACGGGCCGCCCCACCGTCAGCCTCTCATGGGAATCCGGATCTGGACACACTCGGCAACAGTGTAAGGAAGGTCGCTGCGAACGTTTCTGCTACGACCTCGTTGAATGGGATAAAACTAAAGTAAAAGTATGACGTTTACAACGAATAAATGGGAAATAAAACACGTTGCCCATGGACGCACAGAAACTAATTCATGGAGTCAGAAAATCCGTAATTGGCTCCCATAAATGTTTAAAGTCAAAGTCCAGCCAACTGCCCCAGGGTGAACCCTCGCCATCGACACAGCGCAGGGCCCCTGGATCTCGGCCGCGGCGACACGTGTGCCCCTGTCAACAGTGCCCTGGACGCACCTGAGACTATCGACTCCTTGCCGGTTTTGCTAAAAACAATTAAAACCTTTTACGTATTTATAAACCCAACTGTCAAGCGTGCTGACGGCTTCTCCGTGAGCGACACGCGGTCCGGCCGTGGCGGCATTCCTCACAGACGCGCAGATGCCCCCGTGCGGGACAGCCGGTCAGCGGCCACCCCGAGCGGAGCCCCTGGCGGCTGAGGCAGCTTGGCCGGGACCAGAGGCTCTGCCAGCCCTGCCGGACCGTGGAGCGAGGAGGGGACGGCTCTGAGACCCACCCCAGCCCCGCCCTCCTGGCAGTTCAGGCGTCAGTGCCGCCGCTCCAGCTCAGCCGGGCAGCCCGGTGCCTGGCGAAAACAGGCGCTGGCAACGCGGCCGCGGGCGCAGTGGCTGCTGCAGGGAGGGCTGCACCCCGACCCCAGCGTGCTCTCGGAGGGGACCCCCGAGAGCGGCAGGCAGCGCTGCAAGCCCGGCCGCCGTGGCCGCCGGGGCGCCCTCCTGGCTCGGTGGCACAGCCCCGGCTGCGGCATCGCTGCCCCGGGCGGCGCCGCACAAAGGCGTGGGGCCAGGAAAGAACACAGCCCCTTGTTAGAAACGCCTCCATCACTCTTTATTTGCAGAGAGATCAAACGCCCAGTGATGGATCATTTCCGCAATTGGGTTGGCAGCCAAAGTACATACCATTAACCTGCCGGCCTCCAGCCCCCCACTCGCTGTTTCTCGAGACGGAAAATTCCCAACACTCCAATCAAGTCGGCCGAGCAGTCACGGACACGCGGGAACACATTTTTCTTCTCCAGATACCGCGAAACAGAACAGGCAAGGGCTTCGTTCGCAGGGAGGCGCCCACGGTGGCAGGGCCGCCTTCGGGAGCCTCCCTCCTGAGCAGGGCACCCCTGTCCCTCCCGGGGGGCCGGGCCGACCACCTGCCAGCTGCCTCTGCCCCTGCGCCGGGCAGGTGGGCTGCGTCTATCTCGCGCAGCACAGGGCTCCAGACAGCACCACGGTGTGTGGTCTCCAGGTTCAGCTCGGTGTTTGCAACTCGGTGTTACCAACGTAGTAAGTGGACTGAAGAAGGAGGAGAAACACTTGCAAGACGTTGTTGGTAAGTAGCCGTCAAGTCTGCCACGACACACAGACAGGAGTTGCTCTGACTCCGACCCACGAAGTCGAATGTCACGGCTGGAAGCGTCTCTTGATCTGGAAACTGACGAATCCTCTGCTCTGTCCGCAGCTCCAGCGTGTGATGCTCCGGGGACACGGGCCCCAGGAGGGGCGAGGCCCTGCCCGTGAGGACGCAGCTGTGCAGTGGACGGCAGGGGCGCCGGGAGAACTGCGTGTGCAGCCGCCTCCACACATGCTGGCAGGGTCGGCAGACGCCTCTGCTCTCTGAGGCCGACGCTGAGCGCGACGGGGGCTGAGCCGGCAGCGCACGGGCTGCCACCACCACCACGCTCAGGTCCCCTGACCCGAGGGCACCCAGGTCTCAGTACGGGGAGGCGCGGGCCCCGTGAGCTTCCCCAGCTCTTTCCCACCCAGGGGAGCACACAAGCACCACGTGCACATGCATGTGGGCGCGATGCAGAGAGGACCTCTGGAAACACTAACACATGAACACGACCCGAGTCCTCGGGACGGTGTGGGGGTGAACAAGACAGGACGGGACACCCCACGCCAGGAAAACAGGCAGACTGGACGGGAAAGCACAGTGGACCCCGTACCCGTGCTGGGCAGAGGAAGGGGTCCCCAGACGGCGTGAGGCCGGGCGTGGGGGGCGCGGGGCACGGGCGGAGGTGGGGCCCCGTCCCGAGGGCAGCGCTGCAGGGACCCCAGCCGGGTCCCCACGGCCGCCTCCCCCAAGGCCACAGGCAACGGCCCGAGTCCACTGTCCTCCCAGAGCTCCTCCCCGGGTCGCAGTCCGGAGGCGCCGGGCGTGGAAACGCGTGACGCTGTTTTTAACACGTAATAATCCAACGTGCAGAAACGCGGCGCCGTGTTCACCCGTCCTCCTGTCAGATGCTTCTCCTGCCACGACCGCCGCCAGCGCACGTCCTTGAGCACACGCGTGCACTCGCGTGTCACAGGCGGCATGTAATGGCACGGGTCGGAGCTGGGGTCATGGCGAAGGGCATCCTCAACACCGGCGTCGCCGGGCTGCCGTGAAGCCACACGTCTGCGCCTCAAGCTGGGCAGCCCGGCTGGCGCCCGCGGGTCGGCCACCAAGCAACGCCGCCCACCCGTCTCTTTCCAGAGGCAACAGGGGAAGCGTCTTCAGGTGAGAATTAAAAAGAGCAGTATCGACAGTTTTAAGTTTCTCCTATACATTTCTCATTCGCACCCTTTTTCCATTTTTCTATTGATCTTTTTTGCTCGTTTTCCTGGTTCTTACGTTTCTCAGTATGATCTGGAACTTTTCCTCTGTGACTTGTGTTACAAAGAATTTCTCCCACTTTGAGTTTCCCTCATCGATGGCTGGACAGCACCTTGCACGAGGTAAACAGTCCAACGGACCAACACACCCTTTCTGGTTTACACGTCTACGTCTTACTTGAAAACAGACCCTCGTCGGATCCCACGTCCCTTGTGAAAGTCATCGCGTTGGAGGGGCCCATGGGTTGTTCCGTTCCACAGGGACCTGCGTGGGGTCCGGTCTCACCGTCACTGATGTCACCCCAGGCTCCACGTCCCCCGGGCTCCGATCCTGCTCTGCTCTCCAGTGAGCCGGTGCTCACGTCAATTTCCTCACAGCTGCTTTCGCCGTCAGGCCTTTTTATTTCCATGTAAACTCACACCCGAAGCACCCTCCTGGGTTTGGGTTACAAGTGCAGAGAAAACAGGCTGACTTGGGGTGTCTTCCTTCTCAAAAACGTACCTTTAACCATACGCCGAGGTCTTATTAATGTCTTAAAATGTTCTGTGGTTTTCTCTGTAAAGGTTGTGAAGGTCTTGTCTTAGGTTCCTTCTTAGACATTTCAGTTTCTGCTGCTGCTCTCCTAGGCCCGCCGCAGCCCACACAGCTCCAGCCACCAGCCCTGGTCCCAGACAAGGCTGGGCTCTGCCGTCGTGAGGGTGTTTCCCTGCTTTGCCTCCGACACTGTTAGCCTCTTCTCAGAAGACCCCTCTGCCACTGCAGGGCTCCCTGGAAATGCCACCTCCTCCCAGCAGCCCTCCCAGACTGCTCTGAGGAGCCTCCGCAGCCCCAGCACAGCCCTGTGCTCCGCAGCACCGGTCCTTCCTCCCTGCCACCTGCCTCCTCTGCTGGGAGGGCGGGAAGCCCCTCGAGCCTGGTCCCTGAGTCCCGGCAAAATGCTGGGGACACAGCAGGAGTGTAACGGGTCCTGGCTAAAGGGCAGAGATGCGGAGACGCTGGGCGCCCACAGGGGTCATGGGCCTCGCGTGGAAGGAGGGACGTGTGGAACTGCTCACTCGGGGTTCAAAGGACAACCTAACGCATCACTTCCCCCCAAGACGCTGATGTGACTACGAAAAACAACACTTTTTACATGAGGAGGAACAACTATTTCACAAGAGTAAGTCCTGAGACTCCTGGTTTTAATAAAATTTAACAGGTTGAGTAATAAACCAAAGCTAAGCTACAACGTTCATGAGGTTATAAACAATAATAAAGGAAATAAAGCGTTTGTTTAAGCGCTCACAGATCTCCGACAGGGTGAGATGCTCCGCCACCCCCTGCGGCACGCCCCCCCCCCCCCCCCGCCACAGTCGGGGAGCTCGTTCTGCGTGTCCCCTCTCCCGGCTGCTCTGGAACCACTGGAATTGGAAGTGACTTCGCTACAAGGTACTGACTGTCTATCCCAACCTCTGGGCTAAACCCAAGGGACGGAAGCACCGGGCACCAGCCGCCTCTCCTCCCGGGCCGGGTGGGCAGCACCCAGGAGAGGGGGCAGTCATGACCCTCAGCTCCTGCCTGGCTGGCGATCGGCACGCTGGCCGGGCCCTTCCCGTCCGACAGGGAGACCTGCGGACTCTTGCCTGGCTTCATGGGTTCTTGGGCGGCGCCGGCAGCAGGTGGACGGGAATCTGTCCTCTGGGGTGGGGCCGTGTGCGCAGAACGCGCTGCCTGCGCCCGCCACCCACCGAGGTGACAGGGGGCCCAGGCCTGGCTTCCTTTGTACCCAAATCATTTCCAATCTGCGTCACCTGGGCGTTGCCGCTCAAAATGAGGGTCATTTGCAATCTGGGGGCTCTTTGTGATGATACAGATGTTGCAAATGGAGTGATTCAGTAACGTGCAAAGGAATACATTAGTCTTAAACTAACTAATTTGAATTATTAAATTTATTAAGTCCTGTTTTCCAGGCCTAAACAATTACGAAAGTAAATCAATACACTTTTATGCCAATTAAATTAGGTGGAGAGTTTGTACCATAATTAAAACAGCTCTGACTCTTATCTTCTGTCTTCCAAAAATCATTAGCTTTTCAATTACAATCTCGTTCTTACAAATGCCCTGGAAGCCCGCCGTGCGCGTCACGGCAGCGGTAGCGGGAGTAACACGCGCTTGGAGGGCCACGCTGGGCACACGCAGTGGACGGACGCCCTCGGGGCACCGGGGCCGCCGCAGGCGGCTGGCTGATGAGCACCTCTCAGTTGTGCTGGGCGCCCCCGCCCCCCGTCCGGGCTCAGGCCCTGCAGCAGCGCCCTCAGGCCGGGCCCACCCCTGGGTGTCTGCTCCGCGCTGGGGGGCACTGGCCCTTCTGCAAGTGTGCGGTCTCTTCGCATAAAGCTGACCAGCCGCTTCCTTCTCAGGCTCCCAGCACAGTGGTAATGGCACCTGCCCGTCTTCCCTCCCACCGTCCGCGGGGCCTGGTGCCCCGGCTCCCCTGCACTGCTGGCCCTGCCGCGTCCGTCGGGCGATCTGGGCCAACGCACACGTCCGGAACGCCAGCCCCCGTCCGCACAATGTGGCCGCGTGACCCTGCTCTCCCCACGGGCAGGTCCTCCCACCACAGGGCATGGTGTCGGCTGGAGAATCCGCGCCCAGCACAGCTCTCGCCCAGGCCCCGACCAGATGCGGCCGTGTCCCAGCCCCCAGCGCGTCGCCTGCACCCCTGCTCTGCTGAGGGGAACCAGTGCACAGAGCCAAGCTCCACTCCTGCGCCCACCTGGCCTGGGGACCTCCGCCACCCCACTGGCCTCTCTGTGCCTCAGTTTCTCCCTCTGCAACGCTGGGAGACACGGTGCCTCGTAGGCCTGCTCTGCGCGCCCGGGGCCGAGGTGTGTGGGAAGCACAGGGACCTGCCGCGACAGGCCAGTGCTGACGACAGCCAGCGGTGACCCCGCTTTCCCTGCTGTCACCCTGGTGCCCGCCCCACACGAGGACAGACACCAGGACCACAGGGCACAGCGGGGAAGGAGCCTCTGTGTCCGCCCGACCCGGACCCTGACCCCCTCCCTAGAGGGAGGTCACAGCCCCCAGAGCCACATCTGGCCACTAGCCCTGCTCGGCCCTGCGGCCCCCGCCCCAAGGGGGCAGACCTGAGAGGAGGTTTGGAGGCGCCACAGCCCCTTCGTCCCCTCACCTGCCCTCAGGGCCAGGTCGCACCAAGCTCCCTCCCTCCAGTGGCCCTGACAGAAATCAGCCACTGATGAGGCCACGGGGGAGTGACCCTGTCACCACCCGCCGATGCCGCGGCCCCGACCACAGACAAGGCTGGGCCAGGCCGGGGGAGTCCCGGGTGCCCCCCCAGGACCAAGGTTTCCAGTTCAGGACGCGGGTCACCGAGGCTCCGCTCCCTCAGCTCTTGGCCAGTCTCGGGTCCCCTGCGGCAGGGGGGCACTCCTGCACCTCCCGGTGGTGCTGTGTCCGCCTGTGTCCCCGGGCCCCAACCCTGGCGTACGACAGGCGTGCGGTACTGAGTGGAGGCCGCGTGCCAGCGCCGGCCGTGTCACAGGAGCTCACAGACAAGAGGGCTGAGGGCGGAGGCCGAGTCGCACGGAGCAGAACCGACAGGCCCCCGTCTCACCCGCCTGTGCGGGCCCCACAGCGTCTCGTCACCCCCTGATGGCAGCGTGACGGACCTCAGCCACCGTGACGGACCTCGGCCACCGTGACGGACCTCGGCCACCGTGACGGACAGGGCGCAAGGGTTTCATCGTCCCCTCGGAGCCGTGGAATCACAGCCTCAGACGCGGGAGGCCCGAGGTGGAGAAGCTGTCAAGGGGGCCCCTGGCGGGCAGCACCTCTAGCCACGGGGGCAGCTTTGCGTGAGGATCACAAGAAGCTAGCGAGGAACGGAAGGCGGACACGGCACGGTGCTTCCAGCACGTGAAGCTCTCGTGTCACCTGGTAGAGAAGAGGGTCAGCACCACTTCATCCTGGAACCTGCGCCCGGCCTGGCCCCCCGCCCGCCCCAGCCCCGGGCCCCCCGGCCCACTCTGCACGCGGCTGGTAGCCCCGGGGGCCGGCGGACAGGTGCTCTCGAGGAAACCTGAGCAATTTTGTTTGATGTTGCCCAGAAGTAAGGAAAAATAACAACTACTGACAAGAGCTACACCTGAAAAATCTCCACTTGAACTCACGTTCGATGTACTTAGCAAAGGTCAACGCACGGAATTTGCTGGATAAATAAACGTTGCTGAGGTGGCCGGCCCGCCGGAGAGCTGGCGCATGGCAGTGAATGAGGAACCTGCAAATGCCGCCCAACCCCATTATTCCCCCCTTTCCGGGGGCCCGAGATTCATGTCCCCGCATGCCGCCAGTTCATTACGGAGAAATCTCATCCCGCTCCCGGCCCGCGCTGGGCCGCCGCAGCCCCCGGGGACCCTTTCACGTTTAATTCCCCATCATCCGCTCTGCTGAACAGCTTAATCTCTGCCTGTAGGATCGATACTGTATCAGTGTAAATTAAAATGACAATTTTAAAGTAATTAAGCCTGTTAATGCTCGATTCAAATGTCATTATTTGCACAAGGGATTGAGGAGAAATTACCTGGTGTCCGGGGGGCGGGAGGCGCCTCAGCCGGGGCCGCCGGGGCCGCCCGGGCTTCCAGCAAAGCGGATTACCTGTGGCCTCCCGCCCGGGGCCCTGTCCAATTTCTAAAGAGGATAACGCAATTTGATAAATTTCATTCCAGCTACAAACTCAATTATTGCGATAATAGATGAAAACTGGGCGGGGATTCTAAACAGGCCCACATTTTAAAAAATACACTTAGGTCTGAACGAGATACAACAGTTACCGTTTGATTTGATTTGTCTTCTCTCTTTCGAAAACCCTTTAAGTAATTACGACAGCTGGAGGAGCAGCCGACATTTATTAAATGGCTTAGCTCTACCCGTGGGGCCCGCGTCGCCGGCCTGGTCACGGCGGGCGCGCCTGCTGTCCTGGGCTGGCTTGGCAGGCGTGATGCCACCGTCAATTCCGGCCGCCAGAGCAGACGCACGGCGCGGCCGCGGGGCGCTCAGCCTGCCTGCACAGCTGCCTCGGGCCGGGGAATCGGGGCCCTGTGACCCTCGGGCCGGGGAGACGGAGCCCTGTGACCCTCGGGCCGGGGAGACGGAGCCCTGTGACCCTCAGGCCGGGGAGACGGAGCCCTGTGACCCTCGGGCCGGAGCACTCGCGCGGGTCACCCTGTCCCTGCGCAGCTGCCTCTCCACCTGCGTCACCACGGGGGGTGGGGGCCCGAAGAGGCTGCAGGGCACTCGCGGGACCGTCCAAGGAGCAGCTGCCCTCCCGGGACTCATCGTCAGAAGAGCCATGAAAACGGACAGCCCCACATTGATTGCATGACAAAGGGCGAGGGTAGCAACTTCCCTCAGGGCAAGGGGGCTTTCTGGACAGTCACAGACTTGCCCTCGGGAGGCCACGGGGCAGGGGCCACCAGGGGCGCCTTTTCCTGGTCACTGGGGGTCTGACCGGGCCTGTGCGGTGCTGTGGAGCCCGTGGCTGGTGTCGGCACCTCGCCTGTGACCTGCTTGTCCAGCGTGACGATGCCCGTGTCCTCGGGGCCTGCGCACAGCGGCCTGTCCCCTCAGGGGCTCTTTCTCTGGCGTTTCAGACACAAATACCCCGACACCCATCACCCCCACACCTGCAGGGGAGAAACCGGACAGGAAGGGGCTCTGGCAGCACAGGAAGCCAGTCGCCACAGGCAGGAAAACGAGGACAGGCCAGCGCACGCGGGTCTGACTTGGGGCAGACGTGTGGGGACAAGAGCCCCCATCTCGACGCCGCCTTCGTGCGTCACTCGTGGAAGGAGGCGGCTCAGGACGGTGTTTCCAGGGGCCACGCAGGCGCAGCACGTGGGAGGACGTGCTCACGCAACAGCCCACGGTCCGCGACATCAGCCTTTTCTGAGAACACGTCACGTAAACCTACGTGCAATTTCCAAACTCCACTTCCGTTCCCTCCAGTCTGAGCAGCAACGTTGGCTCCGTAGGGGGCACTGGCTCCGAGTGCCACCACCAACTGGGGACCAAGGCCGCAGCCCCCGGACAGCAGAGGGAGCCGGGACCAGGGCCCCCGCAGGCCGGAAGCCAGGGTGCCTCCTTCACGCTGACACGGCGGACGGGAAGCAGCAGAACCCAGAGCCCCGTCTCCTGTACCTGAACCCGGAAGGCTGTCACCCACGCAGGGCTGGTGGTGGCCCTCCTGCCGCATTAGGACCCGTGGCCAACGCTGGCGTGGGGGGAGGCAGGGCACCGGCACCTGTTTGCACACGTGGGCAGCACAGGTAACTGACAGGAGGGCCAGAGACCAGCCCACAGAGCCAAGCGCCAGCCACCAGCTTGAGGGGCCCAGCGGGCAGGACTCGGTCCTGCGCAGGCCACTGGGCGCAGCTGCGCGGGCACGCGGCGCCCCCTCTGCCGGGAAGCTCACCTCTCTTTCCTCACGGGGCTGCCGCGTCTTCAAGGACCCCGGGAGACAGGCTGCCGGCCCGGGAGGCGTGTGGGGACGTCCGCCCACCGAGAGCCCATCCCGAGGCCCTGGGGAGGCCCCGCCCGCGTCCTCCAGACACCCTGTGCCACCTGCCCAGACGGCGCCCTGCGACTGGCTCGGGACCACGGCCCCCGGCCGCACCCCGCGCACACCTGCCCTGGCTTCTGACCGGCTCTGCCCCCCAGGGCCGCGCCCCTCCGGAGGCAGCAGAGCCGGCCGTGCGAGGGTCCCCGCGGGAAACTGTCGCGGAGGGAGAGCCTGGCGCATGGGGGCTCGGAGCCGAACCCGGGAGGAAAAGTCGACAGAACAGCCAGCTGAGCCAAGAGTCAACCGTGACCACTTCTGTTCACTGCTTCAGCGATTTCCTGTCAGAAAACGCTAACAAGCGTGCAAGTCCTCAAGAGCGTTACCATTTTTCAGCGTGTTCACCAATACATCCCGCGCAGTATGTGCTTCCCAGCCGCGGTGACACGGCCCTCTGTCTCGCCTGTCTGCCCGCGGCCACCGCCCGCCCCTCCGCCCAGCTGCCCCCGCACCCAGCTCGGAGCTGCGCTGCGACCAGGACGGCGGTCGGCAGACCCCTCGCCGGGGCAGCGTCCCACTCACGGCTGCCGGCCTCCCCGGGGGCCTGCGGAGCGGAGGGAGCCGGGCCCAAGTGACCCAACACCAGAGACACTGGCACAGGCAGGGCTGTGGGCTGGGCCGGGGGCGTCCCGTTCCCACCCCGGAGCCACGTCCCGTATCCCTGCCACCCGGGCGCCCCCTGCCAGCCCCTGCTGCACGCGGGACTCCCTTCTGCCATGCAGGCTCCCACCCCTCCGAGCACCCAGCCCAGGCAGGGGTCTAGGTCCCGGTCATGAGGGGTGTGTCCACCGACGCTCTGGCCACGTGTGGCTCCGGCCCACCAGCCAACACCGCTGCAGGGGACCTGGTGGGGCTCCTCGGGGGCTCCGCACGCATCAGCCGGACGCACACCCGGACGGGGACGCAGGGCGGCACCTGGCCAGGCGGGCGCAGGCTTTGCACCGCTGGGCCCGACGGAGAGAGGGGAGGGGACACGGACTCGGAACAAGGTGACGAGGCGTCTGCGGTGTGGGTGGAGCAAAGGGAGAAACGCCGCAGAGCAGCAGGACTCCGCCCTCCTCTGCCCCGCGGCCCTGGGTGCCGGCCTGCGACCCGAAGGGGCCCAGGTTCGAGTCCCCGCCAGGGCGCAGCTGGGGGTGTGAGAGGCAGCCACACACGGATGTTTCCCTCTCCTCCTCCCTTCCTTCCCCTCTCTCTAAAAACAAACAAAATCTTTTAAAAAGAGAAATCTGCTCTTCTAGACTTTCCAAAATGGAGAGCAGCAGGTGGGAGGTGCAGTGATTCCTCATCACAGGAAATGGCCCCACGATGGGCCAAACTCACATGCAAACCAAAGGCCACTCCAACCCCAGAGCCGGCGCCCCCCAGCCCCGGTGCTGACAGCACGTGGCGACTGTCACCCAACAGCACCTTCGTGAGCTGGAGCGACCTTACACCCGAAAGTCAACAAAGCCTTGTTTGACCTGAAGGAAGCCTCTTCCGTTCTACACCGATGATACCCGTGAGCGTGCACAGGGAACAAGGAATTGTTCGTGCCCCGCGGTTCCTCAGGCAGCGCCCCTTCCCTTGACCGCAGACGCGCAGGGCAACGGGGCAGCGCCACACAGCCGGGCTGCCCGGGCACATTCCCGATCCGAAGAATTTCCAAGCAGGAGCCGAGCACCCAGCTGACTGGATGGACGGCTGACTCACCTTCGACACCCGGGAAGCTGCGAGGACCTGGACGGTGCCGTCGGGTGACGTCTGATGCGTCTGCGCTGCGAGGCTGTCACCCCGGGGCTGCTGTCCCCTAGAACCCCATCCCCAGCCGGTCCCGGGCGCCACGCATCTGCTTCCTGTCCTCACCGATTCGGGTATGTTCTCAAGCATGTGACGTCAGCAGAATTACACACCACGTCCTTCCTCTGCTGCTTTCCGTCCGCCCCGGCACCTGCAGGCGGTGGGGTCGCTGCGTCACCGTCCCTTTCACAGCAGGCGGCTCTGCAGCTGGGGGTCCCGTTGTCTGCAGCCTGGGCATCACCTGAGAGGGTGCCGTGAACGCTCGCGTCCCGACCCTTGGGTGACGGGCTTGCCCTGCTCCTAGGCAGGAACCCAGGGAGGGCCGGCCGGCCCACGCGGTCGGGGTTTCCAGCTTTTAAGGACGTGCGAGCGTTTCCTGAGCAGCGTGATGGGGCACTTTTGTCCCCTCCCGCGACGTCCGTGAGCTCCGGTGGCCGCAGCCTCCCGGCGTGTGCGAGCCCCGTCTCTTCCGTCCAGGGCTGGGAAGCCTGCGCCCTTCCTGCGCACAGTGTGCCTCTCCTGCGCTCACTGCTCCGGGACCAGCCGCGGGCGCGTCCCTCCGTGTGCCCACTCGCGACTCCGCTTTCTGCGGCTCAGATCCCGGGCCCTCGGGAAGGTCTGCCTGGCTGGCAGGGCTGTCACAGGTCGAGCTCAGGTCCTCCCTGGGGCGCACGCACGTTCCCTCTCTGGCTGGGAGCTGCCTACGTTTCCATCTTTGGTGAAGTAAAATGGATAAATATTTTCTTCTATAAGAAAAAAGCCAGTTGCCCAGTTCCCCGGCCATGTTCTTGCGGAAGTTCGTAGGTTTGGCTCTGCCAGCCGGTCACCCAGCCTCGCGTTCCCGGCTCGGGGTCCTGGCCTCAGAGGGGCCCCCTGGCTGGCGGTGACTCCCCGTCCCCTGCTGCCGCTGCGCCACCGGTCACAACCCCCTCCGGAGCCGCCGATGCCTCTGCCGGAACCAGGGTGGCCCTTGGTCTGTGCGTCTGGTTTCACGCCAACGCCTAGGTCCTGCCTGCGGGCCACGCGCCACAACCCCTGGTGGGTGGTGCAAGGCCTCCCCCACGCGCACGCCCGTTGGCTGCCCGGGTCCTTCGCGTTTCCACGCAGACGCCAGAGCCAGCGTGTCGCTGGCTGTACGAGCCGCGTCCGGGCTCCTCTGGACGGACACGCAGACAGGGACTCACTCGCCCCCGGGAGGAGCGCAGAGAAGGGGTGTCCTGCGGCACCTCGCCCCCCGGCCGGGTCGGGCGGCTCCCGGGAGGCTGGCTCTGCACCGGGGACGCCCAGCCCGACGGAACGGCTGCCTCACCTGCGGCAGCGTCTCTTGCTCGCGCGTTTAAAGCCACCCGACCTGGGCGGGTCTGTGTATTTCGCGTTTTTAAAGGGAGTGGGATTTAGTGGCATAAGTGCACCTTTAACACGGACCTGCCCACCCCTCCCATGAACAAAACACCTTCCCTTTGCACGAAAACAAGTAAATAAAATAAAGGCAGAGTCTGCCCAGGTTCTGGTTGCCGATGCAGGAAATCTTTACGCCCGTCCCCGCGTGACAGGGCACACGCCGCCTGGGCCCCCCCCCAAAGGGACGCGCCCGCCCTCCCTTCGCATCTGCACAGCGCTGGCCCTGAACAGCAGCCCCGCCCGCTGCTGGGGTCTCACCCTGCACCCCAGGGAGCCTGGCCCAGCTCCCCCACAGGCACCCTTCCCAGCCGCCCCGCTCCCCGTCTCTCCAAGTCCTTGGTGAGGAAACGCACGCAGGTCTTTGGACTCCTGCCGTCAGTCCGCAGGCCTTCCGTGTGCACGTGGGGGGGACATCCTTCCCAGACACGTGCGCTCGCCTGAAACACTGCTTCTGAGGCCGGGAGTGGGGCCCGAGGCAGAGAGGGGGCCCAGGGCCCCAGGAAAGGCTGCATCCTGGCTCATAAGCTTGCACGGAGAACGCGCAGCAGAGGGCGGATCCGGCCTGGGGGCACGCGCTGCCCCCCCCCCACCCCCCGGTCTCCTCCTGCCCACCACCCGTCCCCAGAGCCCTTGCCCGATGGCCTCCCGACCAGGGCAGCAGTGGCAGGAGAGGGTCACGAGGGCTCTGACCCTGGGGCAGCAGGATGTGCGTGTTTTGAGTCCCACATCCCCCGGGGTACGTTTTCATGCCTACAAACCACCACAGGGGGTCCCCACACCATCTCCTGTCATTCCCGAGATGACCCTGGCACCTGCTGGGCAGCCGTGGGGACTCGCCCAGACCCTTGGGGGGCCCTTCCTGAAGGAGACGCTCCCCTTCGCGCCACAGACAACCACAGCATGAGGCCTGCGCCCCGCACCCCACCCGGCCCGGCCGTGCGCAGCTCGCGGAGCCGGGGTCACGGCCCTGCTGGTAAGGGGCTCGCAGGGGTCCGGGCAGGCTGGACTCGGCCACCCACCCTGCGTCCCTGGGACCCAGGGACGCCATTAACCTTGTGCCACTGTCCTCCCCGCTGGACGCCCGGCGTCAGCTCATCTGTTAGAGGAAATAAAACAGTCAGGCCTCAATGTATAAAAAATTATGATGGAAGTGCTAAATAAGGCCAGGACTGTGAGCTTATTGAGTCAAAAATCAATCAATCAATGAGCGGGTGGATTAGGAGCCCGCGTGCGCCCCACAGAAATGATTTTCCCAAACACTGGGGTTGAACAGCGAAGGACCGGATTCCAACACTTTTAGGAAGTAAATAATGAAAAATCAATTCAAAGGAAAAACAGATCAAGCACCTGCTCCGTGACGTGCGGACACATTTATTGCTGAATCCCACTCCTCGCTGACCCGAAAACTTCGGAAGGTGTTTATTTACTTTCAGTACCTTCCCGAGATCAATATTTTTAATTTGGATCCGAGTTATTATTTTTCACATCACAGCAGCGGGGAGCGGAGCAAAGTGGCTCATATTTTAGTGCTAAAAAGATCGATATGACAGCTTCACCTTCACCGCAGCCGCCGCTGCCCGGCGCACATCACCGCGTCCCGCGGGGCTGCGGGCGCTGCGGAGGGGGCGCGGCGTTACCCCGCCGGCCGAGCCGACGGCGTGATTTAGCTGCGCAGGGCCCGGCGCCCTCGGAAAACCAATCTTGCTCCTCTCACTTCATCAGCTGTCCGCGGCGGCCGCGGCGGGAGACAGGCCGAGGAGCGGCGCTGGGAGCAGATTAGTTCCCGCATCAGAAATGCATCTGCCTTCCTCCCCGCCTCGGATCAAAGAACATCAGTGAACGCCATCAATTTTCCATACGTTCCCCTAAAATCTGGTTCGGGGAAGCAGAGCCAGGAAGAGGGGCCACGGAGGGAGGGAGAGAGAGAGGCAGGAAGGCGCCACCTGGGGCCCCGGGCCACCCCCGCTCCCCACAGCAGATGCCCCGCCCCCGGGGACACCAGCCCCCTGGAAGCAGACAGCCAGGGACCCTCCTCACGTGAAACCAAAGCCAAAACGGGGGGGCGGGGGGGGCAGCAGAGGGCCCGGTTCACGGTGGCCAGGAGGCAGGGCACCCTGGACCCAGCCGTCACCCGCCTGGACGTGGCCCGGGAGCTGCAGGGACATGGACCCCTTGGTGAGGGCCAACCAGGTGGGCCCAGGCCCGGGGGGTGCACGGTCTGAGCCCCGGGAGGACTGCCCCCTTGCTGGGAACGGGACCCTGCAGGACTGGGGGGCTTGTGAAGCAAAGCGCTGGCCCAGGCAGGGCAGGTGCTGCTGGGGAGGCCCCGCCAGCCAGGCTGCCTCCTCCCCCGACTCCACCTCGGCCGGGCAGGCGCGATGACACCCTCCAGTTTTGCCCTTGGGTTTCTGCATCAGCCGTTCTTGCCGCCCGGGGAATGCACCTCCCCTGCGCGTCCCTCTCCCGACCACGTCGCCACAGACAGGTGGTGCCTGGCAGCTGGAAGGCAGAGGACGGAGCCCAGGACGCCTGGGGCACTGGAGGCATCGCAGCCCCGGGCCCCTGCACCCTGGCTGGGGCCGGATTCCGGGCCCAGAAGAGCCTGACACGCCTCCGCTTCAGGCCCCCCTGCCCGGATGGAACCCCACTTCCAGGGCTGCGGGGGCCGCACAACCCTTAGGCCACCGGGACGCCGCTGCCCGGACCCGTCCCTCCGCCAGCCGCCAGTGCTGCCCAGAGCTTCCCCCGCCGGCGCGAGAGGCTCACCCGGCGCCCACTGCAGCGCACTGTCCGCCCGGCCCGCCTGCCTCGCCCCAAAGGCTGCTGTGCGGGGCGGCCGAGCGCGGCGCGCGGCTCCGGCGACAAAAGGGCAAGGACGGCCCGTCCCAGGACAGGACAGGACAGGAGCAGCCGGCAGGGGCTGCAAGGCCCAGCGCAGGCAGCCGGCCGAGCTTCACACTCGTCGGCGCCCCTGCCCCTCGCCCTCCCCGCCCAGCCGAGCTCGGGAGGCAGCACGTGTGCCGGCCCAGCAGCCCCGCACCTGCTGCTCCACAGGCCAGAGCCCGGGCTGCGGCGAAGGGGCTGCAGCTCCCACTCCCCCCGCGGGGGCAGGAGCAGCAGGGCGGCGCCCGAACACGGGGCCTGGAGCAGGGGCGTCGCTCCCCGGGGAGAGGCCGGCCAGGGTGCTGAACAGGCCCCTCCTCCAGCTCCCTCCTCCCCAGCCCCGGGCCCCCAGGCAGGGGCATCCCTCTCCCCAGGGACCTTTCTGCGCGGCCTCCCGGCTCCCAGCGCACCTCCCGTGAGGAGCCACCTTGTCTCCCAGTTTCCACACCTGCACCCCAGCCGCCTCGCGCTGTCCCCGACTCCCTCCCCGCTGACCTGGCGGCATCCCGGCCCTGGGCCCTTGCAGGAGGGCTCAGAGCATCCACATCCCCCCGCACTGAGGACCCCGGTCCCCACCGACTCGGGCGCAGGCACCGAGCACCCGCAGGCGCTGGCAGGACCCCAGGCTCTGGGCAGAGCAGGGGACAGGACGCTGCAGGTGGCCTGGCTCAGGGAGACCAATCCAGCCTCTGCCCGAGGGGCCCCGGACGCAGCGTGTGAGCCTCTGGCCATCCGTCCAGCTCGCCGGGCCCTCTGTCGACCATGGTGGTCACTTAAATGGGTTCCAAGAACAGGATGGGCCCCCAAGGCCACTGTCCACGCACCAGGCCGCCGGCCCTGGGGAGGAACGGACGTCCGGCCCTCAGGTTCCAGGAAAGCAGGGAGGCTGAGGGCCGGGCACAGCCCGTGCTCCCAGCCCGACAGGCCTCCCGCTTCAAGGGGCGGGGAGCACAGGCTCCCCATCTTCCCGGGGAGGCCGGCGACTCAGCGCAGCCAAAGCTCCGACACGAACGCGGCCTCGACGCCACCTGCTGGTGAAGACGCGCGCCTGCCGCCCGGCCCTCGCCGCCCTCAGCGCCGGCACCTGCAGCCCCCGCACCTCGGCACAGGCCTCCCCAACGCCCCTCGCCGGCCTGAAGCCCCTCCAGACCACAGCAGCCCCAGGCCTAACCCCCCGGCTGCCGCCCCAGCCCCAGGGCCCCCCACGTCCCTGCAGCCCCCCACCAGGCACCAGGTGCGGCATCAGGTTCAACGTCTTTCTGGGAACAGGCCACTATTTTCTGATCCCTATTAATACCTGTGACAGCGTTTATGTACAAGATAAATTCATTTCAATTTCCCTTCTCAATTAATGGCCTATTATTTGAACCACATTCAACTGAAAATACCGCTCCGGTGCCATTAATCTTGTAAAAATTAAACTTTCCTCTCTGACAGCTCAAGGCCACCAGGCTGGCACAGGAGGTGGCTTCTCGGTGGTCTGGTACCACCCACGCTGCCCAGGACTCCAGGGTGCAGGGCCCCCTCTGGCGGGATGTCCTGGGGCCACAGCAGACGAGGCTCCGTGCAGGACACGCAGAGGACAGGACGGCTATGCAGGGACAGCGCCGCCGGCAGGCCCGGGTCAAGCGAACGTCTCCGTGACGGTTCCCCTCCTGGTCCCAAAAGGATGACAGACGCGCTTCTCCCTGTGCTAACGGGGAGGGGGGTTCCACGCAGTCTGCCGGCCCCCCCGCCCCGCCATAGCTGGGAAGGAGAGCTGCCAGCCGGGAGGACAACACCTGTACGTCCTTGGAGGGCAGACGGACACCCCATCTCCTGGAGGCCGTCCTGTCCCATCCCACGGGCACCAGGACACAGAACCGGGTCCCTCCGCCCAGGGGGCCCTGCGCGCTGCCTGTCGGCCATGTCCCCGGCCAAGGGACTGTCACCAGGACCCTCCTCCCCAAAACCGAGACACAGAAAGCAGATCAGAGCAAACCTCAAATTCTGGGTGTTTCAAGTACATACTCCCCATGTACCATCAGGTCACGTTTGAGTCACCCCAACTCACGGCCGCCAGCAGGTGCCGCTGCCCCTGCAGCTCCGCGGGGGAGCTGTGCTGGCGTCTCAGGACTGAACGGAAAACGACGTTTGAGATAAACCTCCGGGGACCAGATGAGACCAAATGGAGCTCATGGCCCTGCTGCACCTCCTGATGGGCTGTTTCTCTTCTCAGCCAACCAGACCTTCTGGCTGGACGGAGAACGAAGTCATCACGTTAACGTGCACCACGAGGCAGGCGCAGACCACGGGTGACTGGTGGTAACTCTGAAAACTACGGAAAACGTCTGTAGGCCGTGGTGGGCGTGGGGAGCTCCAGGCACTGGCTCCCATCTGCACACACGCAGAGCCACCCGCACACACGCAGAGCCACCCGCACACACGCAGAGCCACCCGCGCACACGCAGAGCCACCCGCGCACACGCAGAGCCATCACCCTCCCGCCGGGATGGACGAGGGCAGCTCCACAGTGGCGACACTGGGCTCTGAGGGTGCCGGCCACAGTCTGGAGCCCGTTCTGGACTCCGATGACAGCCCCGCGGCCTCCGCCTGCGTCCCGGACGCACCGTCTTGGTCCCGGCGGAAGGCGCTCAGGCCACCACCTTCCGGAAGAGCCGCTCCTCCCGACTCCCCGCCCTTCCTGCTGCCGCACCGTCTCCTCCTCCAGGTTAACTTGATCGAAGACTTTCCAACCCCGCGCCTGATGCTAGAAACCCTCCTCCCCGTAAGCGTCCTGCACCCTGACGACGTTCAGTTCGCTTTGTACGTAATTGGAAGTGTTTCACTTCCTTTGACGCGGGGGCTCTTCACAAGTGCTCTCCAAGCGCTCAGGAGCTTTCATCAGCCTCCGTGTTCACGTCCCTCTGGAGTCCGAGGACACACGTTGGACCATTTCGGTCTCCCGGACACGGAGGCTGACTTCCGGCCCAGATCCCAGCACGTCCTGGCGAAGGTCCGTGTGGACGTGCAGGCCAGTCCACCAGGCCTGGGAAGGGCCTGCACCGCGCAGCCCGGCCTCCGGCCCCGGCCTCAGCCTCACATCCCGACCGCGAACCTCGGCCTGGCCGTGTCTCCCCGAAACTCTTGGCCCTCACAGGAGGGGCGTTTCTCAGGGACAGTGGAGCTGATGGCCTCCCTGTCCCAGTCGGTGACCCTCTCATCTTTGCCCTGGGCGGCGTGTACCCACCTCTGCGGCTGCGCGACTCCTCCCCTCGTCCGGGTCCCACCACATCCACAAGGTCACGACGGTCACGGTGACTTTCTGTCCATGTGCCGAGTCGCTTACCGAGAGAAGTGCCAGCCAAGGGGACCAGGTCCGCCTGTGCTGCGGCCCCAGCTGGCCCGGCTGCGGCTCCGCCCTGAGCACACGCAACCCTGAAGGTCGGCCCCTCCCCTCACACAACAACCCCGTCCCTGGGACACTCCTTGTTCCGAAGCCGCCCTTGGTGAACACAGCCCCTCCAGTTCCCCTCCTGCGTGTCCCCGTGGCGTGCTGACTGCGTGCTGACTGCGTGCTGTCTGCGTGCCTGTATTTGAAAGGGCCGCAGAGACCCAGGGACAGTTTCCAGGAGTATGGGGACCGATGGTGCCCTGGATCCCGCTGACTTGAACGCACGGCCCTGCGCCCCTAAGTGTGACGGCGGGAGGGGCCGCGTCTGTGCAGCTCGTTGGTGGCCCTGGGGGGACGGGCCGTGCTGGCCTCTCTGCTGGGCCCTGGATCTGTGCTTCGTCAGCTTTTATCAGAATCTTCACCCGTTGTTTCTTCACGTGTTCGCCTCCCTCTCCTCAGGGGCTCCAGTCACACGCACGTCACAGACGTACACAGACACGTGCCACAGGACAGTGACGTTCTGTCCACTGTCACCCCTTTTCTCTGCGTCCTTGTTTTGAGTCGTTCCTGCTGCTCCGTCTTCAGGTCCAGGTCCAGTGGCTGCATCTCAGCTGTCGTCGGCTGAGCACTGAGCTTCCCGCCGGAGTCCGCCCGCTTGCAGGAGGCAGGAAGCGGGACAGCGTGTCCCGGGTAGGATGTGCGCAGAGGAAGCAGCCAGAGGGAGAAGGGGAAGCAGAGAAGGGCGGGGCCTGAGTCTGGCCTGCGGCCTCGCTGTGTCTGGGAAGCTTGGCTGGAGGAAGGGCCGGCCACCTGCGCCGTGAGGAGGGTCCACGGGTGCCGCCGGGGGGCACCAGGGACACAGGTCACCGTGGGTGCAGCTGAAGGTGGAGACGCAACTCTGGAGACAGTGAGTGTCCCCTCGATGGAAAGACACCACCCAAGTGACAGTAGATGCCCGGAACGTCAAGACTGACAACTGAGGGATGTGTCTCAAACCCCAAGGACACAGTTAACGTCTTGGTGTGGGGACGAGGGCACATGGGACACTTCCCCGGCCCTTGGCACCCGGATCCCAGTGGCCAGCACCTGCAGCCCGCAGGGCCCCTGGGCATGGGGCGAGCCCAGGAGTGAGGTGCCCACGTGTGGGCGCTGCCTAGAGGAGGAGACCCATCAAACAGGCCCTGCACGTGCAGCGTGACTTGAAGGAGGCGGCGCAGGCCACAGGGACAGAACGCAGAGGAGTCTAAGCTCACGCCGCGGCTACTGGACCCCTGACGTCATGGGGTGTGTGTTCTCCAGACCAACGACCAGCTCCCCCAAACCCAGCCAGCACCTGCTGCTCCGAGGAGCCTCTGCACCTGCTCACCCGCGGCTGAGACCTCCCTGGGGCTCCTGCCAGGGGTCGCTGGGCCCCAGACCGAGGACTCCGAGCGGAGGGACGAGACCCCCAGCTGCCCGGAAGGTCCTGTCCCACTGCCTGGTGGCTGGCCCTGCGGGGGCACATCCCTGCGGCGCGATGGCAGGCCCTGCTCCCCTCAACACAAGAGGCCCGCGGCCCGGCACTCACTGTGAAGTGCTCCTGGGACCTGTAGTTCTCGTCCAGGTAGACGCGCGCCCGGTTGTACTCCTTCATCGCGTCGCTGGACAGCAGCTCTCTGGAAGGAAAGAAGTTTGTCAGAAGTCACGCAGGCCCCTCGCTTGGAGGCGGCCGGGTACCACTGCGGCCTCACCCTGGAACGACCACCCACCAGGTGGGGGGGGGGAGGAGGGGTGGGTGGCAGGAGCCAAGGCCCAGGCAGGCCTATTGCAGGTGCCCCCTGCGATCTGTGTGCCGAAGGCTGATCGCGCCCCGGAGCCGAGACCGGGAGGACCGGCCGGCCTGCTCGCTGGCCCGGCTCCCACTCCCGGACAGGCGCATGTGACAGCTGGTGCTCAAGTCAGTGGAGGGGGTGGACGGGCCCCGACGGGCCCTCAGACCCTGACTCCTGGCCAGAGCAAACCCCGAAGTCTCTGCGGGCGAAACGGTCCCCAACACGGGCGCCATAGGGCACCCCTGTCCGCACCCCACAGACGCCGCTGGCATGTGAAGCAGCAGCAGACGTGGCCTGTGAGCCACAGAAAAGTCCAACAGAACCGACCGGGCAAGAGCACAAGTGAAGGAATCCCCGCAGCGGGGGGCGCACAACGGAAAGGAAACGTGCACAGAGCCCTTTAGGGCTGAAACGCCGACCTCGGAGCCGAGCTGGCCGGACGGGACGTGGGGGCAGTGGCTGCGGCCTCCAGCCAGGGGCCCACGTGCAGGGGTCCCACCTGCCGGCAGACGGGCGACTGTCAGGAAGCCGGGTCTGAGCCCCGGGGCAAGGGCGGGATGAGAAACAAACACTTAAAGACGTACGGACACGCTCTCCCCACGTCTGATGACACACGGACAGTTGGAAAAAGTTCCAAGAGCCCCGAGCAGATCCGCTCGCAGACAAAGGCACTAGGTAACAGCACCACGGCCAGGGGGACCCAGCGTGTGCGCGAGCCCCTGCCCGGCCCCTTCTTCCCGCGGACCCGCAGGACAGCCTCGAGGATCCAAGATTCTCAGCGGGAACGCGGCCGCGGCGTCTGTCCCCGCGCGGGACGGGAACCGCACTTGCTGCAGAGCCTGCGACTCCCCAGCTTTTAGGCTGAACGCGGTGAGGCGCACGGACCTGTCGCAGGCTGTGCCTCCTGCCCGTGTTTCCACCTCCCGTTTCCTGAGCTCCGTCACGGCGAGTGGCCAGGGCTGGGGCGGGGACCGGGGCAGTTTCGTGTCTCCGGTGGGGGGGTGACGCCGCCCCGCCAGCCCGGGAAGCAGCAGGACGGAGCCCGGGCCCCCGCGGCCGCCTCACCACCTCCCGGGGCCTGGGAGTCACCGCGCCTGCTGGTCCAGACTCCCGTCTGAGCCTGTCAACAGTCCAGAAACTACTCCAACTGGAATTACCTGAGATTGTAATTCAGGGAAAATCTGCCCTTTGAAAACAGTTGCCCTCCAACAACTTTCGGAAAACTCAGCTGGAAACACGGCCGGGGACTCCACAGGCCGCCTGAGGCTGGGGACACCAGGCCGAGGGGCGCAGAGGGTCCGTCCGCAGGGCTGGGCGCCCGCGCAGCCCGCACCTCCCAGCTGCCCCGGCGCCGTGACCAGCCTGGGAAGTCACGACGCGTCACCCTCCGCACGCTGTGGGGCAGCAGGGACTGGGGGGCGAGTGGGCCCCGCCCCACTGGAGGGACCGCGGGGCACGGTGGTGCCCGAGGCCGGGAGGCCGAACAGAGGGGGCAGAGGGGGAGCCCAGCAGGTGGCGGGGACGCCCCTCCCACCTCGGGCTCGTGAACTGAGCGCCTGCCCCTCCACACGCATGTCCTCTTCCAGGTCCACGCATGTGGGCATGGACATGCGTGCGTGTGCACGGCAGCCTCTGGCTCCTTCCCCCCAACAGGGTTCGGCTCCCTGAGACACCAGGAGCTCCGTCCCCATCCTGCTGGACAAAGGGCGGCCAGCGTGAGCGGCCAACCCGCCCGCCTGTGCCCTCCTGGTCCAGCCGCAGCGGCACTCAGGCCCGCGGCCCTGGCACGGCCCCCGCGGGGGCCAGGGCTGAAGGCTGCCAGCCCCGCCCCACTGTCCCCTGCGGCCCCCGGGAACTTGCTGCCGCACCCCGGCCACACCTGCTCCCTCCCGACAGGTTCCGCTCACCCCGGGGCTTCACCCCGTTCCCACAGCCAGCAGGGGGCGCGGTCGTGTCCCCAGACTTACTTGACGAACTTGTCCACGTGCGACATGGAGGCCTCGTAGTTCTTCCCCCCGAACTCCTGGCAGTGCAGAGCCAGGAAGTGCGGCTTGTGCGTGTGGACCACCTGCGGGAAGCACAGGACAAGCCGCTAAGCCGAGTGCCCTCCAGGCCGAGGCTCCCCGGGGGACTCTGCACCCCGACCCCGAGGCCACCGAGGAGGAGCCCGGTCCCGGCCCCTCAGGCCCAAGCTGCGCGCAGCTCCCCGGCCCTGCCGCGGACCCCGGGCTACCCCCCCACAAGGCTGGACAGGGCCGGGGACAGACCTGGGCGGGTCCAGGAGGCCCGGACGGACACTGACAGCCTTCAGCTCACTCCCGACATTCGGCCCCTAACCCCCGTGGCCTGCGGCCTTGCCTTGCGTCACGGGTCACCCACACCCACTGGGGAGCCTGGGCTGTGGGCAGGAGCTCCCCACTCCTGCCGACCACCCTGAGGAAACAGCGTCTCTGTCTCTGTTCCCGGCGTTGAGTGTTCGGCTCCGCCAGTCCCGGGCGGATGGGCCCTCCCTGTCCCGCTCCCGGCCGGGGCTGCACGGGCTCCGTCACGTCTGTCAGGAGGGGTGGGGGCGGGACAGAAGGCCCTGCGTCCGCCATGGGGGTCCGTGCTGGGTCCCAGTGCAACGTGGGGTCCGACCCCCTGCAGCAACCACAGCGGCAGCTTGGGTGACACGTGTGGACATGGTGGTGTCTCAGGGCGACCCACAGGTCACGGGAGGTGCTGGCCGGCAGGTGCTCACCGAGAGGACACAGGGGTGCAGCGTGTCCGTGATGGGGCCACTATTGGGGTGAAGAGGCAGCTGCACCTCGAGGGCCACCAAGGGGCCTGTCCCTGCCCCGAGGGGCTGTCGGGTGGAGTCCTCGCTGGGAGCCTGGAGGGGCTGGGGAGTGGGGGCCACGGGGACCGAGGCTGAGGTGGCGGTGGAGACGCACAGGGGCCCGGGGCTCCCGGAGGCAGAGGGGGTGTCAGGCTCCGTGCCTGCGCCCCACCCCAGCCACACCGACCAGCTGCCGGCTGCGTCCCCCCGGCCTCCCAGGCGCTTCCTGACCCCGAGCGGCATGGCTGGCTCTGGAGAACTTAACAAAACCTGTAAAACCCGCTTCCCCTCCCCAGCCCCCAGCCCAGAGCAGCCCCTGCACAAGGGGACCTGCACCTAACGTGCCCCCCGCCGCCACGCCAGCCGCAGGAGCCCGGCCTGGGCCACCACCGCTGCTGCAGGGCAGGGGCGACCCGGGGCCGGGGGCCGGTCCAGCACCGGGAGAAGGACCGGCTGGCCAGGCCACGCCCTCTCCTCAGCAGGGACAGAGGGGCAGGACCCCAGCACAGGCAGTGACCTCTGAGACGCGGGCAATTCCCCCCGGGCAGGCGAGGCTCCGCGGGTTGCGCGTGTCCCACGAACGAACGGAAGGGCCGCGGGTTCTGCCCCCGTCAGGGTCTCAGGCGGGTGTCTGGTTGCGGGGACTCCAGAGGGAACCCACCGATGTTTCTCTCTCATGAGGATGTTTCCCTCCCTCCCCCCTCCCCCCTCCCTCCCCGTCTCTAACGACAACTACGTGAGGCCTTGGAAGAGGAAAGAGCCGAAAGGGGGAACGCGGACCAGAGAGCGTGCAGGCCGCCCGGGGAGGCCAGCTACTCCTGCCGGGCCCCCTTCTACAGCTGGACACGGACGGGAGCTCCCTCGGGCTATGCCCAAACCCCACTGCACCCAGGCACGGCTGCACCCCATCCTGAGGGCCACCCCAGGGCTCAGGCTGCTGGACACAGGGACCCAGGCCAGGCCGCACTGAGACGCCCCCGGTGCGGCAGCCAAGACGGAGGGAGCAGAAACCTGGGAGGGCGGCCCGAGCAAGGGCCCCAAGGGTGGGGAGGAAGAGGAGGTCCCCAGGGACCTGGGAGACAGACCCCGGCCCTGGGGGGAGGTGCCGAGGACATGAGCAGGCTTGGCCCACGGCTGGGGCCTGGGGGCGCTCGGGGAGCCCGGCCGGGAGGGTGTGGGTGCCGCCAGGCCCCAGCCCCCACCCTGTGCAGGAGTGGGGTCAAGCCCCCGGGGTCACACGGGCAGCAGGTCCCCACACTCAGGGGGCCGCACGCGAGCGCCACACCCAGCAGGAAGTCCTGCTCCCCACAGAGGGAAGCTGCCAGGTGCGGGGGCCAGACAGATGCAGCAAGTACCCCAGAGAGAGGAAAAGAGGGAAGCCTGGGGCTGGGGAGCAGCCGGAGGGGCCCTGTGTGGGGCCCCCACTGGTCACCCCGCTGGACTGAAACAGCAGGACCTGGCCGCCACCAGCAGGGAACACGGCACAGCGCTGCGGACTCACTACACAGGGGCCCAAGCGCGTCCCCCGGCAGGTCCACTCGGAGGCTGCAGGGCGTGGGCGGGGCGGGAGGCGGAGGAAAAGGGTCAAGAAGGAGGGAGGGCAGCTGGGGGCCCGGGGGTTGGAGGAGGACGCGTGGAAAGGGGAAATGGACCCGCTAAGGCAGACAGACCGACAGACTTGCGAGCCCCTGGCCTTGGCGGGACGGACAGAAGAGGGTGCTGTGCGGCCAGGGACCCGGCGAGACACTCGGAGGAAACTTCCACGGGGCCCACGAAGCAGCTGTGCAAGAAAACGAGGGTGACGTGGAGCAAGGCCCCTCGGGAGGGAGCCGGGAAGCAGGACGGAGCCGCCGGCAGGACCACGTGTGCTCCGACCGGCCGTGGGGAACAGGGGGCGGGGGATGCTTAACCCAGGGAAGGCGCCGCAGCAACGGACAGACCATCGCGGAAAAGGACAGGCCGCAGCCCGGGAAGCCTCCCGAGACCGAAAAACAGGCCAGGACAGTAGGAGTGACGACACGAAGACGGGAGGGGGCAACGCACACGCCTCCTCACGGTCCCTGGAGAGAACACGGAGGGACCCAGTAACGCTTAACCCCGTAGCCCAGGAAAGTTTCCAACGAGCTGCAGCCGGGCTGACAGGGGAACGGCTCCCTGAGCACCTGGGAAAGGCGCCCCCAGGCCGCGAGGTCCAGACCCCGACGTGCGTCCAGGACCAGGAGTGGGGGTGAAGCTCAGCAGCGACCCCGAGCTCCCTCTAGAGTCGCAGGCGTGGTGCCCGGGGCCCCCACAGGACAGTCGTCGGGAGCCAAGGGTGGCAGGCGCGCATTTTCCTCGGGGTTCACACCATCTACTCGGTTGTAGGTTACGGAGCAGTTTTAATGCTGCTGCACGGACGCCCGCCGGCCCCCTCGTGCGGGCCCAGGGCTCCCCGCCGCTTGGGCTCCTGCTCCGTCCCTTCCCAGTGCAGCCCCCACGCCTGGCGCCACAGCCGACAGGCCTGCCTTGGACAGTCCCTGCGCACGGGCAGGACACAGGAGGCCCCTGACCAGCAACCTGAGCCCACGTGAGCACACACGCCGGCAGGTGGGCTGTCGGTCAGCAGGACGGAGCTGCTGGCCTTCCCAGCCTGGGAAGGGCTCCGGGGCCTGGACGGTCCTGGACCAGGACCTCCCTCCGCAGGGCCGATGGCACCGCCACCTGGAGGACAGTGCGGGGCAGGGGTCCCTCCTGGCCGGGAAGTGCCTCTTGGGGAAGAAGGAACTCAGCCCGGGCCCAGGCGGGTGCCCCCCCACCCCCCGCTCTGGCTCAGCAGCTGACGCCTGGCCTGACGGTGACACTGGTGCAACTTCACAGGGACCGCAGGCTCGTCACCGCCCAAAGCGGCACGGCTGCTTGGCCAGGAGTCTACAGAAAAAGGAGCTGCTTCCAACTTTAGGGGGAAAACAGGCAACTGATAAAAATACGTGTGTGCTTTCAGAGGAAGGCCGAAGGAAAACCCTTTGGAAAAGTGAATTACGAATGTTGGCAGGAAAGAGCATGGGGGATTTTACAGAACCCACAGCAGGCAGCCAAGTAAAGAGCGCGTCCCCGGCCGGGCGCTGCGCAGGTGGCCGCCCCCGGGAAGCACCACGCCCGTCCCCCACCCCTCGCTGGCCGGGCGCCTGCGTTAAAAATAGACTCGGCCGGGCCCTGCGAGGCTTCCTCCCAAGAGGGTGTCTGAGTGACCTAAAAAGGAATCGCGTCCTGCACACAACCCGGGGAGCCAGATGCCGGGATGAGGAGCAAACCGGGCCCGGGCGTGTCCAGGGAGGAAAGCAGCCGTGTCCGCTGTCCGCTGTCCGCTGTCCACTGAGAGCTCCGAGGGCCTCCTGCCCGCCCCTGGGCCGGGGGGGCGCGGCCTCTCCCAGGACGCCCAGCCTGCTCCCCTGTCCAGGGCTGTGCGCGTGGCCGCAGCTCCCGTGGCCGTGATCAGACGCGCTCCTGGGGTCCACGCCTGCACGTGGGCCCCGCCGGGGTGCACCCCCTCCGGGCACTCCCGCGGGACGATGCACATCTCTGTGTCCTCCCAGGGGACTGTTCGGCTGCCAGCAGGGAGGGCATCTCCCTGCCCGTGTGCTCGACACGTGTGGCCGGCGGCAGGCTGACTGCAAAAGCCACGAGAAGGCCCTCGGGCAGGGAAGCGCCGCTGCGTTTGCACAGAGGCGGACACGCAGAGCACAGGCACCAGGCCCACCCTGCAGCCCCATGTGAACCCAGGGGAGCACTGGCCCTCCGAGGTGGACGGGCACACGGGCCTCCCGCTGGGTCTCAGGAGCTCGCCTGGCCTTGCACTGATCACAGGGGTCAGCAGTGGCCACAGCCTCAAGGTCTCTGGGCAAGACACCTCAGAGCCGCCTCTGGGACCTCCTCCCTTCGAGCTGACCTGCGCCCGGCTCTGCGTCCCCTGGGCCATTTCCAGCCACGGCAGCCAGCCAGGGAGAGGACAGCGGCCTGGACGGGCGGGGCGGGGGCGGGAGGCCGGCTGCGCTGGGGGCAGAGGACAGAGCCAGGGGAAAGGCCCGGAAGGCGTCCAGGCTGCGTGAGGCAGGGGGGCGGCAACTGGAAGAGGCGGGACTGGCGTGCGGTGGCCCTCCTACCACCACCCGGTCAGGACGTGGAAGCACCGCACGCACGGAACATGGAGCACGCACAGAACACAGGGCACACATGGAACACGGCGCATGCATGGAACACGGCGCATGCATGGAACACGGAGCATGCATGGAACATGGAGCACGCACAGAACACAGGGCACACATGGAACACGGCGCATGCATGGAACACGGAGCACGCATGGGACACGGGGCTCGAAGGGCTTGCGGGCAGTGGCATCGCACTGCGGGCACCGGGCCTGCTGCTCCGCTCCCGCCAGCTCCGGCAGCACCCGCACACCCACAACAGCATGTCCCGCACACGTGCACACGCACACTCGCACACACGTGCACTGATGGCTCGAGGCCCGAGTCTGCGCCTCGCAGGGCTCACGAAGGAGGGCCTGCAGGGGAGCAGCGGCGGGGTGGGCAGCACGGGGCGCTCCCAGGGGCAGAGGGGAGGCCCTGCAGGGCTTCCTCCGGAGTCGGTTCCTGGGGTCGCACCCGCTGACAGGCCGAGCGGCACCTCCCGGAAGACCAGCGGGTCCCCCAGTCTTTCGCGTGTGCATCGCCCATCCTGCACCTGCTCCCGTGAACGGCGTGTTCGTCTCCAACCTGGCTTTGGAGAGTTCTCACCGTGGGGTTTACATGTTTCCACCCGGCCTGTGACATCTCGTTCCTCAACAGGGCCTGACAGAGTCCACGTTCCTCACTGTGGGTTCTGACTCATCGAGACTTTGCTTCTATGAACCGGGCGGTTTCCCTGCACGCGGGTGTCCAACTGTCCCAGCCCCGCGGTGCAGACTGTCCTTCCTGCAGGGTTTGCCTGCGGGTCCCTGGCCCACAGCTCTGCCCTCCCGCCGAGGGGCAGCTCTGAACGCAGCCGCCTGCGGGGAGTCTTGAATCAGGTGCGAGGGTCCTTCAAGTGCACCGGCCGGTTCCAAAGCCACGTGCGCAGCCCTGCTTGTGCCCCGCGTGCACGTGAGAGGCACCTGGCCTCTTCCGCCCAGACGCTCAGGGTTCAGCGGCTGTAGCTGACCCAAGAGAAGATGCTCCCAGGGCGGCCCCCTGGGCGGCCAACTAGGTCAGGCCACCGACCCTCCCCCTAGTCGGGCGCTGGACGCCCAGGCCTTCCTGCCGAGTGTCTGCTCCTCCGTCGTGTTGGACGGCCGCCCCTCTTACCCCCTCGGGCTTCTCCTTCCCGTCTGGCTGGGGGCTGGTGGCCTCCATCCCAGGGTCTGCCGCCCGCTCGCCCACGTGTACCCTGCACATGCTCGCACGCGGACGTGCCCCGTCTACGGGCGTCCGCAGCTGCCGGCTGGCGCGGCTGCACCTCTGCCCCTGACGGGCGTGTCTGCAGGACCCGCTGCTCTGGGCCTCGCCAGTCGCGCAGCTGCGCTGGGCAGGGTTCCAACTCCACGGCGAGCGGCAGGGAGCGCGCCTGTCCTCTCCGGTGCTTGGTTTTTCCAAAGCCACGATCCTTTCCCGTAGGCTTTCGAATTTATTGGCAAAGTTTTCACAAAATTTCCTTTATGACCTTTAAGGTTGCCTCGTGTCCCGTTTCTGAAACTGGCCACACCTGCCTTCTGGCCTCAGAAGTCGATGTGCGAGCGCAGGTTACACCCGCAGCGGCCAGAGGGACGGGGCCGCGCGGACAGGCAGGGCGCAGGGCGAGGGGCAGGGGCGGCGCTCGGAGGTCAGCGCCACCCCGGCCCTGGGCTCCTGCCCCGCCCGCTCCCGCCCCACTGCGGGCCTGGCGCCCCCGGCCCCCCGGGAACGCGCCTGCCCCTCGCCCTGCGGCTGCTCCAGGGAAGCCCCTCACGGCCCCTCCCCGCCGCCCAGTGCGCCCCAAACACTCGGCAGAGGCTTCTGGTTTCAGCAGGAAGGTGGGTTTCCTGCTCCTCCATGTTTCCTCCTCAGGGTGTTTTTTAAATTGTCACCAAAAATGGTGACTTTTAAATGGGCAAAAATGTCAGGGTCCTGTTTAGCCCCCCTACTGGGGAGTCTCCACCTTGACCTACCCCTGAGCTGTTTCACAATCCGGGGGTTACAGAAGCCGGCGGTGCCGCCACTGCCCGGGACCCGTGTGTGGGTGGGTGGGTGGCTCCGCACCTGTTCTGCAAACCACCGCAGCCCCACGGACAGGAGGGGCTATCTGAGTCACTTAGAACATCCTTCCTCTGCCCCTTCCGTTGATAAATAATAAACATTTCTCATCTCAACAAAAAGTCTTCCGTAGTTGCACATTGTGTACAACAAGCCAAAGCTACGTCCGTTCTAAAACTTACCCGTAGCATCACTGCAAACTTGAGCCCCTAAGGTTCATCAACAGAAAAGTCACCTTAACGTAATTCAAACATGACCTGTCCGTAGACAGACACCCTAAAGCCGCCGGAGTGGACCGTGTGCGCTAACCCGCGTGGCCTCCGGTCCGCCGCGGACGTGGGCGCTGGGAGACCTTCTCTGCGACCAGCGCAGGCACAGAGGCCGCCGACGGTTGGCTGAGGGTGTGGACATCGCAGACGCGGGGGTTATTTATACACTTGCTTGGTGCAACTTCCTGAGTTGTTCAGCAAGGAACCGCGAAGCAGCAGCGGCGCCCACACGTGCCCAGGTGCTCAGGACACGCACTGAGCAGGGCAGGTGCTGGCCGGGGCTCAGCGCAAGGTCACTGTCCTGGAAGTGGCGGTCACACCTGGCAGCCTTGCCCGCCGTTTGGGGAACTCGGTCAGACCGACAGCCGAGGCAGGAAGGCCTCCGTGCAGCCTCCTCCTGAGCCTTCCTGACACCCGTGACCTGCAACCCAGCCCCCAGGGGGTTCACTTCCGTCCCAGGCGGCCGCAGGGCCTCCCTGGGGAGCTTCCGAATGTCTCCCCGCAGCGCCAGGGACCCCAAGGGCCTGGCAGTCTGACTGCTCACGCAGGCCCTTCCCGAGCTGAGGTCTCTTCCTCTGCTTACGAGGGTGCGGATCCCGTCCTAGGGCCCTTCCCACGACCTCCTTTCACCCACATGACCCCTCAAAGGCTCCAGTGGGGTCAGGCTTCAGTGAAAACCCCTGGGGGCCACACACTCCAGCCACAGCAGAGGGCAGCTTGCACCTCCAGTGGGAGAGAAAGAAGGAAATGGGTGCTGATCAGGATGGGCCATCGGGCCTCGTCGCATGGTGGGGTGCTGCCCAGGGCCCCTCCTTGAGGACAGCTCCCCCCAACACTCCCCTCGGGGCAGCCCCAGCCAGGACCCTACCCGCCTGGAGCCAGGCCAGTCAGTGGCTGCTCGCCGTCCTGGACGCGCCTGGACAGGCTCGGGCTGCACAAGAGCTTCCTAGCCCACCTCTGAGTCCAACAGATGGTGTTTCACCCACCCCAACAGGCCTGGGAGCCGAGCCAGACAGGGTGCCCGGGCCACACCCAGGATTCTCGCCCCATGGCGGGCACTGGCCCAGAGGGGCTGCCCCCACCCCCGGCACGGAGTCCCGACGTGGCTGTGACAGGCAGTCAGTGGCCAGGGGTCCTTGGTGCCAGGCGTCCACCTGGGAAGAGCAGGGAACGGGGAAGGGAGGGGCCGGGACCCTGGGTGGTGGGAATCCAGGGTCCCCTTCACTTCCAAGCCCCTCCCTTGGGTGGCCTCTTACCTGTCCCGTCCCCAGGGACATTCCTCCCTGATGCCCTGTTCTAGGGATCCACCTTCTGTCCCCCCAGCAACCAACACGGTACCTGGCAGACAGCAACACCGATGGGAGGGACGCCACCCCACACACCTCAGGGCACATCTCGCTGGACGGCGGGGGATGACCAGGCCTGCCCTGCTCTTCCTCTGCGTCCCCACTGTCCCCTCTGGACGGGAGCAGGACCCTCACTGCCCTGAGCACCGGGCAGGATGTGGCCATCTCAGCACCGGGGGGCCCGGATGCCCAGCAGGAGCAGGAGCTGCCCCGGGCTGCTCTCCTGCTGCGCTCAGGTCGCCCTGACCCCTCACCTGGCATGGGACGGCCCTCGGGCTGCGGCCACACTCTCCACCCCCCGCAGGCCCAGCCCCTGCTGCCGAGCTGAGCCAGGCCCCTTCACACCCAGCGGGGGCCTTGAACATGCCACCCAGGGTCCAGCGCTCGCCCCCGCGCACCCCCCACCGGGACCGCGTGACCGCCTCGCCCGTGCGTGCTGCCACGGGAGGATGGGAGCCGCCCTGAGCTGTGCCAGTCCCGTGTCCCCAGGTCAGAGCCCCTGTTAGAGGCACCCCAGCCTCCAGAGCAGGCTCCCCTGAGACACGGCCTCTGTCAGCACCCACTCGGCGGGGTTCTGAGAGCTGGCCTGGTCCTGACAGCACCTCCCAGAGTCACCCACACTTTGGCCCAAGCCCCACGGTGGCCCCTCTGGGTGGTCTTGTTAAGCTGCTACTCCAGCACCTCCCCAAAAGGTACCCGAATGTCCCCCTGGCCTTCCCTCTCATCACGAGGAGACCCCGTCCAGTCCCCTGGATCCGGCCAGAAGGAGGGGGGAAAAGGGCCTCCGAGGAGGACTCGCCGGGGGAGGCGGAGACGGGACCCCCGCCCTGGTCGGGGAGGCCGGCCAAGCCCACTGGCCAGGTGGACCCACGCCGCTTCCGCCAGACGCGATACTTCTCGCAGGAGCAGGTGGTCCGAAGGAGCAGCCGCCGCAGCACCTCTCACCTGGTAGAACTCCCGCAGCCAGTTCTTCTGCAGGTTTTCCGGCTGAAAGGCAAGAAAAAGACCAGGCGGTCAGACCACTGGTGCAGCCCCAGGCAGCCGGAGCACAAGCTGCTGGGAAGACTGACAGGCCGGCCCCCCGTGGGGCAGGTTCTCAGCTGGAAGAGAAGGGCCAGAAAGCCCGAGGCGAGATGCCGCAGGCAGCGCGGATCCAAACCAGGGGGACGCAGCCCACCCGCCCTGGGACGCAGAGGTCAGAGACCGGAGCCCCAGACCCCACCGCGGGCCTCCACGTGCTGAGCTCAGAGCCACCACGTGACCCAGCTGCCCCACTCTTGGGTCCAGGCCCAGAAGAACGAAAAACCTGTGTCTACACAGACACGTCCACAACCTTCACAGCGGCCAGCGTGGCAGAGGGTCACCTGGCCAAGGGAGGCAGCACGGACACGGTGCCTGTGAAGGGACCCACCACACGTGGCTCCACTCTGCGGGGCGTGGGGACGGGAACCCACAGGGCGGCCACGGGGCTGCTGGATGTGGCTGCAGAGGCGGCTGCCTGGTGGACACACTGGGGTCACGGCCCCGGGCGCCCCCTGGCCAGTCCCACCATCGCGGCCCAGGGCCAGCACGGACCACAGAAATGGCCACGGCGGGGGCTCGTTCCACGTTACCGCACTTCCTCTTACTTCTTAAAAGACTTTATTCGTCCCTTTCCAGCGAGAGGGGAAGGGAGGAAGACAGGAGAGGGGCATCCACGTGTGCACCCCCAGCTGGGGACCCAGCCACAAAGCCAGGCTCGGGCCCTGGCCAGGGGCCGCCTCGCAGGCCGGCGCACAGTGCCCTGCGCTGCACCCGCCCGGGCTGCACCCATTTCGCTCCCACAGGGGAGTGCACGTCCCGAGCCCGTGACAAGAAGGGAGACCCCAGACCCGCCGGGCCAGGGCGCAGAGCGCTGTGGGCTGCGCGGGCACCGAGGACGCGCCTGCAGGCCGGGCAACTGCCACTGCCAGGGTTCTGCACCCCCGCGCCTGGCGCACAGCCCCTGGCTCACCGCGTCCTGCTCCGCGGCAGGCGCGGGAAACCTCCTTCTCGAAGTCAGAACTGAGCCTCCAGCCGGACCCTCACGTCGGCCTCCGCTCTTACCCCTCACGCAAGGGGCGAGGCAACCAAGCCCCAGGCAGGCCCCCGGGAGGGTGGCCGGCGTCCGGCGTCCGGGCGGGCCCACCAGACGACCGTGGGGAGCACAGCGGACGGTCCCCAAGACGCCGTCGGGAGGGCACGGCCCACGGCAGACCAGCCTCTCCAGCGGTGGCTCCAAACGTCTAGCAGACAGACCCTCCAACCACAGGTGCAAGCAAGCCTGTGCAGGCACATGTGTGCACACACGTGCGCAGGCATGTAAGCATGTTCTCCTGCCAAGACCAAACCCCCCACGACTCTACCACGTGCGGCCCCACTGTCTGAGGTCAGACCCGCCCGCGCAGCTCCGGGCCTGGCCCCGCCGGGCGGCCGGGCTCCGACTCCACTGGCCACGTGGACGCGCTTCCCGGGCCCGGGCGCCACAGACAGGACAGCAGGCGGCTCCCCGGGCAAGGCCTGCAGGCCACACCGACGCCGCCTCCCCAGGGCTCCAGGCCATGTTTGGTTAACACAGTTATTTCTAAAGCCACTAAAACGAGAATAAAAGATAAACACACACCAGATCTTAGAGAAACACGCTCCTCTTCGCCACAGTGGAGGCCGCGCTGTGCTCTGTCCTGAACAAGGGCTCAGAATGTCCTTCCGGGAGAAGGGAAGTCATAGCGGCCAACCTCCCGGCTCACGTAAGCGGGAAGAGCGTGAGCGAAGCAACAGAAGGTCAGAAACCCTGACAAGTCCTCCAGTCAGTCACAGCCGCTCAGGACAGACGTGGATGCAACAGGCACTGGCAGCGCCCGGGAGGCAGGACGCGGCTCCGTCCCTGCCCGGTGCTCCCCCGCGGTGCCCACCGGATGAGCCCCAGCCCCGCGGGACCCTGAGGGGAGAGGCCACTGCCAAGGTCAGGCAAGGACGGAGAGGCGGCCGATGTCACCAGCTCCCCACGTGGGCGAAGGGTGCGGCCCTTCCAGAGGCGCCTCGCAGCCCAGCCTGGAGGACGCCGCCTCCCGCGGGCCCTGGAGGGGCTGCCTGGGCTCTAACGCAGGGAAGGGCCGAGCAGCGCGGACGGACGGACGGACGGACGGACGCCCAGCCTCCCGGTGAGAGCGCGGCCGGTGGAACCCGCGCCCAGGGCTGGGCCACGTCCACCTGCAGGACCGGGGCAGGAAGCAGGCGTCCGTCTCAACCACCAGCGAGTCACGCAGCAGAGGCGACTGATGTGCGTCCTCCGCACGCGTGTGGGGGCATCGCACAGTAAAGTCGGGCTGTGTCGGACATTCTGGCCCGTCCAGACGTTATTCTGGGGTAAGGTGTGTGGCCAGGGCCTGATTCACCGTTTCACTCCCACAACCCACCGTCCACAGCGGCCGTTCCCCCGAGACCCTGTTCCTCGTGCGGCTGCCGGTCCTCCCTCGTCCCTCAGATCATGAGCCTTGTCAGGTATTTATCTCATCAACGAACTCAAACAAACAAGCCTTGACCTTGTTTTCATGAGCTTTTTCCTGTTGTTGTTTTTTATCCAATACGACTTGGGTTTATATTTATCCTTCCTACGTCTCTCCAGGTTTTGGCACAGTTCTGTAACCGAGCTGTTTGAGTGAAATGTGTCCTTTATTTTTAGTATTTCTTGTTTAACAACAGCCACTTTGAACGCCACAGGCTCTGTTGTTAGAAACAAGAGCCGCCCACACAGACCCAGGCAGCCTGGGAAGCAGGTCCCCTGCTGGTGACACCGGCCACGCCCACCGGGGCACCGGAGGCGGCTTCCCGCCCTGAGCGCCGGCTGGGCCAGGAGGAGAAGCCCGGCCAGCGAGGGGGGAGGCGCCCACCCCCATCTGCACCAGGCGACAGACCTTGGGAAACCCAGGGACTTGCTGAGACAGCAGGAAAAACTAAAAGAATTTAGGAAACGAAAAGCCCCACCTGCAACCGGAACACGCAAGACCCAGTGAGGGGCGACTGTGGGGCGGGACCACCGAAGTCCCGCAGCCGGGGCTCCGTCCTCGGGGCGACCCGGCCCCCCAGTGCGTGACCCGCCGCCGGCCAAGCCAGACAGGCTGCTGCTAACGGTCACGTGGAGAGCACGCCAGACTGCAGGCCCGGCACCGACCTCCCCGGGCGGCGCTCTCAACTGCCGCACAGCCGCGCGGCCAACCAGAGGCCCCCCGGGAAGGCAAGTGTCCAGCCGGCTGAGCACGTTTACAGATCACACGCGGTTCCTCTCCCTCGTGTCCGACGAACTCTCAAGTCAGGGAAAAGCAACAAGACTCTGGTAGGAAACTAGGAAAAGACCCAAACAGAGGCGTCACAGGGCAGGTGTCCCCACGACCTCCGGGGGGAAGACATGCACCCTAGTTCTGGTCGGAGCCGACCACGCCCCCCAGGCCCTTGGCTAGAGGGACACTGAGCCCAAAGGAAACAGGAAGAGGGGCTCACACCCTCCAGGGACACCTTCCGGCTTGAGTGGTGGCACTGAGTCCACGGGGGCGGGCAACAGACTGAAGACTGTGGCCCCCACACCAGCGTGGGCGCCCTGACACGTGCTGGCGGCTGCTGGGGTGACAAGGCGGCAAACGCAGGCGCTTCTGCACCGGGGACACGGTGGAGCTCAGACAGGCCGCACGCCCACGCGTGGGCACCTCTGCCGGCTCTGCGCACCGTGACGCGTGCCAGCACTTCTCACAGGCCCCCACCCGACCTGCTTCCCTCCAGAGCCCCTCTGGACCCCGGGGGGTGGCCCAGCCGCCTGGAGCCAGGACAGGAGGGCAGGATGGGAGGGGCACAGGGCGCAGCAAGGCACGCGCCCCGTGGCCCTCGGCAGAGACCCCTTCACCTGTCAGTGAAGCCACATGACCATGATGTCAGCCAGAACAGAAACCTTTATAAAATAGAGGTGAATGGCAATGAATAAAAAGAACAGTGAGCCCTGGCCGGGGGCTCAGTGGATGAGGTGCCGGCCTGCGAACCCAAGTGTCGCTGGTTCGATTCCCAGTCAGGGCACATGACCAGGTTGCAACCAGGTCTCCAGCCAGGTCCACGGTCGGAGGCAGGTGAAAGGCAACCTTGTACATGGATGTCTCTGTCCCTCTCTGCCTCTCTCCCTTCCCCTCTCCAAAAATAATACGTAAAATCTTTTAAACAACAAAACACAACAGTGACCACCAGGTCTGTGGACCTGGGACACAACCTCACTCTCCTCCGATAGTTCCCCGGCCCCGTCCCACACGGGCCACCCCCAGCGCACCCGGCCTCTGGGCAGGGCCCCGCGCTGCAGGGCGACCCGCAGGAAATCCTGCCCCCACTTATCCCTGCGGAAAACCGTTTCCTCTCACGTGAAGGGAAATCTTGTCGGTACAGTCGGACGCACTAGGGCTAAAAATAGGCAGAAGGAAGTGACGGCCAGCCCTCCGCCGAGTGACAAGTGCGAGCCTGGGGCGGCGCTGCGCCCTCGGCCTTCCTTCCTTCAGCGGCGAGAGCGGGAAAGGCGCCGACAAAGGGAGGTCTGCCCGGAAAGGGCAGCTGGGAGCCCCAACCTCGTCCGCTACATGAGGGGGAGAAGCCCCTCCGGTCTGCCATGGAAGCCAGGACGCGGCCGAAGAGGGACCCTGTGGAAACTGCGCCCGCAGGCACAGGGCGCGCTGGCCTCCGCAGGAAAGGCACATCTTCCCCTACAGGGCGTCCCAGGACGTCATCTGTTCAGCACAACTTATCGTCGCACGGGATCGAGTTCTGAGAAATGAAGCAAGTTCAGTGTCGAAATAACGGCCTCTCTGCCTGCCAGGCGGCGGGCGAAGCCCGAACCGGGAGCCCACTTCCCAGAAGGCGAGTCCCGCTGGAACCCCACGCCAGACGCGGCCCAGGGCAGGACACAGGCCCGGGGCGCAGCCGCTGTGCTGTCACACCGTCACCTGCCCCACCCCGCCAGAGCCCCGTGCCCTGCGCGCTCTCCCCGCAGCACTGCACCCTCCCTGCTGGCAGCCTGGGGCCAGAAGGGCGGCCACCGTGCCAGGACCCCGCTGGCTGGGTGGGCGAAGGACCAGCCTCCCGAGCGCCCCCACCGCCATCCTGTGAGGTTCTCGGCACAGCTCAGGGGCTGCGGTCCTCTCGTTAGTTCTCTTTGTTCTCCTTTCCCAGTGGGTTCACGGAAAAACAAGACTGAGAAGGAGCAAGATGGGAGCACACGGGGCTCCTCTGCGAACACCACGCCCTGGTGGGAGGACGGCACACCCGACCCCCGGAGCCCAGCGCCTGCCGCCCGAGGAGGTGGCGGCAGGCGCCAGCGCACACGCCTCGACCCACGGACGACGGACGATCAGCCCAGGCCCCAGCGGCGCAGCGGCAGGGCGCCTGGGCGAGGGTGGCACGTGCCGCGGGGCGGGACTCGGGTGGCCGCAACACCCCTGACCCGGCAGGGTTGAGCACGGCGTCCCTCCCCGTCCAATTTCTAGCCAGACCTCTTTGCAAAGTGAGCCGTGCTCACCCCCGACATCGGACGCTCACCCAGGGCGGAAGCAAACAGAGTTGCAGCTGGTACAGTGTGAGCCCCCGGCAAAGCCCCGAGGCCCCCGGCGGCGGGGCAGCCGCCCGTCACCCACCCCTCCCGCTACGCCTGCGGCCGCCCGCCCGGCAGCCCCTGACACTGTCACAGAGGCGGCCGCTCGCTGGCTGCGTCCCAGGTCCCAGTTGGAGCCCCGGGTGCAGCCCACCCGAGACTGCGCCACCCCCCCCACGACCCCACGAGGAGGCCACCCGCAGCCGCCAGGGGTGTTCGTCTCGCTTGGCGGAGGGGCTGCCTCCTGCTGGAGGCAGAGCTGGGCGTGGGCGACAGAGGCCGCCCGGCAGAAAGACGGAGAGACCCCGCATCTCCCGACAGAGGTCCACCCGCTGACGGGAGAACACGGGCCCGGCCGCAGAGAGCAAGCATCTCCCTGCCCCTTTCCTCAGCGACCACCAACTCCTCCGTGAAGGTTTGCCAGGGGGTCGACTGTCCCCGGACGCGCAGCTGGCCTGAGAGAATGAGAGGGACGTAGGAACACAGGGCAGCTCGAGGGCGCAAACTGAGGCACACGCCTCCGGAAGCCACGGGGAAGGACACAGGACCCCCGAGGACCAGCCCAGGTCGGCGGCGCAGAGCGGAGGCCAGCGAGACACGCCTGCACCTCGATTTTCAACAAGGGTGCCCGAGAACCCACTTGCAAAACGGTGATGGACCAGCTGACGTCCACCTGGAGAAACACAGCCGCGGCCTCACGTCCCACATCAGCGTCCCCAGAGGTGACCGAGAGCTGGACGCGAAGGATGAAGCCAGGAAGGAGTTGGGGGAGAAGGTCTCCGTGACTTGGTGACGTGGCCGAGACCCTTAGGGCACACAGGCCACCGTGGCCCAGGCTGGTGTGATCCCGTCGGGGCCCAGGCCTGGCTGGCGGCGCGGCCTCGGGTGGGGGTTGCACACGCCAGTGTTTCTCCCTCTGTTTCCCTCTCTCTAAAAACAAGCGGAAATCGTGACTGAAAGCTTGGGGTCACCACTAGCAGGGCGCAGGGGACGGGGGTGAGTCTCGGAAAGTGCCTCCCGCCACCCCATCCCACCCCCGAGCGGCGCACAGGCGGAGAGGCACCAGGGGACGCAGGGCGGAACCGCAGAAAGAACTGGGGCGACCCAACGCCGCGGCCGCACACGAGGAGACGGTGCAACGCGGGTAGTTCGGCCGTTCCTAGGAAACCGAACACACCTGCCCGAGACGCGCCCGTCCCCGAGGGGGGGGCCAGAGGGGGAAGCACCTTCACAGAGCGGCTTGGACAGCCGGGCCCAGGTGCCGGCAAGCGTGGGGAGAGCCCCGGCCTGTGTCCCCAGGGAAGAGCCAAGGGCCCAGCGGTCAGAGACCACACGACTCAGCCGCCCGAGGAAGGAACGCGGGACAGCACGGACCAGGGGCCGGGCGGGCAGGGACGGGAGCCTGCCCCCAGCTGCAGGCCGGCCACCGGCAGTCAGGACCCACAGAAAGGCGGCCGGCACCTCCCTCTGCACAGTCTGAGTCCCTGAGGATTTTTTTAAATCTTAAATTCAAGTCCAGCATACCCATGGTCTAAAAGTGGGGCCCCTAGTCCTGGCTGGTGGCTCAGTGGATAAGGCGCCGGCCTGCAAACCCAAGGTCGCTGGTTCGATTCCCAGCCAGGGCACATGACCAGGTTGCAAGCCAGGTCTCCAGCCAGGTCCTTAGCTGGAGGCAGGTGAAAGGCAACCACACATGGATGCCTCTCTCTCTCCCTGCCTCTCTCCCTTCCTCTCTCTCTCTGGAAATAATAAATAAAATGTTTAAGAAATAAAAGTAACATAAGTAGAAGTGGGGCCCCGGCAGGTAGACATGGGAGAAGCCTTCCTTTCCCCGGCAGAGGGCCACACCGCGCCCCACGGGCACCTCCCTGCGCAGCAGGAGAGGGTCGGGGACTCCTGGGGGCCCCCCAAAGCCCCCGCCCCCAGCCGGGCCCGGGCACATGAGGCACAGACCACATCCCCCTGGAGATGAACCGGCCTTGACAGGCGCAGCGCCAGCTGCATCCTCAACTCAGGGAGGCCGGCACCCCGCGCCTGTCTCCCGTGGGGCCCGGGGCTGTGCGGCGGGTCCTACCCAGGCCTGGAGGGGACGGCCACCCTCAGCCAACGTCTTAAGGTTCAGGGCTGCAGCCCCCGCCTTCCGCGCTCCCGCCCCTCTTGGCCCCCTGCTCCCACGGGCGTCTTCCTCCCGAGTTCCTGAGAAACATCCCTGTCCCTGGGCCGCCACCCACCATGGCCGGCACCCAGGACCCCCGTGGCCTGGGCCCTGCCGCCAGCAGGCAGCTGAAACCCGGGGTGGGCTCAGAGGGACGGAGCCAACGGGGGTCTGCGCGCGGAGAGTCTGACCTGCCCGGAGCTGAGCAGTCACCAGCTCTGCTCACCGGCTCCCACAGCTGCGCCCAGGGCCTCCCAGGAGGGCCAGCAGGTCAGGAGCCGGTCAGGGAGGGATGAGGAGGTGGCGGGGACCAGAGGAAGGGGACCAGGCAGGCACTCCCTCTGGCCAGCCCTGCGGTGATGCCTGGTGTTAAGTGCACCCCAGGCCCTGTGCCCGGTCCCCAAATCTTCCTCCAGGGGCCCCGACGCAGCACGAGGGAAAACGCACGAGGCGGCTGTGCACCTGCCCTGCCCTCCTCCAGGGCCACCACAATGCGATCGGCTCCGCATGCCCGCTGGGGGTCACAGATGTCACCCCACGTGCAGGGCAGCCCCTCCACGCAGCCCCCCGCACACAACCGGTGCGCAGGAGCCCCCACGGCTGGATGCCCAGCCGGGAGGGGGTGCGGCGGGGCCCTCACAGCCCTTGGTGCCCGAGGGGACACCCACTGCCCGAGGCACAGTCCAGGCGCCAACAGATGCGCACGGCGGCTGAGGGACGCCAGCTCCTCGACCTCCCTCTGGGACCACAGAGCTGGGCAGGGCGGCAGCTCCCAGCGGCCAGCAGGGGACAAGCGGCTGTCACCGGGCCCCACGTCCCTGCTGCGACCCTGAGGCCGCTGCTGGCGCTGAGAAAGCCACTGGGAAACCTAAAGCGCCAGCAGCACCTGCGGGAGCCGCAGCCAACGAGCGCCGGTCGCAAACGGGCCCAGGGGCCCCGGTACTTGCAGCCCCCACAGAAAGTGGGGTGACCTGCCCTTCCTTGCGGTGTCGACGCTGGGCAACCATTCTTCATGGGGCGTCGTACTCTCCCAAGGGCTGACTCGCTCCTAACTTTAGAACGTGGGTTTCCGTTCAGTAAGTTCAACGTTGACTCTAACGTCAGGCAGATTTTGAGAGAAGCCAAGTTGCTGACGTTTAGCAAGCAAGCCCCCAACTACCAACACCCGGAAACCTCAACGGGCCCACTCGGCAGAGCCCCCGGTGGCAGCCGCTGGCTCCTCTCCCGGACCAGGGGCTCGAGGCTGCGGGGGGCTAAGGGCCGGACGCTGCCCCTGTCACCACGGGCTCGGGCACAGACGCCCTCGCAAAGCCAGACCGGCTGCCTGGCCTCACCCGCACGCGCTGGCCGCTCCGCGTCTGCCCACCTGGCGTCTCCGCCAAGGGCGGCCCCCTCAGGCCCCCGCCCAGCGCACCCCCCAGCGTGGGCCTGACTCGGGCAGGGACCCGGCGCTGGGCTGACGGCAGGGGCGTCACAGCTCCTGATCAGCCTGCACCCAAAGGCACGAACCCAGAGGGGCTCCTGGTGGGACGGCCCGGGGCCTCGCCGACCTCACGTCTGGTCAGCTCCCCAGCTGGGACCGCCGGGCGCTCCCTGCCGCCGTCAGCGGTTGCGCAGGCGGGTTTGTCCTCTGAACGTGTCTTGGGGCACGGAGGCCCCACGGGGAGCCCCTGCACCTCCTCCTGCCGCCAGCGCCCCCTTCCAAGGCCTCTTCAGTTTCCAGAGCCCTGCGCCCCTGGGACGGGCTCTCCCAGTCGCAGCTCCGGGCCCTCGGGTGGGCTGCCATCGCGGGGCCGGCTGTGCCCAGCGCCTCTGGGAATCAGGCAGAGGGCCCCGCGGCGCCCACCCCGGCAGCACTCACGGGCCCCCCTTCGGGGAGGACGCGGCCCCGTCCCCTGGCTCAGAGCCCCGGGAAGCGTGAGCCCCGTCACACAGGCGAGACGGAGGTGCCTCCCTGAAAAGAAGGAAAACGCTCCATGCTTCCCGGAACACAGACAGGCTGTGTTCCGGGAGCATCTAGGACAGGCTAACACGCACGCTGCCAGCCAGCCAGCCAAGAAGGGTCTGTGTCGTGTGCACACTGGGCCCCAGAGCGGGCAGAGGGCCAGGTGCCAGGAGGAAGACATCCCTGCCTGGACCCTCTGGGCCACCGAGGCTGGGAGCCAAGGCAGAAGCGCTCGCTACCCCTTCCATCCAGAGCCAGGACCCCCAGCCTCCCGGGGACGGGGCCCTGGAGCCCAGGACAACGCCCAGCACTCACCCACTACCTCGTTCTGGGCCCCCTTCACCCGCAGAGAGAACCAAACTCGACAGACCTGGAGCTGTGCTGCAACCCTGGAAACGCTCGCTGAACCAGCACAGGAGGTGCCCTCGGCAGGGCACCCACCTCGCCCTGCAGCCAGACCCCAGTGGGTCTTCACGGCTGTGCGCGCAGCCGGCCTCTGCCACTGTGGGCGCGGGGCCCGGCCGCAACCAGGATGCCGGGGGCTGGACGCGGCCCGGGAGCCACCGTGGGCGAGGCAGCAGCTGGGTGCTGGGGGGCCGGGGCGCCTGGGGAAATCCTTCCCCAAAGGGCACTGTGTGTTAGGAGCACCGGGGAGCCACGTTCACGAGGCCAGATGGATCCTCCGGCGCCTGTGTGAGAAGGAACTGTGGTCCGAGTCAGCAGGACCCCGGGCAGGCAGCACTGGGGTCCCCCACACCCTGCACCCACACAGAACCCTGGCCACCCAGCCCTGCAGCAGGAGGGTGGCACCGCGGGCCCCTCCCCACCACGGAAACACGGCTGAGGGAACTTCTCCGCGGGAGGCCTGGGAGCCGTGGTCGCCCCCTTCCCGCGTTTCCAAACGCTGTGGATGTGGTGTCTCCCAAGCGGCAGGGCAGAGCGTTTAAGTAGAACTTCAACTGTCTTCACCCGAGGAGACTGGATGACGACCCCAGAGGAAAAGCTATAGTAGGTGCATCATCTACTGTGGCCAGAGTTAAGCAGATGTTCTCAGGTGTCCAATGTCGGTAAGAATTTCAAAAAGAGAGCAGAAGGGTACACATCACTGCCATCTTGACGGAGTGCCTCCCTTTTTACCAGCCCAGCAGCAAACATCGCATCGGGGCGATGCCCTTCCAGGCCTCGCTACGTTTTCACGGCAGCTCGAGGCTGTGCAGTGAACAGTTCTGCTGCTCTCACGGGGCTGTAGAAACCCCCGGGGACCCAGGCCTGCTCATGGCGGGTCCGGGAGAAGCGCCCACAGGCCAGAACCGGCTCGGAACCAGGTGACCACCTGCTAGGGTGTCACAGGTGTCGGCCAGCGCAGGAAACCTTTGTCCAGATGTCCCTGAGCTCTAAGTCCTCAAGTGATGCCCATAAATAAACAAGTGGATGAGTAACGTCGTTTCTTCCCAATAAACTTGGTACGTGAGAAGATCAAACAAGACATTTCAAGCAGAAGGTCGGGGGCCTTGGTGCAGAAACGGACCAACTTAAGTGGAAAAGGGCAACCTGAAAACGAACATCGCTTAGAGCTGGCTGGGAGGTAAGCGCTGGAAGGCAAAGACTCTTAGGTTCGATGGAGTTTGGGAAGTTCCGACCCACCGAGTTTTCTGGTGTGAGGACGGACACGGGGCCCACGTGTTCTCACCACGCTGCGTCAGACCGTGTGGAGAAGGCGTCACCGCCTGCGGAAACTCCTTCGTCACGTGCGGAGCCCGCATGCGCGCTTCTGTCTTTCCAGGTCCTAACACGTCTCACTGACCTGTTTTTCCGTTTCCCTGCAACACAACTGACGCATAACCTCGTCTGCACGTGAGGAGCACAATGTGACGACATGATACGTGTACGTACAGTCGCAACTGTGTAGCGACTTCAGACCCGAGAAGCTAGACCTGAAAACCCGAGCCGTCCAGCGACGTCGCAGCTCTGACAACGCGGCCCCAGCACCGTGGCCCCTCACGTGCGTGTGGGATGCTTCCCAATGCGTGACGTGCGGCCCTGCCGATTCTGACATGAGAATGTCACAGGCTCATGCGTTTACTATCCTGCAAATTTTTTAAGATTTTTAATTATTTTTAGAGAGAGGGGAAGGGAGAGAGGCGGGAAGGGAGAGAAGCATCTGCGTACGGTTGCCTTTCACCTGCCTCCAGCTGGGGACCTGGCAGGAGACCTGGCTTGCAACCTGGTCATGTGCCCTGGCTGGGAATCGAACCAGCCACCTTTGGGTTCGCAGGCCGGCGCCTTATCCAGTGAGCCACCAGCCAGGGCTGCCCTGCAAGCCTTACCGCTCTGGTTGCGCGGCTTTACTGAGCATCGAAGTGTGTGGTGAACACTGACAGCAGCCTCCCACCTCGTGTTTACTGTGGGCCTTGACGTCAGTGTGCCCCTTGGGCTGCACCAAGCGCAGGCTGATCTATAAATTGGGTGCGGCCCAGGCGTACGTTGTTACAAAGACAACAGTCGCATCCAGGCTTGTCCTGGCTTCCGGTCACTCCCCCTCCCCCCGACCCACCGGAGCAACGTCCCGTCCTGCAGGCCCCGCTCGGAAGCCAGGCTGAGGAGGCCGCGGGGACAGGCCAGCGAAAGGCAGGACTCCGGACGGGAGCCTGGCAGGACCCACATCAAGGCTGCGGGTCAGTCCGCAGGGCGGTGCCGACAGTGGACTACGCTCACCGGAGGGACCACGGGGACCCTGCGCTGTGTGCGACCCAGCCGCAAACCTAAACTTGTCCCAAACTAAGAAGTTTTACACACGTTGCCCAAGGACAAGGTGGGCATTTTGGTTTTGGTTTTTGAGGGTGCGCCCCTCCCCCAGCCTGGGTGCCCCTTCCTACTTTTGCGGGTGTGGGATACCAAGGCAGGTGTCCAACCTCTGTCCCAGAGGGGCTGTCCCGGGGTCAGGGCGCGGCAAGGGGAGGGGGACAGCGGGAGCCCTGGGGGACAGGCTGAGCGGTCAGCACCCCAGCGGCACCCCCCAAACCGCCGCTGTCGGGGGTGAGCGGGCCGCCGCGGCCCTGCCTGGCGCCCGCAGCCACAGCTCCCGGCTGACCCGTCTCCCTGGGGACCCGCCAGGCTGGAGGTTATGAGCAAGAGTCCCGGTCGCCAGTCCTGCGGCGTCCGCCAGTCTCTGGCACCAGGACGAGTTCCGCGTGGCTCCTGCTGGAACTGGTGTTTCCAGCTGGACACGCTGTCGGCTCTGAGTGCACGACCTGCTGGGCTGCAGGCGAACAGCACGACGCCGTCCTCAGACGGCCGGGCGCGTCCCGGGCGCGGACAGCGCAGCCCAGCTCAGGTCGCTAAACCAGCAACGTCCACGCGGGATCCGGCCAGCAGGTGGGCGGAGAGGTGGGTGAGCTCGAAAAGGTGTGACCAGGGGACGCGGCTGTAAGGCAGAGGCTCCTCCCGCCACCTGGATGCTGCAGGGAACCCGCCTTGGAGAACCTTCCACCCGCACGGACACAGCACCCAGAGGTCCTGGGGAACCGCCACGGCGGAGCGTGAGCGACAGCCCAGGGGATGAACCCAGCCCCACTGGCGCGCACCCACCTGAGGGCTGGTTCTGCGTGAGCCCCCAGGCCGCACGGCCCCCGCTGGGCCCGGCCTGCGCACGCGCCCCTCCCGGTTCCTGCCCACCCGCTGGTGTCCCCAGGGGGCCTGGTCCGCTCCCGTGGGCAGCGACGCCCCCGACCGTCGGGCGCACGGATCTCCCGACTCAGCCCCGACCCTGGTTTTCAGACCCCCTCGCGCACGTGGGACAACGTGTTAAAGGAGTTTGGTTCCGTCCCAGCATTCTCGCCGCTTCCTCCCGCGAAGGGCCAGGTGCTGCCGGCCCTGGACCTGCCCCACGCGCCCCCAGCCCCGTCAAGGACCTGCCTGTCTGCACCCTGACTCCACCGCGGAGGTTTCTCCGTGTTCTGGTCATGCTGAGGGGACATCGAAAGGTGCTGAACTGCCCGGCCGTATTCGCAGCACCTACAGGGATGAGTCGACCGCTGACTGTATGTACGGGGTCTGTCCCAAAACTACGGGCCAACCAAACTCCTCATGGCTCAGTACTTTCGGGACAGGCCTTGCACCTGCCGCCTTCCCAACACCACGCGAGCTTCCGGCCTAGCGCAGGCACACGGACACATGGACACAGACGCCCCCGCCCCGTCCTCAGCCACTGCAGCCTCCCCAGGTGACATCCCAGGCAGAGCGACACTCAGCTCTACCTGTGAGTGGCCCTGCGGCCCGGGGGCGCCTGGTCTCCCCTCGGCTGGGGCAGCAGAAGCAGGAGGGGGTGGGTGTTTCCGCAGCTGGGCAGCACCCACTGGTGAAGAGCTGCCCTGAAGCCTTTTGGAGGCGGTGGCATTGGGTCCACCCACCTTTCTTCCCTAACGAGAGGCTGATGTCGTCCATTTAAAGATTGTGACTGTACAATTTGCTAGAAAATTACCCACTGCATTAATTTTTTAGAAGTTGCCTGAGCCTGACTGAACAAACCAATGCCGTTACGCTGTCTGAATTCGGATAGGTTTCCTTGGAGAACGGAGGACAGTGACGCATGTGGCTAGGTGGCAGTCCCAGCCTAAGGTCCCTCCCAGTGGGTGGCCTGCCCGTGGCCACCACCGGGCCAGGGGGCCCAACCTGCCACAGGTCCAGGTGATGAAATGGAGCAACGGGCCTCCTGCCCTACGACCAGTCGTCTGCACGACAGACGCCACCCGGGAGGGGGAGGCAGCCCTGGGTGCGGGTGGGGAGGGGACCGTCCTCGTGGCTGGAAGCAGCCCCGCCTGGCGGCCAACCCGAGTCCAGCCTCCGGGCCACGCGTCACGGGGCGCTGCCACCTGCGGCAGGGGAGGGGTGACTCGGCTTATTCCTTAAGCTTTTCAGGTTCTGAGTGACAGTCTTCCCATGCGCACCACTGACCTTGGCCCCTAACAGGCAGCGGCATTTCAAACTGCTCAGCACAAAGCTGTACCGCAACACGGCGGAATGGCTGCCGGTGTCTGTCTGCTGTCGGCACAGGGGGTGCCCAGCAAAGGGGTTCACCCGGCAAAGAGGGGTCACCCGGTCGAGGGGTTATCTGGCAGAAGGGGGTCACCCGGCAGAGGGGCCCACGGCTGGGCCAGCCCCCGTCTCTGGGCCGACACTGCCGCTCTGCCTCTGTGGGGCTTGTGCAGTGGCCCCACGTGTCCCTGGCCAGAAGCAGATGCCCAGAAACACTCGATGTGTGAGCTCACGGACCCCGAAAGCAGCAGCGGAAACACAGAACGCTCAGAGGCCCAGGAGCCACGGCCACAGCCCGGGGCTCCACAGGGGACAGAGCTGGGCGCCAGCGTCGCACGCTCCTGGTCTCCAAAGCTCCGCTCACCTCCTTCCAGCACAGGCTTCCGGCCGCTTACGAAGGACCCTGACACGCGCTCTGCTCCAGGCGTCAGGGCGCCCGGAGCTGACTCTCCATCAGCCACCGGCTCTGCGGAGTCTCCAGGCACAACCCAAGTTGGAGCCCCCGCTCAGGGTGCCACTGGCCGGCCTGAGACGGCACAGCAGCCCCGCCTGCCCCAGGCCCCCCTTTCAAGAGCAGAGAGCGAGGTGGGGTGGGCATGGGCACCTGCAGCACGGCAGCCCCAGAGAGGAGCCCGGGAACAGAGAAAGCGGGGGTCCTGAGCAGCGGCCTTCTGCTGGAGGGCTCCCCACTCCTCCAGAAACTGAGTGGAAACCCTGCAGGTCCCGCCCTGTGACCCCGGCGCTGGTGGCCTGCGTCTTCCCTCCTTGGGCAACAGCAGGGGCACCAACTCGACCTCTTGCTGTTGGGCGCCAGCGCCCCTTGGCGTCCGATGCAGGAGCCGCACCCATCGCAGAGACCCCCTCATCTAAAGCAGCTCTACGCCCTGCACCCTCCTTACCCGACACACAGGTCACGGACGGTAACCTGGTGTACTTTCAAAGATGCTTTTATTCGTTATCTTTAGAGAGAAGGGCAGGGAGGGGGCAGAGGGAGAGAGACATCCATGTGTGGTTGCCTTTCACCTGCCTCCAGCTGGGGACCTGGCTGGAGACCTGGTCATGTGCCCTGGCTGGGAATCGAACCAGCCACCTTTGGGTTCGCAGGCCGGCGCTCCATCCACTGAGCCACCAGCCAGGGCCTTACATGGTGTATTTTAAAAGCTAATGTGCATATTGTACTACAGAGCGATAAATGGAAGCAGGTGCTTTGTGTGACATGCCTGTGGACACACGAGCATGTTAAGTCTACAAATCCATGTATGCAGACACCCACGCACCCACTCCATTGGTCTCCTTGGCAGCTATAAAAATTGTAGCAAGAGGGCCCTGGCTGGTGGCACAGTGGATAAGGTGCTGGCCTGCGAACCCCAAGGTCGCAGGTTTGATTGCCCAGCCAGGGCACAGAACCAGGTTGCAAGCCAGGTCGCCAGCCAGGTCCGTGGCTGGAGGCAGGTGAAAGGCAACCACCATTGATGTCTCTCTCTCTTTCTCTGCCTCTCTCCCTTCCCCTCTGTCTAGAATAAATAAAATCTTTAAAAGAAAATTTGCAACAAGAGCCATGTTAAAAAGCCACGAGGGCACAAACACACCGTGAACCTTTACAGACCCAACAACCAAGGGGCTGCACAATTCTAAAATAAAAGGCCTAGAAAATCCAAGAAAAAAGCCTCAAACATGAAGCTAAAAGCAACCAGGGAAATGCAGGGGCAACGGGAGCGAATGTCCTAGTCCGCTGGGTGGCCGTTTCCAGGACCGACAGCCCCCGAGCTGCAGACGAGCAGCAGCAAACGCGTGTGACGTGCACGTGTGGAGGCTGTACGAGGCCTGTGCAGAGGCCTCCAGCCGTACGATGCGGCAGATGGAGACGCTGAAGATGTAAGAACAAGAGACACTGCACACAGGACAAGGACACCTCGGTCCCCTCCCAAGCGGGCACCTGGGCCTCACACAGCTCCCCGTCACCATCAGCTGCCCGACCTATGTTCCTGAACCTCGTGGATGGTCTGAAACCTCTTCCCTTTCAAAGGTGATTCTGGGTTTGGGAAAAGCCACAAGTCACAGGGCACCACACGTGGGCTGCGGGGGCTGAGTCCCCTGGGTGATCTGATGTTTCACCGCAAACTCTGCACGAGACGTGGCGCGTGAGCGGGCAGGTTGTGGTGTGAGGCTGCCCGTCACCGGGTGCCCACAGCTGCGGCCTCCGCGTCACCCAGCGTCCACGAAGCATGGTCACGCCCGGAGCACCCCGGATGCGGGCTCGTGGCTCTACCCGCCCAGCCGTGGAGAGCGTGACGGCCACGCAGGGCACGTGCTCCGCAGCGGCATCGACTGCCCCCCTTGCCGGAGCCGTGAGGTCGTCACCGTCCACAGTGCGTGTTCCAGGCCCCGGGCCGCTCTCCTCGGCTGCCAGGTCACATCCCTGTCGCTGTGTTAGCAACGGCTGCGCCACCTCCAGGCAGAGCTCGTAGCAGGTGCACACGTGTTACGTGTGAACGTAAACACACATGTACATAACCCTGTTCACGGCCCCGTGGTGTTCCGTGAGGACACCTCACCGTGTCCACTCACGGCAACTGAAATGCCGGGTACACCCCATGGTGCCAGGACATGCCAGACACGGGACAGGAGCAGGCGTGTGACCCTCAGGGGTGCAGCTGCGGGGCCGCACGCATTAGGTAACTTCAGAACAGGGGCTCACGGCCCACCGGTGACAAGGAAGGGCTGCCGTGGGGGTCCCTCTGCTCCACGCTCTGCACCCCAGGACGCTGGGCTCAGTGACGGACCCGGGCCACGTGCCCGGCCACGGCCCACAGGACAGCAGGGGCAGCGCAGACTCTGAGTCAGGGCCACCAACCCGGGACGCAGACCTTCTCCCTGGAAGCAACAAACTGCCGGAATGGAGTGAAATTCCACAGGCAAGGGAGTGTCCGTTCTCTTACCAAATGAGACTCTGTCCTTCACCCACCGTGGGGTCCCTGACACACAGCTCGGGGCAGGTCTGGCTGCGCCGGGCGCTGGGAGCACCTTGAGCACCGAGCAGACCCCCAGGAGAGCCCCGCGCGCTGTCCTCCCTGTGGGGAACTGAGGTCAGCGAGGTTGGGGCAGAGACGCCAACTTCCTCCTAGACGCCGGGGCGAATGTCCAGCTTCTCCCCAAGGGACACGTTACGCTATGAAGACACGAGGGGCCGTGGCGGGTGGTGGGCGGGTGTGAGGTGCTGTCTCGTCCAGCGAGAGGTGCGGGTTCAACGCCGTGAGGCCCGTGCGCGGCCGATGGACGCTCCTCTCTCCCGGTCTCCCCACGGCCGGCGAGGACGTGAAACAGACCTGCACCGGACGGGGCGGCGGCTTCGGGTCTGTCGCTGGCTCCTCGGAGGCCCTGGCCCAGAGAGCCCGTCCTGGGCTGTCGCGCGCACCTGGCAGGGGCACCCGCCCCGGACACCACCCGAGTGGCCCTGAGCCCTCACCCTCCGGCCTGGCCACCCCTCCCCTTCCGCAGGCTCACGTAGCAGCAGCTTAAAAAGCAGGTGACGAGGCAGCTCCGCTGGCCCCAGTGGGCGCGCAGGAGGGGGCTGACTGTCTGCACGGCAGGCCCACGCCCCAGGGAAGGACAATGGGGGGCCAGGGCAGGGGCACCCCGCACCCACCGCAGCTCCCCAGGGCTGCAGCATCGGGTCACCAGCCGCACCCCCAGGCACAAAAGCTCAGGGGCTCAAACACACTGCACCTCAGCCCACAGCTGCCCCACTCGCCAGCCGGGCCAACCCCATGACCTGCCCCCTGCCCCCTGCCCCCCGCCCCAGGCCGCCCTCCACCTCCCGGGGCAGCGCCCACGCAGCAGAGCCGCCACGTGACCCAGGCCACCTGCGCTGGGGGCCGTGTGGCCTCCACACTGGGCGGGTGTTGCACCGAGCCAGCCTCACGTCCATCTCCTGCGGCGCTTGGCCGTGGGGGCAGCGCAGGGACCGGAGCTCAAGCCCCGAACCAGGCGGCTGCCCCCAGGGCGAGGCGCGGAGCCGTAGTGCTGCAGGCTCCTGGACTCCACCTGCTGGCCCCCGGCTCCACCTGGGCTCCCGCTGCTCGTCCGCCAGCCAGCCCTTCCTGAGACACCCCCCGCAGGATCCCAGGGCACCCCTCAAGGACGCGTCCTGGGCCCACCTCTCCGGCCTCAGCCCGAGGGCCCCTTCTCTGTCTCTCCTGCCCCGTGACCTCACCTGCCCTCCAGGCTTCCCCCGCAGACCCTCCTGTCTTAGACCAGACTGAAGAGGGGGGTGGGGGTAGGAACCGGGAAGGCCGCACATAAGGGGCTTCAGGGCCCCCTGCAGAAGCCCACAGGCTGCTCCCAGCGCTCGGCCCTCAGCCTCGCCAGCTCAGAGGACCCACAGAGGCGGTGGGCTGACCGGAGCAGCACCACTGGGGGCGCCAGGGGGCCCTGCTCCCCTTCCAGCCCCTGGACGGGCCCAGTCCCGGGGGGGTGCTCACTGGGTCCAAGCGCATGGAAGCCCGAGGCTGCTGGGACCAGCTGGTAACAGTCCCTCCCCTGCCTCGCACGTCCCTGCAAACAGCTGAGGCTGAACCTGGGCAGCACAGCAGAGGCACCAGACCTGGAGGCTGGGATGAGGGACCCCCGGCTGGCCTGCATGGGGCCCCCACCTTCTGCCCTAAGAACACCCCCTCTAAAACACCAGGTGTCCCCCAGGCCATGCAGGTAAGGACAGAACCTGGAGGGCTCAGAAAGTTAGGGGAGCCCCACCTGGTGCTGGTGAAAGCCGGCAGGGGCCCCTCGCTTACTCCCCGGGGGCCCAGTCTGCCCACAGCGCCCACAGCCACAGCCCCTGCCCAGCACGCAGCCCCCATGTCCCACCGGGGCCGCGCACACACGCTGCCTGGGCACTGGACCGGGCGGCAGCACAGACAGGAAGTTGCAGCAGATCTGGGAACCGTAACAGTGACGGAGGGAAGCAAAACACACGTCCCCACACACTAAACTGTGAGCTGGACAGGTGTCGTTCACAACAGAACGACTGTCTGGAAGCAAGTCCCACGTCACCCCAAACAGCGGCGCCGCCACCGCAGGGGGCCCTGCACCCAGGGGCCGGTTAGCACAGCTGACCCGCTGAAGCCGATGCCCCCGGGCCCACGACGGGGCAGGTCCAGAGCTGCGGGGCCGCGGAGGGCGCCGGCGGGCAAACGGGACGAGGGGCCTGGCTGCCCCGTGCGGCCTCCTGGGCTGCCGAGGGGTCTGCGGCGGGGGCGGCAGGAGGGCTGGGAAAGCACTGTCCCCTCAGCCGGGCGGGAGGAGCCCACGGGCTCAGCCACGTGGCTGGAGCTCCCTGACCTGATAGGCTCCCCCCTCTGACAGAGCAGCGGGCGTCCACCAAAGGTCCAAGTGGGCAAGGAGGGGGGCTGGAGCTGAGGCCCAGGCGGGGTCGGGGCAGGTGCCCCCACGTGCGTCCTCAGGACCCCCCCCCTTCACCTGCGCTGGGGGCCTGGGACCAGCGAACAGCTCGGCTAACCAAGCTGCTGGGCCAGAGGACTCGGGGGCAGCACCCTTCCCGCCCCCCCACACCCTCACCTCAGCTCCGGGGAGGGCGCCCCCCGCGGCCGGCCAGCATGGCGCCAGCAGGCCTGGGGGCCCGGGCTCCGCAGTGGCAGGTCCGCCAGGGGAGCAGGCGGCCAGGCCTGGGCGCCCACCACCTCCGCAGCCAGAGGGGCAAACATTTCCCCGGGGGGAGTCGGGGGGCGGAGGGAGGAGGAGGAGGGAGAGGAGGAGGAGGAGGGGGGCCCAAGCAGTCTTTCCTCTGGTTCCTCCCACGTGAAGGATCCCACACCTGCCCCGGCTGTCCCGTGATGTCCGGCCAGGACCACCACACGCCCATCGGGAAGGACACAGGCCCTTGCCCCCCAGCTGCCCACTCCAGGGCGTCTCCACCTGGGAGGGTCCTGGGAGCAGGTGAGGGGCAGGACTGCCCACCCAGGCGGCACGGCTGGCAGAGCTGCTGGCCAGGCGTCGGGCGAGGGGGCAGCGGGAAGGCAGCCTGGGGACACACACGTCCCTTCCAGGGAGCCCCGCCTGCACCTGAGGCTGGTGCACCTTTCCCGCCGCCAGGAGCACTGACGCCCGCTCCCCACCCAGGGGTCCGGGAACCCAGCGGCCTGGCGGCTCTCAGTCCCCTGTGGCCGTGTCCGCTCTGCCCTGACAGCCGTGACGGAGAACCCCGGCCCGCCCCGCACACCCGAAAGGAATGTCACGTGACGCGATCGCTATCACTGGGAGGGGCCGACGCGCGAGGCTGCAGCCGGTCGGGTGGGGCGGCTGAGTGCTGCCCACGGCGAGCGGCCGGGGTCTTGGGAAACAGGAGCCCATCCGGTCCAGGTCTGGCACTGCCGCGGGCACAGGACCGGCCATGCTCAGGGCACAGCTGACGGACCCCAGGTGCTGCTCCGCCCTGGACAGGAGTGAGGACGGGGCTGAACCTGGGCAGCACAGCAGAAGCACCAGAACCTGGAGGCTGGGCTGGGGGACCCCTGGCTGGCCTGCATGGGGCCCCCACCTTCTGTCGTAAGAACACCCCTCTAAAACGCCGGGTGTCCCCCAGGCCACACAGGTAGACAGAACCTGGAGGGTTCAGGAAGTTAGGGGAGCCCCACTGGGGCTGGTGAAAGCCGCGCCAGGGGGCCCTGGGCCAGGAAGGAGGGACCGAGACCCCCGAGGCAGGCCAGACGCCTGGCGACACCGCACACCTGCCGGGCCCCCCTGACGCGCGGCCGCAGGGGCTCTCCTACACCCCGGCTGCTGGCGGCAGGCAGGGGTGACTCCGCCTTCGCGCGGCCCAGCTCAGCGCGAGCTGGGACACTGCAGGGGGTCCCCCCGCCACCGACCTCTTTCCCAGAGTCACTGCTAGGGGTTCAGGGGCCCGGAGGCGCAGGACGAGGGCTGACCACACCAGGTCAGTGAGCTGGGGCTGGACTCCGCCAGGGGAATGGTGCCCCTGGCCTGTGGGGCAGCGGCTCAGACACCGGTTCCCACGCTCTCGGGCCAGAGCGAGAGGAGCCGGGAGGCCGGGGGACAGGAAGTGGCAGGGCAGGAGCAGATGGAGGGCAGGCTCGGGCGGCCTTCGTGGGGCCAGGGCGGTCAGCCAGGGGACTCGGGGACAGCCGCCCAACCACCAGGCCTCTGCTGAGGCAGGGGACAGGCTGCGGCCCGCGGCCCACACGGCGCCCACCCCTCGTCAGGACCTTGATGGCCCAGGAAGACGAGGCCAAAACCACGGGGTCCCACCAGGAAGAGGCTGACCCCGGGGCCGCGCTCCTAGGGACCAGAAGACCCTCAACCGCTCAGAGGAGCCAGAACGAGGCCGCGTGGGGCTGACACCGGTGGGCCCCCCAATAGTCGCCACCAGCCAGGGGGCCCTTCTGCTGGCAACACCGAAGCCAGCGGGGGCCGTCACCCCCCGACCTGCGCCGGATCCATCCTGACCACCACCCGGAGACGCGCGCCAGCTCCAGGTCACGTGGGTCCTGTGCACACGCCACACGGCTCCGCTTGCCTCCCCCTGAGATGCATGGAGCCCCGGGTCCCCCACGCGCCTCCTCCTGCGAGCAGACGCTGCTGCAGGCCACGCGCACCCCCGCCCGTGCGTGTTCGCTCACCTTAAACCTCAGCACGGGGCGCAGGCCCCCTCCCAGCACGTGTCGCCCACTGAGGCCTCCCCCAAAGGACGCCTGGCCGCCTGCCCGTCAGGAGGGACCCTGCAGACCTGGGGAAGCACAGGCTACGCCGTCCTCCAACCATGGGCTGCCGGGGACCCTCCCACATGGCGCCTCGGGGTTCTCGCCTCCTGCAGAAGCCAGCGGCCCGCGCACTGGTCCCGTCTGAGAGGAACAGGTGGGCCGCCACCCATCCTCCCGGCATCAGGACCCCCCTCAGTGTCGGTCGGATGCCGGGGCTGCCCTAGCCCCCCGCCCAAGCTCAGGCGGTGCAGCGAGCGGAGCCACTCGGCCCTGCGCACCCCCAGCCTGGAGTCCGGACCCTTCCCAGGCTCTCAGCCCACACCTCGCAAGCCCCAGGCGGAGGCAGCCCTGAGGGGCCCACGACGTCCCGGGCTCTCTGCTCGCTCCGCAGAGGGCGGGGACCCCGTAAACCAGGCCGGCTGGGCCTTCAGAGCGGAGGCTGGCACCCCAGAGGAGGAAGCGCATGGTGGGGACCCCACCCAGGGGGTCCCCCTAGTGGGTGGACCTGAACCTCCAGGCTGCTCATGCCACCAGCTCTGGGGAGCATCACAGCGAGAGCCTCAAGGGCCCCGATTCCCGAAGCAGCAGCAGCCCCTGGAAGCCACCTCCCCGGTCACCTGGGCAAACGCCACCTTCTCTCTCCTCAGGCCGAGTCCGGCCCCGGAGCCTGCTCACCTGGTCTGCAAGGCCTGCACGAGAACGTGGGCGGGCTGGGCTGCGCCCCAAGCTGCTGCCGGACGGGCGACTGAGACCACGCCGAGACCCTCCACACCTTCCTGGCCTCCCGCCGACTGGACCCCATTCCTGGACCAAGTCCCCCGACCCCCACCCAGGCAGGGCTGAGCAGCAGCGCCTGGCCAACACCCCACAGCCCCTCCCGGAGCCCCGCCGCCCCCATCAGTGGCTCAGGAAGCAGCCTGCTGGGCGCTGATCTGGCCTGATTTCTGCACGTCTGACTCGCCCCTGCACCAGCGTCACCCGCAGGAGGCGGCCCAGGGGCAGCACCCTCCTCCCCAGCCGTGCGAGTGTTGCAGAGACGGCATGCAGGCCCCACACCAAGTGGAGGGGTCTTCTTGGGGGTGCTGCAGAGCAGGGCTCCCCAGTCACCCAGGCTGAGAAGCAGTGGGCACGTCCCTGTCTTCCAGGGCTGTCCAACAGGCTGACCTGCAGTCACACCAGCAAAGTAGGTAATACTTTACGTTGAAGAAGTGACCCCACCCCTCCCTCAGCGACTGGAGAGCTGACAGAAGCAGGACTCCCCTAAGATGACAGAGTGAGCTCCCCGAGACGGGCCTGAGGCCTGGACACTGGGCAGGAGGCCCTGGGCAACTGTGGCTGCGCAGGGCCCATGACGCAGGGACTTCCAATTAGAGCCGCTGGAAGGCAGGTGCTGACGTGTGAGCGGTGTTCGGGGTGTAGATACGGCTTCCGGGCACGGAGAAAGCTGACCCCTAACTATGGGACCTGGGACCACTGTCTTACCTGACCCCTCCCCTGTGGGGTGGGTGGGTCCCACCTGCCACCCAGAGTCCCGCACTCCAGGCAACGGACCAAGTTCCCGCAGAGAAAGTGTGCTGAGGTCGCAGGCCAGACGCAATAACGCCGCAGGCACCCACGGGGTCAGGGGCCCAGGAGAGCCGGGCGGGCACCTGGGCAGAGGCTGCGCCCAGCACCAGCACCTCCAGGCACGTGGCAGCCTGCTTTGGGGCTGCGTGCACAGCAAGAACCACCACTTCCACCACCTTTTGGAAGACTAGGCACCAGCCTGTGTGCCAGGCTCTCCCAGGTGACAGCACTGCATGCTGGGCTTGGGGTCTGGGTGCCCTCCACACCCCCGGGTGTCTGCCCAGCGATGGCCCCAGAGGCCTGGTCTACTGCTCCCCAGAGGTGAGCCTGGCCGGAGCGCCTAGCTGGGTGGCCGGGGACGGGCGAGAGCCAGTGCAGGCGCAGGGGGCCCGGCAGGGTGCTGGGAGGGAACCCGCACCCAGGAGCACTGGGGGGAGGTGTGCAGCACAGGGCGGCCGCCCTGGGACACGCTGGCGGCTCTTGGAGGGTCAACGAGAGGTCCCCACCGCAGTGGCAGCACCTCCAGGCCTGTGCCTGGCAGGAAGGAAGCGACGTCCATGCTGGGTGCCAGCGTGAGTGGCCCGTGTCCCAGCGGCCCACGTGCAGCAGGCCCAGGGCCCACCACAGGCGAGGTCGGACGCCAGCCGGCGTGTCCCTGAGGAGGGAGCTCAGTCGAGAGCAGAAACGTAGCTGACCACATGCCCAGGCCGATCGCAGGCCGGTGACAGCCAGGTGCCAAGGGTGACTGTGTGTGAAACATCCACAACACGCGTCGGACAGGAGACGGGGGGGACTGCAGGAGCTGGGGGTCCAGCGCAGGTGGGGAGGCGGGGAAGGCGGGGAGCAGCAGACAAGGCACAGGGTTTCCTTTCAGGTACAAAGGTGTCCTCGTGGTGGCTGGCGGCGGTGGCACAACTCTGAGAACACGCTAAACCCCTGCTCTGGACCCCTAGGTGCTGAGGCGTAAGCGCGTGACGGCCGCCTCCGCGGAGCCGCCATCAAACAGAAGTCCTGGAAGAAGCGAGGACCCAGCCGGCAGGCTTTCTGGCACGCGGCCCGGGGGCTCCCCGGACGCCTGGAGAGGGTGGCGGGCAGCGCCGGGGAAGAGGCCGCGGCGGCCAGCAGGGAACACGCTGCCAGCGAGAGGAGCAGTGGGGGCCGTGGGGTGGGGGCTTCCAGGGTGGGGCTGGAACTAGGGCAAGGGGGGCACAACCGATGGGGGAGGGACGCGTGCCCCCGCTGCCGCCCGCCCCGCCGGGCCAGGGGCGTGGCTCCCGGACACCTGCTGCCTGCCAGGCCCAGGAGGCCGGCGGCCTCCCTTACACAACAGCCTGCAGCCCCTGGGCCACGGCCGAGAAAACGGGAACCTGCTGGGAGCTGACAGCTCTGAGAAAGCAGCAGGACGGCCTTCCCGGCAGCCGCCCAGGAGGAGCTGCGCTCGCGGAACTCTGCCGCCTGCCTGGCCTCCTTCGCCAGGGCCTTACCGCGTCGCGGTGGCCTGGCTCCGGGGCCCCCGCCCGAGGGAATTCGCCTGTCCGTTCACTCCTGGCAAAGGTGGGCAGCACCTCGGGCTTGTCACCGCCTGGCCATCTCAGGCAGAACAACCCAGTCCACAGCACGGGCCACCCCTCCAGGCAAGTGGGGTCCCACTGGGGTCACAGCATAGCCACAGGGCTCTCTGAGGGCAACGTGGGGTCACAGTACCCGGGAAAAGTCCGGGCGCCCTCAGCCAGGGAGCTCCTGAGCAGGTCTGAAAGGGCTACAGCTGGGCAGAGGCTCTGGACAGGGCCCAGACCTGGTCAGTGTTCAGGGGCCACAGCTCCGTCCCAACCATAAGACGTCCGATTTCCCCTCCTGTCCTCCTGGGTCCTCAGGGTGTGGGGCCCTCCCCAGGGTGTCGGGGTGGGGGTGGCACCTTTCTCAGCTCCGGCTTTTTCGTGTCCACCTGCCAGTGTGGTCAACGCTGGTAGTGATAACCTACGTAGCCAGTGACCCTTGGGGCCTCCATTGTTCTAAGACAGGAAGAGGCAAAAGTTTGAGAACCTCATCTGTCATCACAGGGGGCGGAGCAGCTGGAGAGGCTCTCCGTAGGGACTCAGGTGGCCTGACCGTCCTGGGGACACACAGAGTCGGGAGTGCAGGCCGGCAGGGCGGGGTGCCGGGGCCTGGCCACAGCTCAGGTCCTGCTCCACAGGCTGAGCGTGGCCCCTCGGGGGGAGCAGGTGACAAAACCAGGACAGCAAAGTCCATTCCCGTCACTTATGCACCTTCCCAGCAGGGCCCCTCCTGCTGGACCCCCACACCCGGGCAGAGGCCCAGCCCCGGCTCAGTCTCCCAGATGCTGCCACTGCCCACAGGGCCCTCCAGCCGCAAGGCTGGGCCCAGGTCCTGCGGAGCCACCCAGCATGTCTCCCAACCTGACAGCAAGCCCAGGGCCACACTCCCGTCCCCCACTAACTGGCTGCCCTGATGCTCAGGCTTCTGCCGGATGAGCAGCGCACAGTCTCCACGGGAAAGGCGCCAGTGACGGGTGAGGCTGCCGAGCCGCCCGGGGCCCTGGGCCAGCACCTTGTGGGCACACGTGCCTGGCTAGCCCCGACCTCCGAAAGGTCGTGCAGAATTAACCTGCCGCTGTGCTCAGACCACAACTCCCCGGGAGCAAAACCCACTGCTCTGCCTTCAAGGAAACTGAGCCCTCGGGTGGCTGCTGGCAGGAGTGAGTGAAGTGGCAGCGGAGAGGCGGCAGTTGAGACGCAAAGGCCGTAGGCCCGGGCCAGGCTGCGGTGCAGAACTTTCCCCGGGAGCCCGGGTGCCCACCCAGCCCACTGTCCTCCGCGGGACACAGCCCGCACCCCCGCAGCGCGGGGCAGAGCCCGGGAAAGCAGGGCTGCAGCAGGGGGCGCGGGGAAGGGGACCCGCTCGGGAGCAGCGCCTCCCGCCCCGCGCGCAGCCAGACCCAGCGCCGGGCTCAGGACACACCTCGCCCGCCCGGCCGCCCCGGCGAGGAGCGGCGCCGGCCGGGTCCAGGGCGCAGAGTCCGGCTCCACGCCCGCGGGTGCGGGTGCAGACACCCCTTCGCCGCCGGAGCCCGGGAGCTGCCCTCGGCCCGGGCTGGTCGCCGCCAGGGCGGGGGGCGCGGGACCAAGTCAGCCTCGGCCGGGGCCGCCCCAGCAGGCGAAGGCCGCACGCGCTCGGCGGCGCCCCGGCCACCAGGAGCCGCGCAGCGTCTTTCTGCCTCGAGCAGCGCGACGCCGGCGTCCGGGAGCGGCAGGCGCGGAGCCCGGAGGACGAGGCCGGCGCGGCGCCCGCTCGCGCGCAGGGACCGAGGCCGCGCGGCCGGACGTCAGGGCTGCGCCCCGGGGACGCAGCTCAGGGCCGGGGTCTGGGGTCAAGGTTCTGGGACCAGGTGGGGCAGCAGGTCCCGGTCCGGGGCTCCGGGACCAGGGTTCCGGGTCAGGGCCGGGGCCGCGGACGAGGACAGGACCTGTTCCGGGGCCGGGGCTCCGGGGCCTGCGGTTCAGGGGCGCAGGGCACCCGCACTTTGAAGACCGCAGCTCGGGGTCCCGGGTTGGGGGTTCGGGACCCCCAGTCTCAGGACTCCGTGTCCGGGTCCAGGCTCCAGGGTCCCAGGGTCCCAGGGTCCCAGGCTCGGGGCTGGGTTCGGGGACTAGATCCCGGGGCTCAGATCCGGTCCCGGTCCCGGGGTCCCAGGCAGGACTCAGGGTCCGGCGTCCCGGGCGCAGGGCCGGGTCCCGCGCCGCCCCAGCACTTACGTCGTCGAAGAGGGAGCCCACGTTGGCCGTGACCAGCAGCACCGCGGTGCCCGGGGCGGCCGCCTTCCCCGCCATCGTGGCCTGGCCGGCCGGCCGGTGTCCGCGGGCCGCGCGTCAGCTGCGCCGGGGGGCGGCCCCGGGGCGCATCGCGGGCTCGGCGGGTCGGGCCGGGCCTGGCCGGGGTCCGGCCGCGCGCTCGCTCCTCCGGCTGCTCCGCGGCCCGCGCCCGTCGCTCTCCCCGGGTCTCACGGCCGCCCGCGCGTAGCCATTAGGGGCGCCGCTGCCGATCCCGCAGCGCCGCCGCCGCGCTCTGAGGCCAGGCCCGCTCGGGAGGGGGCGGGGCGTGCGCCGGGGCGGGGCCTGCGGGGCGGGGCCTGCGCTGGGCGATCCTGCGTCCGGCTGGGCGGTGTCGGCCGGCGCTCCTGTCTGTCAGCGGCCGCCCCGCCTCATCCCGGCCCCGCCCCCCGGAACGTCAACGCGCGCTACTCCGCCCTCCGCGCTCGGTGACGTCACGGCCCTCGGCTTGGGGGGGGTGCCTCTTAAAGGGGCCGCGCGCTGCTTGGCGGCTCGGCTGAGCCTCGGGCCTGCGTCCCGGGGGTCTCGGTGTGCAGGGTCGGCCCGGCTCGTCGCCCCGGAGCCGCGTCCAGACACTCACAAGCGGAAGGAAAAAAGCGGCCAGGCCGAGCCGCGGGACCCCGTGGGGCCGCGGGGGCAGAGGTGGCCGGATGGGCCCCAAGTGCGCCCAGAGTGGGGTGCGAGGCCGCCGCTCGGGCGCCGCCCCTGGAAACGCGTGGCCGCTGTCCGCAGAGCTCGATGTCCCGAAAGCTGAACCGTAAACGTCACGAGTGACGTCGGCGGCGCTCTGCCTCCCCAAGAGGTGCAGGTTTCACGCACGTGTAACCAGCGCTCGACGTCGGCCTGCGCGGCCCTCAGGGGCCCTCGGGGCACCGCCGGGGCTCGCAGCCTCTGCGGGCGAATCGCAGCTGGACGGTGGCTCCCGCGGCCGAGCGGCGCGTTGGCGGGTGGAGACGAGAGGCCGGCGCCGGGCCCCAGTCGGGCCGTGGGCTCCGGGGCAGCTGCCCGGCGCGTGGGGAGGCGTGAGTGCCGCTGGGACAGGCGGACAGACGCCCGGGGGCCGCACTGCCCTCGTCCCCGTCCAAGGACCCGGCTTACAGCGGCCGGCAGCCTGAGCGGCACCGAACCGCACGGACGCGGGAGCCGCGGTGTAGACGGGCCGCGGGTGTGGGCCGACAGCCCCGGATGCCTAGGCTGGGCCGGAGCCACTCCCCTGGCGCGGCTGTACACGAGGCAGTTGGCGGGAAACGAGGTCACAAGGGTAGAGCTCTTTTGCAATAGCATTGGTGTCCTTTCGAGAGACCCCAGAGCACAGCCAGCGCCCCGCACCCTCCCCCCACCACCGCGAACAGAAGGCAAAGAAGACGGCATGTGAGGTCATGTGAATGCACAGAACAAGGCCCGTCTGCAGACCTGGAGGGGAGCCCGCACCTGAAACCAAACCCTGCGGAAGCTCCACCTTGGACTTGGGGCCTCCAGAACCGGGGACACAGTCCGTTGGTGGGCTGCCTGCTCGGTGCCCGCGTGGTTGCCCGGCTGATGCGACATCTCTTGTTTTAGGTGGCTACAAAGTCAGCCCATGCCTAGGGGGAAACCCCATGTCCTGGGGGAAACCAAAGGTAGGGGCATCAAGGAAGCTTGGAACCTGTTTCCTGAGCAGGGGCGCTGTCCCCACCCTCCCCTCGGGCTCTGTTCTCCCTCGCACCCCAACACGCCCTGCCGGAACCGTGCAGGCCTGCTCACCTGGGCCCGGGCGAGCACAAACCCGCCTACTGCCCGGCTGAGCCCACGTGAGCAGAGCTGGACTGGAGCCCCAGGACCTCTGCAGCTCGTGGGGGCGTCACTACGAGGGAGCCCTCGCCACCCTGAGGTGTCCCCTCACCCCTCCCCTCTCCAGGCCTCAGGCAGCCTTCCCCACCGGCGGGCGCCCCTGCCTTCCTCCAAGGAAGACTCCGCAGTGGGACGTTGTCCTGCTGAGTGGCAGGCCCACCAGCAGGCGATGGCGACTGTGCCTCTCCGGTCCGGCTGCTGCTTCCGGGGTCCGTCATCAGCTCACACGCGGGCGGCTGTGTCTCAGAGCCTGTGAGGTCCTCCTCTGCTGTGCAGCCCTCAGCTCTTACCCGCCCTCTTCACTGCCTTCGCTGCAAACCTGAGAGCAGACCAGTCCGTGCCCGGCAGGCCACCTCCAGGCCCCTCACCCATGCCCTCTGGGCCATCCTCACAGTCACCACTGGCCCTTGATTCAGCAGCCACTTGGCACCCCCCACTCCCCCCCACCCGGCTCCCCTGACCTTTCGTACAATTGACACGCCTGACCCCCTGCAGGGAGCTGGGTCCTTCCTGGAGACCGTGACATGTGCACCATGGTTTCCCCCTTGCTGCCCACAACCCTCAGCCTCTGTTCCTGGCTCCCCCTGGTGCCCCAAGTCCCAGGTTTCTGGGTGGTCCCGGTCCCTCCTTCCTCTGCAGGAACTCCAGCTGGCAGACCCTGTCACACGCCTGAGACTTGACCTACGTGCCTGCCCAGCTGCTGCCCTGGGGAGGGCACCTCAAATCTGGTGGCGGCTTCCAGAGGCCCCCTCTCCCTCCAGTGCCCCTGCCCGCTGCCCATGGGACCGCGGCCAGTCCACAGGGCCATGGGGCTCACGTTCCCCTCCTCCATTGACTGCCTACTGGGCCCCATCAGCCTCCTCACACCCCCATCTCTATGGAAACAGGCAGCCCGAGAGCTGGGCTCCCCGTCTGATGGAGCCCACCATGGAGCAACAGTCCGTGTGGGTCACGTGAGCCCACCGCTCATGCCCGCATCTCCACGCCTGGGCCACGCTCACACGATCGTGAGCGAGAGGGTGGCTTGTTTCTACAGCAGCCCCTTCTCCCCGCTGTTGTCTTACCTTTGCCAAAAGAATAACAAGCCTTGCAAAGGCCTGTGCCCCCACCCCGCCCTCCCTCCCCCACTTCCCTCTGCCCGGGCACCTGGACCAACCCCTGTGTGCGGAGGGCAGGGGAGGCAGGCGCAGGGCGGTGACCTGGCTTCCTCAGCAGGGGTGCCCAGAGGGAGGCTGGCCCAAGCCTCCTGTTAGCCAGCGTGCTGTGAGCCGTCTGGGCTGAGGAATAGCACGCAGTCGCTCAGCTTAAGATGGTCACCGGTTTATTTCTGGATTCAGGTATCAGACGGTTGCAAGGTTCACAGCGGGGGCCCTTCCTCCCCAAGCTCGGTCAGAAGTGACCCCTTAGCAAGTGGCGGGTGGATGGGCAGATAGGCGGCAGTTGGTACTTGGGGTCATGTAATATCAATGTTCAGTACTCTTGTCGGGTGGGTCCACCTTACCCCACGGTGTATAAAAGCTCTGGCTCAGTCACTTGTTCAGGTAACTCTTGCACTACAGGAAGCTGGCTGGGCACCCCGTGAAAGGGACCCAGGGCTCTGTCCCTTTCCGACAGGCTCTCACCAGGCGCGTTTTGCTGTTAGGAAGTGGAGGGGCAGCTCAGGACCTGGCCACGGACACATCTGGGACAGGGCGGTTTCTTTCCCCGTGAATTCCTTGCGTGCTTTCCTCATTCATCAGCTCAGTCATGACCCGACCTGGCACCTGGCGAGAGGCGCGTCCAATCATCTCGGGTGTGTGTGTTTTACCGATAAGAAAGCCGGGCTTCGGGGCTGAAGAGCTGGCTGGATTCACAGCCAGCAGGGGCACCGCCAGGCACTGGACCCAGCAGGCGTCCAACCCCCGATGGCCACCAGCAGCCCACACAGCGTACCCATCCAGCCCGTGGTTCGCTGGCCCGTTCATTCACCCGTTCGCTCCGTGGACCTTCATCAAGGTCCCTCTCCGGGCTGTTCACCGTTCTGGACCCCACGGTGGCAGGCGAGAAATGCGTGCGGGTCCCTCTGGTAGGGTGGCGCCAGGCCAGCGTCCTGGAAATTCCCTCGTGGAAGTCACGTGTCCGTCAGGGAGCAGGACCCCGAGCTGGACATGCAGGGGCCGCCACTCAGACTCCACCTCACGCAAGCCGCGCCCCCGGTAGTTTGATGGGGCGTCTGTGGAGGGTCCCTTCTACCCTGCCCCCCCGGCACTCGGGCCGCGCGCAGCTCGGCCCCTTGAGGGAAACCCAGCGCGATGACGTAAGTGCTTCCTGAAGCAACCCACCCCCTCCCGGGCTGCACGGAAGTCGCCTGGCAGGTGTGTACTGGCCCCCCCACCCCCACCGGGGAGGCACCTGGTGCTGCAAGTTGAGGCTGCGCCCAGCCCTGCACGGTCAGGTCCCCGATTCAGAAAAGGCGCTTGACAGAAAGTGAACCTCCTTCTTATGAAGCCCAAAGAGAAAACTGTCGTCCAACCAAAAATAAAGGGAACTTCCTGAATCTGATAAGGGCGTTTCGAAAACTTTCCAGCTCTCGTCACACTTGGTGCTGACAGATGAAGCCCAGCCCGTGCGTCCCAGCAGCTCAGGGCAAAAGGGTCTGCGCAGCAAACTAAGAAAAGGAGAGAAGCCCTGGCTGGTGGCTCAGTGGATAAGGCGCCGGCCTGCAAACCCACAGGGCGCTGGTTCGATTCCCAGCCAGGGCACATGACCAGGTTGCAAGCCAGGTCTCCAGCCAGGTCCCCAGCTGGAGGCAGGTGAAAGGCCACCACACATGGATGTTTCCCTTCCTTCCTTCCTCCCTCTAAACATAGTAATGCATAAAATCTTTAAAAAAAATAAAAATAAAGGGTGGGGGAGATAAAAGGCACACAGCTGGGGAAGGAAGAAGCACAAACTGTCTTCGGTTTCAGGCAACTTGATCAACTGTGTAGAAAATCCTAAGGCGTCTAAAAAATGCTGCTAAATTAGGGAATTTAACAGGGTCAGGAAGTACAACTCAATGTTCAAAAATTAATTGTATAGCTGTATAGCAAATGAATACTGGGCAAAAATGAAACCATTTCCATCTTCTAGAGCATGGAAATGAAAGGGTGTAGGACTACCTGTAGCAGATACGTCCAAGGCTGCCCCAGCGAAGGCTGCGGAACGGGGTGGGTTGAAGTTACGTGGAGCTGAGGTGAGGCAGAGGACCCCGCGCTGGTGCCCGGCCCGCAGGGCTCCCCACTCCGCACTCTGGGCCCTCAGAGCCCGTCCGTTTGGCCTGTCCCTTGGCAGCTCCATGGACTTCACAGCCCGCAGGTGTGAGGTCCCCGTCAGGCCTGCCGGCCACGCGACGGTGCAGGAAATCAGAGCCACGTGGATTCTCTTGGTGAAGTCAGGGTTGCTTCTGGTGTCGAGGCCGTGTCGGGGGGCGTGTGTGAGCCCCCTCCCCTGGCAGGAGCAGACTGTGGGCAGGCTGTTCACATAAAACAACACAGGCGGAAACTGGTGCCGCCCCGGGGTTCAGGCGAGTGGGAGCTGTCCACAGGTGAGCATGGGAGTGACACCCCTGCCCAGGGACCCTTCCCGGCCAGAGACAGACCCTCCGTGTCCAAAAGGGTGTGTGTGGGTCCCAGAATCGCTGAGCCTCATGCCTTAACTAAGACAAAGTCAGGACAGTCACACGGGGAAAGTCTGCCTCCACGCTGGCGATGCTCTTTTCCGGTTGTCACGGCTCCTGGGGCCGTGAGCTCAGGCTGAGTGGGGGGCGGGGACGCTGCTGTTCCCTCCCTGGGGCCCAGGTCTGAAGACGCTGCCCGCCAGGCTGGCAATCAACAGCCCACGTGTTTCTCCCTCAGCCGCACTTTCTGCTCTGCGACTTTGTACTCCATCTTCATTGCCCACCGCTCCTATCTTGACCCTGGAACACATCCAGCATTATTTTTAAAGAAACAGAAAAATAAGCCCCCAAGTACCCAGGCCCCTGGTCAACAGCAGGTCGTGACGCACGCGCCTTCTTTGCTCCCGAGCCCTTGCCAGCGGGGTGTGCCGGCCGGGAAGCGGGCATGGCCCCCCGGGACTCGGTGGCCAGGAGCGGCCGGGGAGCAAACAGCGGACCCAGGGCAGATGCTCAGCTGAAAGGGTTTCTGAGAAGATTCCATACCTACTACGACACTTTCCTGAGTGGGGCCTGTTGAGAACAACCTCTCGCGACTCGCATACAGGTTTCTCCCCACGAGAATGCGTTTTCCGGTGACTTGTTCGGACCATCAACCAGCTTGCTTGGTGGGTCCTCGCTAATAACGTGCCACCAGCGCCGGGGTTCCTCTGCTCTCAGGAAAATGGTAGAAAGGATGGTGAGCCGGGGTCACCAACACCGACACTCAGCAGCTCTGGGGGCTGAGTGAGTCTCAGGGCTGAGGGCGAGTGAGCCAGGGGACCCAGGCCTGAGGTTAGATGCCCCCTAGGACCTTCCCCTGCAGGGCTGCTAGGGGCTGGTGGGACGTCACTGTCACCGGAGGGGAATGGAAGACCCTGTGTCGGTAAGAAGGGAGCAGCCACAGCCGGCTGGGGCAGTGGTGACCGCACAGATCGGGCCGCAGCGGCACGCCAGCCCTCCCCTGAAAGTGGGAACGTCAGCATTCACAGAAATTTAGGGCCAGGGACTTGGAAGGGTGTGACAGCAGCAGGGAGCTGGTGGCCCGAGGCCTGGGAGGCCAGTCCCACAGCGGCTGCTGCACTGGGTCTGGTGACGGAGCAAGAGTCACTCACAGCCTTGAGAAGAACCATTGGACGAGGGGAGGACTGGTCAGCCCACCGGGTCAGCCGCGCTCACAGGACCCAAAGGCATCCCACCTGCCGACTCCTCACCTGGGCAGCTCCTGTCCTGCCCTGCGGGACACCTGGCTCTGTCCACGGCCGTCACTGCACCGTGTGTTCCGGCGCACGGCGGCCGAGATGGGTGCGGCCCACGGGTGACGGTCACTCTGACGGGACCGGAACTAGCTCTTCTGGGTTGAAAGGAAGAGAGCGAAGGAGAGGGAAAGAGAAAGAAGAGGAAGAGAGCGAGAGGTGAGAAAGACAGGAAGGCAGGCTGGTGGCTGCAGTTACTACGCGAGCCGTAAACTTGGGGCCAAAGTCGTGCCAGGCTCTGTCCCATGTGCAGGGCGTCCCTTTACCTGGCAGCCCTGGGCCTCCCTTTGCTACCAAGTGTTTTCAAATATCCTTCTATTGAAAAGGTCTACTTATTTCTAGCCAGTAAATACTGAAGAAGGCTCATTCCTAAAAACAGGAATGTCCGGGGCACAATTCCAGGGAAGAAAGGCAGGAGCCCCACACTGACACGCACTGGCCCCTTGAATTCATGGTTGGCTCGCACCCAAGGATAAGTCACATCCAGTAAGGAAAATCAGAATGTACCACCAGACAGGGCTTATCCTTCTAATTACCCAGTTAAAATATGTTCATATCAAAGGCATGCCTTTTCATTAACGCAAGAATTCTTAGGTCTATCAGCACAATTGCCTTTTTAAAAACAAATGTCAGCCCTGGCTGGTGGCTCAGTGGATAAGGTGCCGGCCTGCAACCCCAAAGGTCGCTGGTTCGATTCCCAGCCAGGGCACATGACCAGGTTACAAGCCAGGTCTCCAGCCAGGTCCGTAGCTGGAGGCAGGTGGAAGGCAACCACGCATGGATGTCTCTCTCCCTCTCTGCCTCTCTTCCTTCCCCTCTCTAAAAAATAATAAAATCTTTAAAAAAAAAAACAAAACAAAAAAAATGTCACTCATTTTCTCTGCTGTCCCTGGGTATGTCAGTCTTTTGCGTCATCATTAGGAATGTGACTGCCTGTGACACATACTCAGCTGTTGTAGGCACAGCTCCCTGTTGGGGGTACGCAAGAGGCTACCCATCGTGTCTCTAGCGCAGCGATGTTTCTCTCTTCTCTCTCTTCCCCTCTTTTTAAAAATAAACAAAATAAAATATTAAAAAAATCTTTTAAAGAACATGTTTAAAAAATAATAATAATAAACGCATGTTTAACATTTGAAAACTATTGCTTCTAGTTTCCTCTAAGGGCTTATTAGACATTCTCTTGGATTTTTCTGGGGGTCAATCACACGACAGGCTTTCCGTGACAGTTTTAATTTAAAGCTAAATTAAGATACACCTGAGAATGGAAAATAATGACAGATTTTTTCAAACCACAAATAGATTTCATGGAACTACTTTTGAAGTATGAGTTAAGTAAAACATTTATCACGTGACGTATGGTAACTTTTAAGTGATGTACCTTCGGGAATAAATCATTTCAAGCAATTTTTTTAGGAAAAAAGCCACTGGCCCATCCTGCAGGCAGGCATATGGTGGCAGGGTTGGCCTCTGGGTCCCCGGCCCTCACCTGCACCCCCTTTTTCCTGCTTTGCTGGATCACCTGGTTTCCTGCCAGCCGGCGTGAACCGCCCGGGAGTTGGCAGCAGAGTTGCCGATGGTACAATTACTCCCTCCCCTGCTGGTAGCCTCACCTTTCAACCTTAAAACGAGTCTGGGGTCAATTAGTGGAACAGTTGTGTTAATTAAAGGAGTCATTCCCAACTCAAAGCGTAGAAACTGCAGATTCTGCCGCCTTTTCCAGCCAAAGCCCAGAAAACACATCAGACAGGCGTCCCTGACATTTCACGGGAGATAAAGAACCGGCGTCCACCCAGCGCTCGCCGGGCAAGGAGGTGGGAGAGGAGGCCCCCCAGCCGGGCGCCAGCCGGTCGGGGGGGCGCAAACGGCTGGATGGGGCGGGCGGGCTCTTCCCAGTGGTCACAGACGGACCCTGTGGGCGGCAGCCGTTGGCGCCACAGCCGCACACGCACAGGTAGACGAAGCCCCCGGTCCGCGTCCTGGACAACCGCTGTGCCCCTGGCAGGACTCTCGGGGTGCAGTGCCCCATCCAAGCCACAGGGCGTGGGCAGCGGCTCCCTGAATGCCCACTGCTCCCCAGGGCACCCGGAGCCCCACCCTCCTGCACACAGGGCTCTGCTGATCCTGGGGAGGGAGGAGACTCCTCCCAGGGGCACGGCCGTGGGTGCCCGGTGGGGCCAAGTGTGCCCACTTCTCTTTCCTGGCTCGTTCTGAGCACGGACGGAGCCAGGCGGGACCACTCCCTCACTGCCCTGCCCCGTCTCTCCCAAGGGCCCCCCCAGGGACCCCGGGGCCTCTGGCACCTGCCTGCTCAGGAGGGAAGTGGATTCACTCATGCTGCCCCTCAGGACACTGGGCTCAGGCTTCTGGGACCCTCCTGGGGGACCCCTCTCCCCTCCTCTGCTGGCTCTGCTGGGACTGAGCTAACCCTTTCCAAGGGCTGGGCAGGACCCCGGGGCTTCACTCCCCAGGGGGCGGGACCACCCTGTGGGGAAGGAAAGAAGAGGCCCCCAGCGAGGACAGCGAGGCGGATGGCAGAGGGAGACGGGCCGACCCTCGGGCCTGGCACCATTGCCGCGGCTGCTGGGGGTCTCCCGACACAGGTCTGCTGTTCGCCCCTCACTGGCAGGGCCCGCAGGTCAGCACCCAGAACCAGCAGCCCCACAGGCCACCCATGGGTGGCCCTCCATGCACGCGGCTCCTGCCCGTGGACTTCAAGACTGAGACCACTCACCCGAGCGACCACATGACCAAACTCAGGGGCAAGAGCTGGTGGGGCAGCAACTGTCTAACGAGGACGCGATCCTTCCTGCTGGAAGCCAAGGCCCAACCTTCAGTCACACATGGCACATCCATGAGACCAGGAATAAAACCTGCGTGAGAGCGGGCGGGGCCCAGGGAGGAAACCTGCTCTGCAGGTGAGCCCGCTTGTGCCCACACAGAGGGGCCGCCGGGCGGGTCAGCTCGGGTCCTTCAGGGCGGCCCCTGGTTCGGGCAGAGGGCGGCGTCAGACAGAACACGGCAGGGACCGGCCAGACCAGGGTCCAGGGACACCACTGAGGGCCAGGATCGCACAGCCTCCAGGCCAGGGCGGAGGGGCAGGGTGGGCGGGGGCATCACCCACCCACCAAGGTGCCCACAGGAGGTCAAACTCCAAGAACTGGTTTCTGTCTGTGTGTTTTCCTGAAGACTTTTCCACCAGGGCGCCAGCAACAGGCTATGCTGCTGCCCTGGAACAGGCCCAGGAACAGGCCAGGGTTTGGGGCGGGGGGGGTGCCTGGTCGGGGGGACTCAGCTCCCAGCAGCCCCCCAGCACTGAGCCCCGTGCACGGGTCAAGAACCCGCCCCCAGGTCCCAGGCAGGGCTGAGGCCCCCTCTCCATGAGTGGGGCTGGCGGGGGATGCCTCTTCTTCGGGCACCCCAGCAATGCACTGACGTCCTGTTCTTGGGGCGCCTCCCCACAGCCCGGGCCCCAGCCACGCACTGCAACCACGTCGCCGGTGGCCCAAGCTCAGGGCCGTCGGGTGGGAGCACCTGCCCTGCACTCAGCTGGGTGGGTTGGCGAGGCTGGGGCGGCAGAACGGACGGGAAGGGAGCAGAGTAGCTCCAGGAGACCAGGGCAGGACCTCCGAGAGGTCAGCCCCATCACCCCCGAGAGGCCGGAGAGGATGGAGAGCTGGGCAGAGAAGGGGGGTCCCAGGAGCCCCCGGCCGACTCACCCTTCTGCCTCCATCTGCCGGGACCTGGGGCCGGTGAACCCCCTGCAGACGCTTGGCCGCCCAGGGTTGGCGGCCTGAGGTGCCTGTCGGTCACAGCTGCTGGCCCAGGCCTCCTGCTCTAAACTGGCCTTGGGGTCACTTGCTCCCAGGAACCTGGGGGTCAGTCTCCTTTGCATTCGGGGGCTACTGTGACCAGCACAGTCAGGGGCCAGCTCACCTGCCCTACCCCCGCAGAGCCCACGGCCGGCCAGGCTGGAAGGTGTCCTGAGGGCTCCAGGCCGCTGCCGGACTCCTTTCCAACCCCACGTGTGACCGTCCACTTGTCTCGGGCCGGGGACACTGCCCCAGGGAACGTGAGCCCTGGGGTTGGAGGGGCCTGGGGGGGGGGGCCTGGCTCTCTGTAAACTGATGAGAAAACATGCTTCCCTCCACTTTGGGGTTCTTGTGGTGCCCCCACAAGAGGCTGGGTGGGTTCTGGGCCTTTCCACACAGGATGCAGTCTGGGCAGGATGGGGTGAGTGGGGGGACCCCAGGCCCTTCCCTTCAGCTCCAGCGTGACTTTGGGTGAACTAGAGCACCCCTCCGCCCCACGGAAGTGGGGCCCGAGAGGGGATCAGGCCCCCAGGGCCCTTCTAAGGACAGCAGGGTCCTTGGGGCGCGGTGCGTGCTGGGGCGCCATCCCAGGCCCCGTCCTGCTGCTGATGCCAAAAGGCGGAGAGAGAGAAGCGGCCGTTGTGCGGAGAGGCCGCCGGACCCCCACGCCGCGTCCTCCCCGGGCGCACGGAAAAGAAAGTATCTTTATGGAACCAGCCCAGCCTCGGCTTCGCTTTCAAAATAGAAGCACCGCGACCTTCCATGAAAAGACGTGCTTTCTGGCACGGCGGCCTCCTCCCTCTGGGCTGGGGGTGCAGAGTCACCAGCAGCCGCAGGGCCCTGCTCCAGGCTATTTTAAGCACCGACTTAAAAAGTAAAAGCAGCTGTAAAGTGAAAGGTTTTAGGAACATGCCATTCTTGGAGCGAGGGAACAGGGAAGCCGGCACGCGGCAGAGCCGGGCACCCGGGCCTCCGGCAGGCAGCCGGGCCGGCCAGCTCCACTAGCGCCCAGTGTCCGCGATTCATCCCATGGGGTGCTGGGCCCGGGCCAAGGCAGCGTGTCCCGCAGGGCCCCCCCACAGGCCGGACTCAGACGGGGGAAGACGGCTCAGACCTGACACACCGAGTCTGGCTGCGGGGCCCCTGGGCCCCACCCCACCCCAGCCACCCCCGGGGTGCAGGTCGGCTCCTCGTGGCTACCAGATGACCTCCAACTCGCCACCAAGTCGCCTGCCTGGAGGGGTGTGGCTGGACCCGAGGAGCCGACAGTGGGGGGACCCTGCGAATCTGCCCCATGACGGACAGAATGTGTCCCGGCCCCCAGCAGCCCCCCACCCAGGCCGCCCTGTCCAACTGCACCCACGAAGGGGACGAGGAGCAGGCAGCACCCAACCCACCCAACCCAGCAGGGGCAGGCGCCGTGGGGCCCTGGGTGGCTCATCCTCAGCCGGTCTCTCGCTCCCAGTCCCAGGATCTTGCTTTGGGCACTGCGTCCCCCCATTTTGGGCCTGACCCTTGGCCTGCGGCCACCCCTGAAGAGTGGGGTCTTTGCCAGAGCCCCACCACCCCACTCAGCGCACCCACAGAGACCCAAACGTCCCCGACTCCAGGGACCCAGATCTGGGGAGGGGGGAAGGGACACAGAGCGGGTTGAGGGCAAGTGGGACATCAGCCACCGCTGCCACCCTCGGGTGACATCAGCAGCAGCAGCAGCAGTGCCGATCCGAGCTCCTGGATGGACTCGTTCTTGCCAATGACCTGCCGGTGTCCCAGCCACGCCGACCTGCCGCCGGAGCGTGCACACCTGCGTGTCTCAAGGTGTTGCAGGCTGACCTCGATGTGCTGGGTGCCCACGTCCTCTGGAGCGTGTCCCACCCGCCTGCCCCCAGGGGCCCGCGATGGCGGGACAGCCACTGCACGTGCGCAAGGCGCCGTGACCCGGTGCTCAGGCTCTCGGCCGGCGGGAAGCCTTCCAGGCAGAACGGACCCGAGTGCAGCTCCCTCCAGCCCCCGGGGACTTTTCCGCAAGAGAAAACCACAGTTCTGGGAGGCAGGTGGGGCCATTCTTCCTTCGGAACGGCAGCGGCACCTGGGAAGGTTTCTCGCTGGGGTCAGGGGTGGGCACGTGGACCCCTGCTGCCTCCTCTGGAAATCGGGACAGGACAGGCTGCTGCGGTCGGTCAGGGTGGAGTCCTGGCTCAGCTGTGCAGTCACCCCCGTGCTGTGGGACTGAGCTCCGGGGCGCAGTCACCAGGACACTGTGTCAGGTCCCCGGGAGCTGCCTCCGGGTGTTGGACACCAAGGCCTAAGTGGCTGCAGGGCCTCCGACATAAGGGCCGCCTTGCCTGGAAGTGCAGGCTCGTCCTGGGCGCTGGTTTTGGAAGAGGCACCTCTGGCCACTTGCCCCCTCACTGAGCAGAGGTGACCCCCCAGCTTCCGGATGTCACGTGACAGGCGGCTGTTTTCCCGGGTGTAGTGCCAGCCCCTGTGGCCCTGTGAGTAACAAGGTGGCCTGTGGGGACAGGGTGCAGGGCTGGCTTCTCAGTGGATAAGGCTCCGGCCTGTGAACCCCAAGGTCGCTGGTTCGATTCCCAGCCAGGGCACATAACCAGGTTGCAAGCCAGGTCTCCAGCCAGGTCCCCAGCTGGAGGCAGGTGAAAGGCAACCACACATGGATGTTTCCTCTCCCTCTCTGCCTCTGTCTCTTTCCATATCTCTAAAAATAATAAATAAAATCTTGGGGAAAAAAAGAGCACTAATACTTGTCTTGAAATGATCAGTCACATTCAAACAAGGGGCCACATTTCCCTGTTGCTCCTACACCTGCAGGGGGGGGACACTCTGCCCTCCAGGGCCCGGAGCACCCCGAGCACGGTGGGGAGCCTACGAGGAAGCTGGCGCGGGCGGGAGGGGTACCCTGGGCCCAAAGCGGGAGGGGTCAGCTTGCACGGCGGCCCTGCAACCCCTGGGCTGGCAGAGGGAAGGCAACCTGGAGGAGGGGCTTTGTCCCAGTCTAATAATATCTCGGACTCTGGCCACAGCGCTGGCTATTTTTAGAGTCCCTACCCCAACCCCACGTGACTCAGCAGGCCCAGCGAGCAGGGATGAGCAAGTTGGATGGATGGATGGCTGGCCTGGCTCAGGGGCATGGACAGGCCCGCGCAGCCTCCGGCCTCTGGTCCCTGACACCCCCGGCGGGCAGCCTGGGCAGGGCGGTGCAGCCCACCCCCCGCTCTGGCCATGGTGAGGCTCCGCCCCAGCAGAGCATGGAAAATCTGATGTCAGAATTCCAGCAAACACGAAGAATGTGGCCTGACCTTCACCTCCACTGGCGGCCAAGGTCCAGAGGGGCTGCCCAGGCCTCCCCCTCCCTGCAGGCTGCCAGGCCCCTGGCCACCTCCTTTCTCCCCTCCCCAGTCCCCAGTGCCACCCTGGACCCCTGGGCCCAGGGGGTTCAGGACGCGGCAAGGGCGGGTGGGCCGGGCGCCCTCTGCGGGGACCTCTCCGCGCCCCCAGCGCCCCATCCCGCTGACCGCTCCGTCCCGCCTCCTGGATCCACACCTCCACGCAGGGGCCGCCTTGGCATGTGGGGGGGTGAGGCCTGGAACAAATGGAACGATCGATTTTCATCCAAGGTTCAGAACCCTCGGAATTGCACTCGATGCCTTTCTAACGTCCCACACGACTAACCCGGCCCCCCGCCCCCCGCAGTGGTGCTGGGCGCTGTCCCTCGGGGTGGGGGAGACGCGTGGAAACGCTATTCCTCCTCATTGACCTTTTAAGTCAGTTACGAGGGAGAACAGCTAAAAAAAGGCTCCCGTGGCCGTTGACTCATCTTGGCCTAAATATCGTGGGAAATTTCCATGACTCGGCACCGCCGGCCCCAGCGTCCAGGCCGCGAGCGGGTGGGGGCTGGAGCCGGGAAAGGAAGCGGAGGGAGGAAGGCCACTCGCCAGCCAGGCTGCACGGCTGCACGCGCAGCGCCCGCCCTTCTCCAGGGCCAGGCGGCTGGTGGGCTGGGGAGCCCGCGAGGGCGGGAGCGGCCGGAGGGCAGAGGGTCCAGGTCCTGAGGGCGGTGGGGTCCAGCCCTGAGAAAAATGCCATTTCTGTCGAGAGACCCTCTTTCTCTCTTCTTTTTCAAAGGCAGCTTTCTTGGGAGGTGGTCACAGGCTCCACTATTCGCCGCGTTAAAGCGGCGGCTCAGCGGTGTTGGTTTGTTCACAAAGGTGTGCAGCCCCTGAAAAGGAGACCCCTAGCCCGCCCTCACCAGTCACGCCCCCACCCCCAGCAACCACCGACCTCCTTTCTGCCCCCCTGACGGTGACCGTGCAGGAAACGGGCCCCTGCAGGCCCAGGGACCACGGGGGCTGCTCCGCTCAGACCCTAACCCCTGGGCGCAGCCTGTGGGCCGTCTGTCCAACGGGACCCGGACCCAGACAGGTGCGGCCTCCCCCAGAGAGGCCACCGCAGTCTGACGGGCCCGCTGCAGGGCTGGTCCCCCACCTCCACCACAGGGCCTGCCTGTGGGAGTCCTGCTCGCAGCCCACCGGCCTCGGGGAGCGCGGAGCCCACCCAGCAAGCAGCTCCACTCCAGCCTCGGGAGGGTGGGTTGGGGTCCCTGGGCCCCAGGCACTGGCCCAGCGGCTCCCCGCCCCCCCCGCCCCCCGTGCGCCCGCCCGATGATGCTTTCAAAGCCCAGGGTGTCAGCTGGATGGACGGCCTTTGGCCCAGCTGGAGAGGCTCATTTCAGGCCTGATGTGACCTTCCAGGTCCCCGTCCTTCCCTGTGGAGCATTTCTCAGAACGTGGAGGAGGGCGTCGCACCAGCTGCCCTCAGGCCGCTGCCAGTGTGACCCAGTTCCCGCCATCGGGGGGAGCAGGCGCCCCCGGGCTCACTGACCTCGTGCCAGCCCTACCCTGCCTGCACCCCAGGACCCTCGGCCTCAGGGACTGCCCTGCGCTCTCTCCGCGGTCCCTGGGAACCGCACCTGCTTCCAGCCCAGCCGCACGACTATCGGGGTGTCCTCAGGGTTCGCAGGTCTGCTCCCGGGAAAGGTTCTAGGGGTTCGCCCCCTGAAGGGCTGCATGGTGTCAGCTCGCTCCCCGACATGGAGGCGACACTGGGCTCCCTACGAGCACTGGGTATGACACCCCAGTTGCAGCGCCCCCAGCACAGGGCATCGCTGGGCCTCGGGGGATGGCCTTGTCGAAGGAGCAACATTTGGGGGTGACCTGAGGGTGATGAGCAGGTTGCGGCGGCCTCCTGGCCCATGAGCCCCAGCAGTGCCTTCCTGAACGGCCTCCCTGCGAGGTCAGCCTGCCCGAGGAGCGGAGTGTGGGAGTGGCAATTCGGACGTGCGGCTTGGCTGTACGTGTCTCCACATGACTGGGTCCTGGGACGCTGGACCCCACGGAGCTCCTCTGACTGTCCCCGCCTGCGTCCTGGAGAGCGTCCGAGGCTGGGGGGGTTGGGGGGAGTCCACAGCAGGCAGAGGTGAAGCCCACCCTCCTGGCTGTGGGGCCCGAGCAGGCCCACCGAAGGCCGCCCGGAGCCAGGACCACGAGATCAGGAGGAGCACCTTGGGGTGGGGCGATGGGCAGAAGCCTGGGGGGGCGGGTGAGATGCCCCAGGGCACCTGAGCCACCAGAGGTCAAGTTCCAGGGTTGGCTGCTGGCCTGAGTGCGGCCGTTGCTCCGGTGTCCCGGGGCTGCTGCCTGGGGTCAGGGGCTCCCAGCTCTGCCCGCCCCCCACAGACTGTGGTAACGACCGGACCACACGTCTGCTGCTGGGACTCTGAGTGGGGCTGGGAGCTGGAGTCCGTCCGTGGGCGGTGGGAGGGTGGCAGCAGCCCTGAATCCCCCCCAGTGGACAAGGGCCTGAGCCGCTCTGATGAAGGTCAGGAGTCTCGGGGAAGCCCGGCTCTGACGCAGGGGCGTGCCGGCGCCCGACAGACGCAAAGGTTGCTGCTGATTATATTTCTCCACCGAAATGCCACGCGGCCGGCCGCTGTAAATGGCTTATTGATCACGGTGGGAGCCCCAGGGCCTGCAGATTGCAAACCCTCCCCAGAGGGCCGACCACGGGCCAACAGAACCCCAGGGGTTCCAGCACCCCATCCTGGGTCCGACAGACCCAAGGCTGCACCCTGAGAGGTCTACCTGCCCCCCGTCTGTCTGGGGCTGGGGTTCCCAGGACACAGTGCAGCTAGGGACGGTCCCTCGGCCCGCAGCAGATGCCGGGGGACCGCCGGCCGGAGCCTGCCATCCCAGGGCCACAGCGGTCAGTCGCTCCACAGGAAGAGACAGCATCGCCGCAGACAGGACGCTGGCCCGGAGCAGCCACAGGAGGTGCAGGGCTGGCCGGTGTCAGGGGCAGCCAGGGCCCCGGTGCACCCACCTCCTCCCGAGACACGGGAAAGCAGACCTGCAGGAGAGGAGTCCAGCAGCTTCCGCTCGCAGGGTGTCCGCCCTCCAGGCCTGCGGCAGCCCGTGCGCACCACCTGTACACATGTGCGGACACATACACACATGCACATGCAACACAAAACCCACTTGGGTCCCGGAAAAACTCCTCCGTCCCATACGGTGGAGAACAAAACAGCCCAATGGAGAGGAACAAACACTTGACAAAGGTTTCTAACAGGGAGACGTGTTTGAGTGTCCACTCTGCGCTCTTGTTAAAAATCAAGAATCCAGGCCCTGGCTGGTGACGCAGTGGATAAGGCTCTGGCCTTAGCCAAACCCAAAGGTCGCTGGTTCGATTCCCAGCCAGGGCACATGATCAGGTTGCAAGCCAGGTCTCCAGCCGGGTCCGTGGCAACTGAACAGGCAGATGAAAGGCAACTATACATTGATGTTTCTCTCCCTCTCTGCCTCTCTCCCTTCCCCGCTCTCTGTAAATAATAAATAAAATCTTTAAAAAAAAAAAAAAAACAACAAGATTCCGCATGGGGAGGACACGGGGCGAATGCGGGTCTTCACGGGGAAGGTGGGACTTAGGAGAGGAAAAGGGTCGCAATTATGAAAACAGGTACGAGAATCCCAGGTACATCCTTAGCCAATTAAATGCAGTCACTACCTTGAATAAACACTCCACCACATACATGGGTCTTAATCCTTGAAGGCAGGATGAGTTAAAATGATAAAACCCAAATCACCTCGATAATTTCATCCTCTCAAGAGGTTAAATGAAAAATACGGTAATTTATCATTAGACTCCACAAAAGCCATTTGATAATACTTAATATGCATTAACCTAAATTGTAATCAAAGTAATGCATGTTTAATTTTTTTAAAGATTTTATTTATTATTTTTAGAGAGAAGGGCAGGGAGAGAGGCAGAGAGGGAGGGAGACATCCAGGTGTGGTTGCCTTTCACCTGCCTCCAGCTGGGGACCTGGCCGGAGACCCAGCTTGCAACCTGGTTCTGTGCCCTGGCTGGGAATCGAACCAGCGACCTTCGGGTTCACAGGCCGGCGCCTTACCCACTGAGCCACCAGCCAGGATTACGTGTTTAATTTTTAAAGTGAAAACCCTTTGGCCAGTTTTCTAACAAAGCGCTGCTGCAGTCCCTTGCGTAACTCTTCTTATTTCTAGAAAACTCCTGCTCCCAGGGGCCACTTTCCGATCTTTTGAGCAACCGCGTGGCTCCGTTTCTCAGCTGCAGAATAACCCGCGACCCCTGTGGAGGCGGATGTCACCCGCACCCGTGAACTTCTCTGCTCCCCATTTGCATGGGGTCTATCACCACTTTCTATTAAACCAGTCAGTGCCGGTGTTGTTACGGGAGGTGAGGGCCGTTCAGGTCGGAGCTCTGAAGTGCCGTTCGATGGTCTTGCCTTTGTGACCATCACCTTCTCTTTTCCCGGAGTCAATAGTGGCCTTGTTTTTGTTTTTGTTTTTGTTTTTGTTTTTAATCAGCTTGATTTTTCTGCTTGAGGTTCACGGAACTGGTTGAATTCACGGCCCAATATTGTTGAGTGTGGGAATTTCTGGGAAGCTGGAGTGGGGCCTGTTCCCTCGCTGGGCTCCGCCTGCTGGCGGGTTGCTGAAGGGGAGCTGGGGGGACCCCCGGGGAGACCCCCTCCTGGTCTCCGCCCCCAGGCCAGGGTGGTCGCAGCCGCACACGTCCGGGACCCACGGTCCCCTCGGTCCTCTGGTTGGGCTGACTGCAGGCCGCAGCCGAGAACTCTGTCCCCTCATGAGCATCCTGGGGTCGTTCCTTCATCACTTGGGGAAAAGGTCGTTTTACATGTAAAACTATCTCCAGCAAATGAAAAGCCAAGTGACAAAGAGGAAACACGCCTGTGCAGCAGACAGAGCTCCGGGTCTACTGAAAAGGCAAGTTCCCAGAGGAAAGTGGTCCCAGAGGAATAAACCACTGTCGCGGAAGGAGAGCAAAGCCACAGCGACCTGACGCCCAGACGGAGAGGCCGAAGGGGAAGCCGGTCATCTCGGCACCAACGGGCAGGCCCCGCCGCGCCCGGCTGGCCCGCACCCCCAGCTTGACCTTCGGAACCTCTGCCCCTCCCCCCGGGAGCCCCACCCCACCCCAGGGCCACTTGGACTCTTGACCCCAGGTCCAGACGTCGCCCTGGGTTTTTCTTTTCCGGACCTAAAGGACCCTAAACGCATTTTCCTAACCACTTGGCAGCCCCTCCAGTGCAGGTGGGACCTAGAGCTAAACCACCGAACGCAGCCCCTCGGACAGCCCCTGCTGGTCCCCCCAAAGCCCCCTGTGCCCTGGCCTCTGCGGTCTGCAGGGAGGGACCCCCCACCCCAACACCGGCCCGCCCCTGCTGCCCGCACTGCGGCTCAGGCTTTGTGTTGCCCTCGGCCCCCACAGAGCCCCCGCGACTTCTGGGGTCTCCTTTGAACGAGCAGGTCTTACTCCGATGTCCCTGCTCGCAGGGCCCCTGCCCCCAAGCCCCCAGCCAGTGCGGGGACACCTGCCCCCAGCACCCCCAGTCTCGCCCGCCACATCCGCTGCGCAGGGCAGGGCCGCATGGCGACCACCACGCTCTGGGTTCCCAGCACAGGCGCCGGCCTGGCAGCAAGGAGCCCTGGGGTCTGGCGAAATGGACATGGCCACTGTGGCCACCGTGTCCCTCTGGCTCTGGACATGTGGGAGACTTGGCAGCTCTTTCACAGGTGCCTGTAGGGCTGGTAAATGGCCGCGTCACTGAGGAGGGAAGCAGACACCAGGTGAGCCCGGTGAGGTTCCGTGCACAGGACGCTTAGCCAAGGGCGGGATGCGGCCCGAGGCTGCAGCCCCTGGGCCCGGACGCCTGTGCTGGGAGCCCGGCCTGCAGGGACAGAGGCCGGCGCTGCCCAGAATGGGACCTGGCCTGGCTCCTCCTGGACAGCGGGCCACACACACCTGCCGGAAGTGTCTGGTTGCCCAGGGCAGGTGGCCAAGTGCTCGGCTCTGCCAGGACTTCCCAGGCTGTGACGTGTTTGCTGGCAGTCCCACCTGCCAGCCACACCCAGCTGCCGCCGGGAGGCAGGAGGAGGGAGTGGCAGGGCCAGGCCAGGGCGGGCAGGGACTCGGAGCCCCGCCCGCCGGAGCTGGCACCCAGGGGGCAGCTCTCCAGGTGCCCCCTCTTTTCCCCTCCCTGCCCCTCCCACCCCAGCCCCTTTTCTGGCTCTGCCTGGGCCACAGAGAACCCCAGCGCCCTAAGCTGTCCGGATGGCGCAGGATCCCCTGCAGGGCTCACCTCCTCCAGGGGAGGCCTGACCCCCGTGGCTGCACCTGCGTCAGGCCTCAGCCCTGCCCTCCGTCCCACCAGACATTTCTGCACCCCCACCCCCAGGCCCTGGCATCTCCCAGGAGACAGCCACTCCTTTCCAATCCTGAGGATCCAGCGACATCCTGCCTGCCCACCAGAGCTGGGCGCCTTCACTGCAGCCGCTCTGCCCAGAAAAACGCCTTTGTCCCTTCAAGGAGCACAGGCTTGTCCAGGAGGGGCAGTTACCCCAGGGAGGGGGAGGGGCCTGCAGGTGGCCCCAGGTCACCCCATACCCTGCCTCTCCTCCCGCCTCTAGTCAGCATGCTGCTTGGGACGGAACCCCCACTCTCAGCGCTGCTTCACGTGGGGGGCTGGGACCCGGCTGCCTCTGGGAGCCCAGGTAATGAGGTTGGGGCGGCCGCCTTCCCTCTGGGCAGCACTCTGGGCCTTCGGATCTAATTGCGAGTGTATTTCCAGAGCAGAATCTGGGGCACTGTGATGGCAGCAGGGGACGGGGAGGCTGGGCTGTGAGGCTCACCCAGGTCACTGCCTGTGAGGGAGCCGAGGCCCAGCGGCGCCCTGGGGCTGGCCGGAGGCGGGCGCGCAGGCCCCGTAGTGGACGGCCCACCTTCCGAAACCCCCAGGCAGCTGCCCCTCCGCCCCTCCCGTCGGCCCTCCTCCTTCTGGATTGTCCCTGCATCGGGGAAGTCGAGGGACACCGTGGTGGCCCTCTGGCCTGCCCTGGCCCACGACCTGCTGTTGGAGGCCTCCCTGTGGGGCTGTCTCCCGGGTGCCACCTGCCGCACACCCCGTGGCCATCCGAGGGAGCCCAGCGCACAGGTTGGAAGGTCGCAGCCTGAGCTGACGGCGGCTTCACGGAGGAGGGTCTCTCCCTTTGCCCACGTCTGGGACCTTGTACTGCCTGTGATGTCGTCGCTGCAACAAAGCTGATCCGAAGAGGCCAGGAACCGCCTAGGGACGGCTGTCTAAGTGTTGTGGGGGACCCAGCACTGGCCCTGCCCATCTCCAGGACCGGCCAGAGTGTGGGGACCAGTGGACGGCTGCCACTTACCCTCCCGGCAGCGCGGTGGCCTCCTGGCAGGGGACACTCCCCAGTGGACCTGCCCTCTTGGCTTTGCCCAGCACAGGAGGTCTGTGGCCCAGTTGGACATCTGGGGAGGCCTCATCCTCCTAGATCTCCAGCCAAGACATGGGGAGGGGACCTTTGGGGGCTGTCTCCACCCCAGGGGCAGATCCTGGAGGAGGCTCAGCCTCCAAGCTGCAGGGGGCCAGCAGGGCGGCCACCAGTGACTTCTCAGAAAGAACGGGGTGCTCGTTGTGTCTAAACTGGCAGCAAGACCGGAACGCTGACCTCCACGCCTACATCCGCGTGGGGTGCCGTTTGCACCTGAGTTCCTCTCAGGAGGCACCCCCATCTTCAGCGCTGGATGCCTCAAGGGGTCACTTAGACCTTGAGGGCCACCCAGACCGAGGCCCCAGCAGAGGGCAGCTTCAAACCCGGCTGGAGAGCAGGGCCGGCGGCCGGGAAGCCCTGGCAGCAGCCTCTCGGGTGAGCCTGTGCGGCTGGGCGGCCGCCCACACTGCCCGGGGCTGGCCCGGCACAGCGCTGCCAGGCTGTTGCCATCATTCACAGGAAAGGGTTGCCACCCGGTCAGCCCTGAGCGCCCAGCTCCTCCTGGCCAGCAAGTGGCTGGGTCCCAGGCCTGAGTCAGCCCTCCTCCAGCCGGAAGGGCCTTCTGGAAGCTGCGGGGCTGGGCAGCTGGCCCCCAGGAATCTGGCCAGAGAGGAAGAGCAGGCCGGCTTGCTCAGAGCCAGGCCCCACCACCTTGGCGTGGAGCCAGCCAGCGTGGGCACTGCCGTCTGAGGAGGAAGAGGCCGGCACCCTGGGCGGCACGGGCAGCCCCACCCCCACCCTGCCTCCCTCTCCCTGGGGCACACCCCACGCTCTCACTCGGGGACAAGACACGCGTGGGCTTGTCTGGAGCCTCCAGGCCCCGGGCCAGGGGCTGGCAGACCAGGGGCCAGCTTGAGTGCCAGAGTGGGGGCCCACTCCCGCCTCGGTTTCCCCTCCCCGAGGGAGGGGGCTGCGAGCTGTCTGCCCGAGAGCCTCTGCCACGTGGTGGCCCGAGGCTCTGGCTCTCTGTGCGGCCCCTCCCGAAACCAGGGCCGCGTCCAGGCTCAGGCAGAACCAGCTGGTTTTCTCTGCAGCCAGAGAACAAGGGGAGCTGGCTGAGCACGCCGGCTGCCCTTCCAGGGCGTGTGAGCAGGCTGGGCAGCCTCCGTGCGGCTCCCTGCCACCCCGCCAGGCTGCACATGTGTCTGGGGAGCTATCTCTGCGGGAAGGCCTGCTGGCCTGGCTGAGCCACAGAGCCGGGGGGGCCTAGGTGGGAGCAGGCGGGGCACTCGGCTCAGGCCAGGGGAGGGCGGGCAGCTCAGGCTCAAGTCCCAAAGGTGCAGTTTGGGCAGCGCTACTGCTCAGGGCCGTCGGCCTAGGTGAGCAATTCAGCCCTCTTGGCCTCACTGTGCCCATCTGTGAAATGGGCACAGCGCAAGCCCAAGATGCTGAGTGGGCCAGCCCACCAGGAGCTCAGCAGCCCAGGCTCAGCCTTCTGGGGACGAGGTGGAGTGCTGATGACTCTGCATCAGCTCTGCACCCCAACCCACTTCTCTGGGCAGCAGCTGGGTGTGCATTCCCTGCTCAGCCCTTGGCCTGCTCCCTGGCCACCTGCTTGTGCTCAGCTGAGCTGGGGTCGAGGAGGACCCTGCCCTGTGGGAGCACAGAGCCCAGTGGAGGAGAGAAACCCAGAGGAGACAAACCAAGGGTGTGAGGGGGGTCTCTGTTGGGGCACAGCTGGAAGGGTGTCCCTAAGAAGGCACATCTGCTGTCTCATTTCTTCTCGGGCCCCCACCTGAGGGCTGGCCAGGGCCCCTGAGGTCTGTGTGTCCCCATCAGCTGCAGGTGCTGTGTCCCACCCAGTGGCTGGGCCGCCTGCCTCCTGGCCACGTCCTCACCCCAGCCGCCCCTCTGCCCACCCTGGCCTGGTCCAGTTGTAGCTCTGCCTGTCCCCACCCTCCCCTTGCCCTGAAGATGAGGCCTAGAAAAATGACCGGCCTCCACCCCAACCTGAGGCGCTGTCCCCCCTCAATCCAGCCGGGGGGTCCCGGGTTCCTCAGAGCAGCATGAAGCCCCATCTCACCCCTCAGCCTCTGCCGCTCCCACCCCTGCAGTCAGCCCCCCAGACTGCTCTGGAAGCTACTAAGGTCTGTGAGGGGAGACGGAGAGGACAGGTGACAGCCCAGGTTCCCACCATGTGCTCCTGTGTTAAGGCCTCAGGAATGACAGGTCCGCCTGGGTTTTCTCAGGACCTGACCTCCTGCCCAGTGCGGGGTCCTCCCGGGAGCCAGCTCGGCCTCCTGGGGGGTGGGCTGCAGGCCTCCGGACAGCGCTTCCCTGGGCACTGGGCCGGGAGGGCGGCCCCTCGCAGCCCTGCCTGCCTCCCCTCCCCTCGCCCCGGCCATTTCCCCTCCAGATCCGCCCCCCACAGCCCTGCCCCTCCTCAGGGAAGGGCAACCTCCCCTATTGTCTGTCCCACAAAACCCCGGCCATTTCCCCGGGGTGGCCAGGCTGGGGAAGGAGCTGCAGGCCCACTTGGCTGGCACGTGACTTGGGGGTGCAGGGCCCTGGGAGGTCCCCCGTCCTCTGTCTAATTTAGAAATGGATAATGAGCCAGCTCCCCGCAGAGAAGCACTGCCACCTGCCCCGGTTTCCAGGCTGCCTCCTGTCCCTCAAGGAGGAGCCTCAGTGACCTGGTTTGCCCACCCCCCACCCCCACCCCTGGAGAGGGCGGCTCAGGCCCAGGTCCAGGCAGTGAGTGGGGCAGGGGACCACCAGCCGTGGCACCAGGAGGGTGACTGGGCAGGCTGCCCCATGGTGTGCTGGAGGGGCCTGGCCCTGCTGACTGCAGACCTTGTTTCATGGGGGAGGCGAGGACACGTGATCCAGTCCCCTCCGGGCGGTGTAGAGGGGCCCGTGGGCGGGCGGAGAAGTTGGTAAGGCTTCATGGAGAAGGGGGGCTGAGCTGGCCGCTTGGGGGCAGGGCCGGAGGAGGGGCACGGTGGGCGGGGCCGGCAGACCCGGGCTGGTGGTGCTGGGCAGCTGATGGCTTTGGCAGTGGCGGCTCGCGCGGGGGTCCGCACCCAGTGGGCCCCCAGGTTCCACAAATGTGGGGAAGTCCCCACCTGTCCCAGCCAGGCCCAGCCACCAATTCTGGCCCCATGCAGGCGGGAGAGAGAGGCAGGAGGGCCCCTCACTGACCCCGAGGACGAAGGGGCTACCACACACGTGGCCCGTGTGCCAGCCCCTCAGAGCAGGAGCCCCCGCGAGTCCGGGTGCGAGCCCTTGCACGCCCTCCCCAGACAGGGGTCCTCGCAGATGCGGCTGGACAGGCAACCCGCGGCGGGCGGTTTTCCTGAACCGCGGGGCAAACGGTGCTTCGGCTCTGCTCCTAGCGCATCTGCTGCGCAGGGGACCCGGCTCCAAACCCGCGTTGGGGCCGAAGCTTCCAGGGGCTCCCTGCCCCTGGTACCCCTGCGCAGGCCTCACCCTTCAAAGGCCGGCACTGCGTGGACACCCAGACCCCCGGCAGCCTGCGACGGCCAAGGGGAGGCAGCGAGGCCGCTGAAGGCTGCGTGTGGCTGCAGCGCGCGGGGGGCTCACAGAGCTGCCCCGAGGAGGGTCCCACCGGAAGCAGGTGCCGCGCAAGGGGCAGGGAGCCCACTGAGTCCCAGGTCCAGGCGGGAGGCGGGCGCGGGCGGTACCGGGGCCCCTCAGAGGAGTTGGGCACAAACCCCTCGTGCCAGGGAAACAGGCCCCAGGGCCGCGTCCTAGACCCCAGGACCTGGAACCCCACTGCGCGCAGGAAAGTGAGTTCGGGTGGTAGGTGCGCACTGAGGCTGACAATCCACGTGGGTGGAGGTCGCCCCAAGGGTCCTCCCAGGGGAGGAGGGCGGGGGGAGCGTTCAGAGGGCGACGGGACCCAGAGGCGGGTTCCGAGAGGCCCCGCCGGCTGGAAGAGAAGGGGCCACACGCCGGGGCCGGCGTCGGGCTCCTGACCACACGTCCATGTTCCGCATCCGCCCGGCGGCGTCCGCGCAGCAAGTCCGGGTGCCGGTCGGGCTGGTGAGGGTCCTGCAGATGCCCGGCGCGCCGGCGGGGCTGAGAGACCAGGCGGTCAGCCTGCGAGGCCGGGACAGCGCGGCGGGCCGCACGGGAGGGAGGCGCGGGTCTGCGCTGTGGCCTCGAGCGGGCGGGGGCGGCCGGGCAGCGCACCCTCCCTCCCCGCGTGCGGCCCGGCGGCCACGCGTCCTGCGGCCCGAGCTGCGCCACGGCTAGAGCGGCGGGGGCTCGGGTTCGAGTCCAGGCGGCGCGCTGACCGTGGCGACCGGCGGCCTGGAAGGGGCGGGGCGGGGCGGGACGCTGACCCCTGCAGCCACTGCGGGCGGACGGACCGACGGACGGACAGATCGCGGCCCGCAGACCGCGGCGCGGGGGGGCCCCACGGCGCTTGGGGAGGGGGCCTCAGCGGAGGTCCCAGAGGCTGCCTCCGGGGGCCACTCGCTGTCTCCTTCCAAGTCCCACGGCTTCCGCAGCAGCACCGCGGGGCGCGGTGCCGGGGGTTCCGGGCCTTGGCGGGCGCGGGGCGAGGCGCGGGTGCGGCGGGGCTCCCGGGTCCCGGGGTTGCGGCGCCGCCCGGTGCGCGCAGGCCGCCCTCTGCTGGCCGGAGTGGGTACTGCAGCAGCCCCGCTTCGCGCTGCGCCACGCGACCCACCCGGCGGGTCCGGCCGGAGACCGGGGCACGGCCTGCAGGGGTCCCCGCCGATGCCGCCCTCAGGAAGTGAGCAGGACAGGAGCCACGTTCCCGTCCACCCCCAGGGGCGGAGGCTCCCGCCACGGCCTTTTCCAGGGTCGGCCCTGGGCGGGGGTCCGTGGGGCTGAGGTTAAGGTGGGGGTCCCTTCTGGGTGGACAGATTCTCCGACGCGGGGTCCAGTTCTTAGCTCTTCTGATGGCAGACGGGCCCACACCACACGCTAGAGGGGTCCTGGGGACCCCACCGGGCTGCGGCGGACGCGCTCTTTTCACCGCCCACTGGAAGTCGCGCGTGGATACCCTGGGCCCTGCGGCGGGCTCACCAGACCCTGAGCGGGGTTGGAAATGTCCCCCGTGGCCCCAGCCTTGCCTGCCGCCCAGGGCTGGGGTGGGGCTCGAACCAGGAGCCCATCAGCTCCTGGACCCATGGTTCCCCAAGGTGGGGGGGTGGGCAGGGGGCGGCACCCTGACCCGGAGTCCTGGGTATGCCCAGGTGGCCTGGGGGTGAGGGGCTGCCTGTGGGTTCCCCAGATACTACGCAGGGTGGTCTGTAACCACTGGGGTCTCCCCACTTCCGTCCGCCAGCTCCCAGCCTCATGCCTCCCTGGCCCACCCCACTTCCAGCTCTGGGGAGACCGGGGTGCCGGGGGTGCCGGGGGTGCCAGGGGTGGGGGGGTAGCTCAGGCTGCAGCAGGGAAGCATGTGCCCGCGGGAAATGTGCCCCAGCTGGAGCTCAGGGTCACCCTGGGAGATGTTCCCTGGCTGGGGAGCTCAGGGTCACCCGGACGGGCTGTCACCTGTTCCCCTTCTGTTGCAGGAAGAGTCCCCTCGCTCTGCACTTGGAGTCTCTGGCAACAGTGTGGGGAGGGGGCTCTGAGAACTGGGGGGCTGGGGTCCCTGACAGGGGACACACAGGACAGGCGCGTTATCGGAGCTCTGAGTCCAGGGCCGGGGAGGCTGTCGGCCCAGCCAGGTCTCCGCCAGGACCTGGGCACCGGCAGCCTCACCGTGCACATGCTCCCCCTGTGCCCCATGCTTCCTCTGCAGGACCCCACGTCTCCGTGAGCCTCCACCCGCAGACAGCCCTGCTGTGGGGGGCTGTGACTTCCCAGGGGGCAGCCAGAGACACCCATGATCGGCACCCCGCTGCTCAATCTCCCCTGAACGCCCTCACCTGTTCCTTCCAGCCGCCTGGCCCCAGTACCCAGATCCACTCCCCCCCCCCCCAGCACAGAAAGACCTGCCTTCACCCAGGTGAACCCCAACTCGCCTCCTCTCTGCTCCCAGACACAGTGAGGGCGGCCGGGGAGCAAGCGTTCAACACCCGAACTTGCCTGCGTCGGAGACCCCTTCCCAGGCCCTGGAGGTCAGCTGTGGCCATTGTCCGGGCCCGGGGACCACAGGCAGGGCCGCGAGGATGGACTGCAGGTGTTTCGGGGGACTCGGCCACCTGCCTCCTGTTCCAGCCTGAGGCCACCCCTCCAAACTGCCCGTGCAGGGCTGGTGCCTGGGTCTCGAGTCCACAAAGGGGAACAGAGCAAGAGCAGGGACCCCGTGACCTTTGCAGGAGGGGAACATGGTCCCTGCACTCAGGAGGGGAACTGAGGCATGAGCCGTGGGTCCTTACCCAGCCCAGGGTGACCCGCTTGGACGGGGCCAGGTGGAGTCTGGCACCTCAGTCCCCTCCTTTCTAGGAGCCGCCGGTGACTCATGAGCTCTGGGCAGCTGTGCCTTGGGGGCCGCAGTCCTGGGGGTGCTGGAAATGGCCAGGGTCTCCGAACGTTCTCCTGACAGGGCCCAGCCAACTCCCCAACCGCAGGTGGGGCCTGGGCCGTGGGGACCTGGCGGGAGGGGACCAGGAGCAGTACAGGGCCTTCAGGGGAGCAAGAAAGGTGTGGGTGTCCCGGGAGATTGTGAGTGTCCCAGGGAGACTATGGGTGCCCCAGGGAGACTGGGTGTCTGGGTGCAGCATGGGTACCCCAGGGAGAGTGTGGGTGCCCCAGGGAGACTGTATGCAGTGTGGGTGCCCCAGGGAGACTGTGGGTGCCTGGGGACAGCAGGGGCGGGCTCAGTGTGCACCAGGGGCGGGGTGACTCCCCGCGGGAGAGGCTGCAGGCGGCGCGGCCAGCAGAGGGCGCCCACGCCCCTCCTTGGCGGAGCCGGGCGGGCGGGCGGCGGCGAGACTGGGGTGCCCGGCGCACCTGCGCGCCTCCCGCGGGACCCCGACGGCTGCGGCTCCCGCTTCCAGGGACCGGCGACCAGGAACTCCCGTCGCCGCCCCGAAGCTAAGGGCTCCTACGGGCCCCCTGGTCGACGCTGTCCCTTTGGGCTCAGGGTTTCAGCTCCGAGGGCCCAGCGCCCACGTCCCCGGGCAGGAGGGGCGCCTCGTCCCCGGGCCTGCCTGCCCCTGCCCGCACCCGTCCCCGCCGGCTCAGCATCCTGACTCCCGGGGCCCAGCTCCCCTCCTGGGTCCTGGGCGAAGCGCGGCCTCACTGGGCGCTGCTGGTCCCCCACGTCTCCCGCGACGCCGCCGTGAGCGCTCCAAGCCGTGGGCGGGGGCTCGGAAGTCGGGGTGCGCCCAGGTCCGGGCGGCCAGCGGCCGAGGCCGCTCAGCGGACACGCTCTGCTCCGCCTCCCGCGGCCTGGTGGCCAGTCTGCGTCCTCGTTGCGGTCTGGGCCCTGGGACGGCGAAAGTGGGTGCCACGCCAGGTCCGGGTTGACGTGGGGCGACAACTCCGTGGCGTCCGAGTGGCCAGTCCCCCCTCCGTATCACCAAAGACCGGCCTGAACTGAACGCCCGTCGCACAGCCAGACGGCCGCTCCGCCCGCGGGGCACCCCCCTTCCTGCCCAGCCGCAGAGGCCGGGCTCCCTCAATGCCCCCGACTTTCAGAGCCCCCCTCTCTCCGGAGTCCACAGAGGGTGCTGACTGGCCGGGCCCTGGGTGGTGGGGACCTCCGCTCGGGGAGGGGCCTGAGGAAGGTGTGGGCCCCACCCTTCCCCAACCACCTCGTGGGTCTGCCGAGGGGCTGGGCGTCTTTTGCCGGGACCACCGGCCTCGCCCTGCGGGCCCGCGGGCTGGGATGGCCCAGCTGAGGGGCAGCCTGGGTCTGGGGTCTCAGCCGCGGATCCTCCTGGCACCTGGGAGGGGCCGGCCTCTCCTGCCCCAGGTGCCCCGCAGGCCAGTGCACCTCACAAGTCATGTTTCTTCCGCGGCACCGGAAACAATGCTCTTGTTTCCAAAGGCTGACTGTTCTGTGGCCTGAGCCCAGCCGCTTTCTAGAGGGTCCGCACGGTGGGGCCCGCAGCCCCATGGAGTGGGGTGGGCTGTGCTCTCCCGGCTGCAGCCGCAGCCCCCCCACTGCACCCTGGCTGGCCCCACCTGCACACATGTCACCCCACAGCTGGGTCTTATGGATTTGGGGGTCCTTTGACACCGACCTGCCTTGTATGGAGACAAGGCCTCTGGGCAACTAGGGTGGCACCCCCAGACCCCCTGCTGCCTTGGGGGGCCTTCCTCATGCACTGCAGGAGGGCAGACGGGACATCCCACAGCTGTCCCCCCGTCCCTGTGTCCCTGCACTGCTCCCCATTTCTCCCCAGATGGAAGCGTCACTTTGTGTTTTCACTTTTTCTACAGAGAGCTTTAGTTCATGAAAATGTATAATTTGCCCTGGCTGGTGGCTCCGTGGATAAGGCACCGGCCTGCAAACCCAAAGGTCGCGGGTTCGATTCCCAGCCAGGGCACATGACCAGGTTACAAGCCAGGTCTCCCGCCAGGTCCGTCGCTGGAGGCAGGTGAAAGGCAACCACACATGGATGTTTCTCTCCCTCTGCGTCCCTCCCAGCCCTTCTCCCTGAAAATAATAAATAAAATCACTTTCTTAAATGTATAATTTATTTTTAAAATGGGCAGTTTAAAACAAGTCTTCCCAGAGGGCTCTGGGGCCCTGGGCTGCACAGAGCAGGGCTGGCAGGGCAGGGGAACCCCCTGGTGGAGCTGAGTTTGAGGCAGGGGCCTACCCTGCTTCTCAGGGGGTCCCCTTCCTTCCTGCGGTGCAGTAGTTCCCACTTCCGAGCAGAGCGAACGGCGTTGGGCCTTTCCGGGCTGGGCCGGCCGGGTGGTTGGTATCGGCCGACCCTCCCTGCGTGAGCAGAGCTGCCACCGGGGTTGTGTTTCAGTCTAGGAATTGGGCCGTTTGCTTCTGCCTCTGCTGCGGACGGGCCATCAGCCTTCCCCACAGACCGGGCCTCCCCGCCCTGCCCTGCGCTGACCTCAGTGGCTAGAGTCCTGCCAGGGGGCCTGAGGCCCCTGGGAGTTGCTGAGGAGGGTCCAGTGCCAGGAGGCTTCCCTGGGGTCGGGGCCCCCCGCCCCTCGCTGCCCCTCCCTGAGTGCAGAGCACCAGGGCCCCCCCAAAGGCAGACTCATCTGCGCATTCCTGAACCTAAGACCCACCTGTTGGCACAGGCCAGCCAGGGGCAGCAGCTCCCAGAACCGGCTTTTCCGGCAGCCCCACATCCCTGGCCTCGCCCAGAGGTGCGGGTGGGGTTGGAGGGGGAGGAAGGTGGGGCCTCCAAGGAGAAGAGGCTTCTCCTGGTCTGGTCCAGGCCTGGCTGAGGACTCCCAGTGGTTCTTGTCCGAGTCTGTGTGAGAGCCGGGCCGTCTGGTGCCGGTCACCCTAGTGCCCTGGGTCCTAGTGTGGTCTGGAGGGGCCACCGGCAGATGGAAGGTGGAGGGGCCAGAGAGGGAGGGTGTGGAGCGGGGGGGGGCCACAGGGCCCCTGGGCTGTTGGCTGGGCTCCATGATCACAAGGGCCACTCTTGTCCCCAGCTGACCAAGTGCACACGCATGTGCGAGTCCATGCACACACAAACTCCACCTGGCCCAGGCAGTGGGGGCCAGCTCTGCCCTCTCAGGGCCCCTGGCACCCACTCTCCCGGGGCCCTTCTGGGCGTAGTCCTCAGGCCCCAGGCCAGCTGGTGAACCCCAGGTCAGCTGGTGACCCCCAGGCCAGCTGGTGACCCCCAGGCCAGCTGGTGACCCCTAGGCCAGCTGGTGACCCCCAGGCCAGCTGGTGACCCCTAGGCCAGCTGGTGACCCCTAGGCCAGCTGGTGAACCCCAGGCCAGCTGGTGAACCCCAGGTCAGCTGGTGAACCCCAGGTCCACTTCCACTCACCAGCTGCTGCTCCAAATCCCCAGGGGGGAGATGCTCCCACAGCTCCCCTCAGGTAGGACGCTGGGCTTCAGGGGACCCCCACCCCTCACCCCTGCCCTGGGGCCCCTCTAGGCTCCGTGTCCCGAAGGTGCTTCCCACAGGCTGACTTGCAGACCAGGCGGCCAGGCTCAGGGACAGGGGTCCTCTCCATGCCCAGGCTGGGCCCCCGCCCCAGGCCCGCTCTCCCGAGTCCCCGTCTCTCTGCGGCCCCTCCTGGGCCCTTCTGAAGTCCCCTGTCTCTCCCGTTTGAGGCGGCAAGGGGCTGAGGCCACCCCAGCCGGCCAGGGAGGGGCCCTGCCCAGGCCTCCTTGTTTCCAGAATGTTCTGCACCTGAGACTTCCTCATCATTGGACCCAGGATGGAGCCTTGAGCAGCACCTCCCCACCCCAGCCAGGCTCCTTCCTGGGAGGGGCAGCACCCAGAAGCCGCTGAGCTGACCCTGGGGGTCCCACCCGCCTGGCCCTGGGGGTCCCACCGTCCCTGGCTGCCAGGGCTTTAACCTCCCCAACCTGTGAGCCCACTCAGGCCGGGGAGGGCGCAGAAGGGGCCGGAGAGGGGGGGAGACCAGCTGGCCTCCTAGGGTGGGTCGGATCCGAGAGTCTCAGGACCAGTGGCTGCCCTGGGGGCACCGGGCTGTCTGTCCCCTCCGGCAACCTTGCCCAGGACCGGGTCACAGGGGTCACAGGGGTCACAGCTGGAGCCTCCACCTGGGGCCTCGGGGAGGTCGCTGGAGCCTCCCTCGCCCGCAGCTGGGGGAGCCCAGGGCCCACTCTGGGCCACTCCCTCGCCCTGACCCCCATGGGGCTCAGCAGCTCCTGTGCAGGAGCCCCCAGGCCTGCAGAGTGAGGACACCCCTCCCCCGACCACAGTGGCCACCAGGCCCAGCACCGCCCCGCACCCCCAGTATTAGCTTAGAGGGGAGATTGTTTTTATTTAAAACGCTAGCTGTAAAGCTGCATGTTTTACCTTTTTTATTTGTCTCTTGGGCAGACATGTTCCATGAGGCAAAGACTCAAGCCTGTACATGGGCCTGGCGTGCGTCTCTCTGGAGGGCTGACTGCCCCATGGGCAGCTCCTAGGACCAAATGGGGTCCACAGGACTGACGGGGGGAGGTTTCGGGGGTGCTCCTTGCCTCCCAGGTGCCCCGGCAGCCTGAGGCTGCACCTCTCCTGGATGCAGAGCCCCTGAGAGAGATGCCAGCCCCCTGCTGCGGTCCCGGAGCGGGGAAGGGCCGCAGGCCCAGGTGCACCCCTGTGGGCCCGCACTGAGGGGGCCCCGTCCTTGGCACTGCCTGGAAGCCAGCACCCCCGGGGATGCCCCTGAGCCTGCAGCATCTCCAGAAGCAGGGCCGCCCCAGCTCCTGGGTCTCCCAGCTGAGCTCTGCCCACCCACAAGCTGCAGGCAGGCCCGGTGGTCCGATACCTGAGTTGGCTGCAGCCCCCAGGGGACCGGGCACACCTGCCTCTCCTTCACCCTGGGCCCGGAACTGCACGGCGAAGGGTGGCCTCGTGCGGCCCTGACGGAGGGGCGGGGGAGGGGTAGATGGGGCTCCAGGGTGACCTGCCTCCCCCACCAAGGTGACCCAGGGCACTTGCGCTCTCCCAGGGGCGAGGCCAGGAGCCCAGGAGACGTCCTCATGGAAAGGCCAGCTGGGTGGGCCGGGGGGCTGCCGGAAGCTGAAGGCCCCCACCTCGGGCTGCTTCCGCTGAGAACCATCCCGGCCTCGCCCTCTGACCCCGCCCGGTGCCCTGGGCTGGCTGGCCCGCGGGTTTGCTCCCACGGGGGTGCTGAAGGCTCAGGGCTCAGCCAGGGCTGCGTCGCTGCGCCAGCCACGCCCACGGACACGGCCAGATGGGCGCCAGGAGGCAGAGGGGGCTGAGCCCCGGCACAGAGACACCCACCGCACCCACCCACACGCGGACCCCTCGCAGACACAGCCCTCCCGGTCCTGCCGCACCAGCCGCAGCCCCGCCCTCCCCCACGGGCTGCGGGCGGCCGCGTGGTTTCCTAGGAAACGCTGTCACCATGCAGCGCCACAGCCTCAGGGGCCGCAAGTGCTGGACAAGCCCCCAGAGCCTGGGGCGTGGGCGGGGGGCTGGATACAGGGAGGTGCGGGGCCTGTGTGGGCCAGGGGCTTGGGGGGGACAGGCCCTGAAGCCCCCCCGGACAGGCTCTGAGGCCCCAGGTCCATAAATGGGGGAGGAGGCGCCTCCCCACCCCCACCTCCCACTCTTCTCCAGCTGAACGTGGGCAGCTCTGCGGCGGTGCCCCCCGTGGGCCCCCGTGGGCCCTGGAGTCGGAGCTGGGGTGCAGGTGAGGGCGGGAGCCTCTGCCCCACCCCAGGGCTGTCCTGGGCCTCGGCTTCGCAAGACCAGGACCACCCCCCAGACCCCGGGCACCAGAGCCCCTTGCCCTCCACGCCCCTTGGGGGTGGACCCAGGAGTCCACAGTCAGGAGCCGGCGGGGCCTGGAGGGTGAGGGTCCCGGCCGTGCCCTGAAGGTGCAGAGGGAGGGAGCTGCTCCCCAGACTTGGCTGCAGGGCTCCACCCTGGGGGGCTGGGGCCTCGCCTGGGGGCACCCACCCTGGCTTCCAGCCGAGGTCACGGAGGGTCCCAGGTCGGAGCCCCCCAGCTTCCTGATCCACGTGGGAGCATCAAGGCCTCGCAGAACAGCGACTGCAGCAATTCGTCCAGGTGCTGCCCCCCGAAGCCAGACCTGGTGCTGGGCCTCGCTGCAGAGCTGCGAACCCCACATTCAAACCCAGGGTGTCTGCCCACTGGGAGGCGGGTGGCCAGGGAGACTGCGGACCCTGCGTGCCCCCAGGAGGGGGGAGAGGGAGGGAGGGGCTGGGGACGGGCCAGGGCCTGGGAAGCAGGTCAGGTGAGGGGCAGAACATGGGGTGAGGCGGGGCAGGGGGGCTGGAGGGGCCGGGCCCAGCCGAGCCTGGCACGGCGCCCACCCCTCGGGGCCCACGGGGAGCCGGGAGCTGCTGCCCTGGCGCTGATGGTGAGGAGGGATGTGCCGGGGGTGCGCTGCAGCCCCCCAGCTCTGGGGTCACCGCCAGCCATTGAAGTGCAAGCCTCACGTCCCTGTGAGGTGTGTTAGCTCATCACGCTCCCTCCAGCGAGGCTGATCCACCTCTCGAACTGTGGGCTCCAGGGGCCAGGAATTCTGGGGACTGGCGGGCAGCCTGCTGAGGCCTGGGACCGGGTTCCATCCCCGCCGGGGCTCCTGCATCGGGGGTCCGGGAACCTGGACGGGAACCAGGGATCCTTTCAGTGAGAAACTGGCCTCTCAGGGGGTTGTGACCTCCCCCACGTCCTGGAGGTGGGGGGCCAGGGGAGGCAGCAGGACCAACAGCCTGCAACGGGGGGCTGGGGTCAGGTCGCCGTCCTGAGCGGCTGAGTGGACAGCAGTTCCCCTTCCCCCGCCCTGTGCTGCCCCCACCCACCGTGGCCCCCACCCTCCCGCAGACCTTCATCCGGGACCCACCCCTGCTCAGCCCTCCCCGTCCTCCCAGCCCCAGGACCCAGGTGCCCTCCCCCTGTCCCTCCTGGCTGCCGCCTGGGCTCCCCGGGGCCCAGCTCACACCCTATCCCAGGCCCTGCAGGCGTCACCCCCATAGGGGCTGGAGGTTCGTGCCCCCAACCCCACGGCTGCAGCACAACCCCCGTGTGAAGGTGTCTGGAGAGGGGCCTCTGGGGTGATTAGGGTTGGGTGAGGTCATGGGGGCGGGACCCCACGGTGTGTCAGGGTCCTGGTTTGAAGGCGCCCTCGCCAGCACCTCGGCCTTGGCCTTCCAGCTTCCGGAGGTGGGGTGAAGCTCATGTCCGGGGGACTTTGCTATGAACCCGAGACGCCCACCACCCCACACCTATCCTCACCCCTCCCCCAGGACACGGGCCCAGACCTAAGACTCGGCGACCTTGGCCACAAAAGAAGTCACTGTCCCCTGTTCCCCCAAGGGGGCTCTTAGGGTCCCACCCCCAGCGACACCTAGGAGGGAGGGGGGCCCCAGCTCCCTGCCTCCGGCCGAGGTCAGCAGTGCCCCTCACCTGCCCGGCAGGTCCACAAAAGCTTGGGCCCAAGGGGCTAGCAGCCCTGTCAGAGGCCCAGGGCCTCACCCGGCCCTGCCTGATCTGGTGGCAGAGGTGGGAAGGCCAATGGGTGTGAGGCCAGGCTAAAAATACACAGCTGCTGCCAGGGTGCTCCTGGGAGGGCGGGACTGGCCGGCCGCGGCGTCTCGCTGACGCAGGGCCCGCATGCTGGCTGTGCAGGGCGGGCGCCACGGGCCTCCCACCCTAGAGGGGCCGAGGAGCCGGGGAAGGCGGGGAAGCCGTCGGTCTGCGCAGAGCCCCGGGGAGACCACCCCGTCCCGGGCCCATGTCCAGCTCCCGAAGCCTCAGGTTTCTGGGTGCTGCAGGGCATGAGCCAGTGACCCGTCTCAGCAGAGGGTGGCCACCAGGGGGTCAGGGTCAGGGCCCATCCAGGCTGGCTGACCGCTCCTCCCACCACGTTCCAGAGGGCGGGGAGGCCGCTGGACATGCCTGGGTGGGAAGGGGGCGGGGGAGCCCCAAGGGTGGGAGCCCTTCTGTATTTCACTCATTTCCTACCTCCAGCAGGGGCTCCTTTTCGGTGAGACCCCCAGCAAAGGGCGGTGCTCTGCAGGCCGCAGCTGGGGTGCCGCACCCCCAGGCAGGGTCAGGGTCCTAACCTCGGCGGGGGCAGGGGGCAGGAACCAGCCATGAGGCCCCGAGGCCTCACCCCCCCCCCGCTGTGGACCCAGCGCTGTGGGCACGGGTGGGTCACGGGGAGCTGTCCCCCCCATGCCCGGGAACAGGAGGTCCGGGCGCGACTCCTCACCGTGGCCCTGGCCAGGGGTGGCTCCGTGGGGTGCAGGCCCACCCACCATCTCTGCCCACTTGGCGCCTGCCAGGTGCTTCCGCCTCCCCAGTGTCCAGGTGCCCACCCGGCCACACGCCCTGCCTGGCAGGTCAGACCCCAGGCCCCTGCGAGCTGGTGGGAGGGGAGGGGGTGCTGGCGAGCAGGCCCTGAGGAGTGGGGCCAGGAATGTGAGTCGGCCAGGCCCAGGCGGCGACTCCCTGGGCCCAGGTCCCCCACCCCCGGCCTAGATGGGGCAGGGTCGCCTCTGCCCTGGGACCGTCGCAGGCCCTGCCCTGTCCCCATGGCGAGGAAGGGGCTGAGGAGACCCGGGAAGGGTCCCACACGTGTCACCGGGGTGGGTGGGGAGAGCAGACCCCTGGTGCTCGTCCCTGCGCTGAGCCCAAGGAGGGCGGAGAGGTGGGGGGGGCTCCACCAGCCTGCGTGGGTCTGGGGGCTTCTGGCCACGGGGGAGGGACGGGAACGAAGGGACAGCTCTGCTGGCCAGCGAGGGGCACCCGCAGCACACGCTCCCTGGAGGCACCTGGGGTGTTGCGAGCTCTCCCCACCCTTTCCCCGACAAAGCCCTGCTGACTCTTGGGGTCAGAGGGCAGGACACCCAGCGGGACCCCGCCCCGAGGGGACGCGACGCTGGAGGCCCCTGAGGGCCATGGGGTCCGAGGGCGGGCGAGGAGGTGGCCTCCCGTGGCAGCTGCTCTTGAGGAGGTGACCCTGAATCTCCTGCGGCCATACGCTCGCCCCCCAAGGCCCATTGAGGGTCAGAGCCCCCTGCAGGAGGGGCGGGGGGGGACCACCTGGGGGAGGGAGGGCCCAGCGCAGGAAGGTCCCAGGATGTAGCCGTCCCAGCCCCTGCTGCCCCGCTCTGCCCCAGGACAACACCGCCCTGAGCAGAAGCCCCTCCCGCCAGGCCCCTGTGTCCCCGACAGAGGCACCTGCTCCACCCCCTTCAGGGCGCAGGGGCACCGGCAGGAGCTCATGCCCGAGGGAGGCCCCCAGCTTCCCGCACCATGGTGCTGGGTCCTCTCTGGAGGGGCGGCTGGGTAGGGGAAGGAGCAGAGTGCTAACGTCACCCTGGCACCCAGATGTCACCAGGGGGTGGGGGGCCACCAGCCCAGGGGTGGGGTCCTGCTTGCTGGTTCCCAGGGTGAATGGCAACCACACAGACAAACAGGGGTGAATCCTGTGACATTAAACTGACATGAAAGTGTGATTACTTTGCTGCCGAAAGAAATAGTCAGAAAGCCCTAAAAAAAGAAAAGAGAAGCTGCCTGTCCCTGAGCACCCAGGGTCGTGTCTCTGGTGGGGGCAGGGCGGGCGGGAAGCTGGGGGCTCCTGCAGGAACAGCGGGACTCTGGGGGGTCCCTGCATTCCCCTCGCACCAAACAAAGACACAGAGGAGCTCAAGTTCTTCTTCCTTATTGGGCTTTAAAGTGACAAGAAGGGAAAGGGACACCGTGTCACAGCAGCAGAGCAAAGTGTTTCCCTTTCCACGGCGGAGTCTGTTTTCCAAGACACTCACACCACCCCCTTCCCGGCGCCTCCTGGCACCTCAGGGACAGGGTGGCGGGAGGCCGGGGCGGGGCTCCGCGGCCCCAGGCTCTGAGGTGGGCAGGACGGGGGGCCCAGCTGGCCCAGCACACAGGGAGCCCTGGCCCGTCCCGCCTGCCCGAGGGCAGCCCTTTCCAGGGACACGTCCGTCCAGTCCGGAGAACAAATACGCTCTGCGGCCGGGACCCGGGGCTCCGGGCTCCGTTCTTCCAGCCAGACTCGCCGCCCCTCCCGGAGCCGGGGCCACGCTGACCTCCGCAGGCCGGGCACGCAGGTCCCTCGGGCGTGGAGGACGGAGGCCGCCCCACAGCCGGACGCTCCGCGGCAGCCTTGCCCTCGTCATCAGTGACCTTGCGGGAAGCAGAAAGGGCAGAGGTTACCACAGGGTCGTGTACGGGGTACAGGTCCCTTGGGGTCTAAGCACCAGGCTGAGCATCACCAGGGGTCCCCCTGGCCTCCCCAGGTGCCCCTGGCCAGGTGAGAGATGCCTGCAGCTCCTGGCCTGGGAAGGGACCCCTGAGCCCATGCCACCCACCAGCGGCCTGAGCCGTCCGGGGAGATGCTGGTCCTGGGGGCTTGACGGCCTGGGCTTCAGGACCTGCCCCGGGGCCCGCGGCCCAGGGGGGTCCACAGGGGTGGCCACCCCTGCTGCCCTGGGGTGCCCAGCTGCTGGAGGCCCTGCCTCACGGTTCAGAGGGGCCCCGGGTGTGACTGTGAGGTGCTGTGACCGACACGGTCCCCAGCCCGGAGGTCCCACCCTCCAAGTGCACCCTCCTCCTGGCCTGGGGAGGCCCACGTGTCCCCACCTCCACCGGACCCCCAGGCCCCGGACGGCCCCCCTGTAGCAGGCAGGCCTGGCGGCCATGCAGACAACCCAGCCCAGTCCCGGCCACTTCCCCAAAGAACGCTGCCTGGCGCGCAGCCGGGAAGGGCAACCTCCACGGGGCTCTCCACCCCCGCCGCTCGGGCAGGTCTGCGAGGCCCGTGTGACCCAGGCGGTTCCTGGAGGCAGAGGACGCAGGGGAGGCAGGGGAGGCAGGGGCCCAGGAAGCAGGAAGCGGGGAGGGAGAGGCCAGCTGGGAGGGATCCAGCGGCAGGGTGGGAGGGCCCAGGCCTCGGCCCACCCTGTGACCCTGGCGGACTCCAGGGGCCGCACACATCCTCGGGGTCCCGGCCCAGCCTCAAGGCGGCAGCTGCTTCCGATGGGCCCTCTGGGAAGCCGAGAGCTGCCACCGCGACCTCCGGGCTGTCCTGAGGCCTCTGCTGGGCAGGACCTCGAGGGCCGGCTGTGTCCCGCCTGCGCCTGGGGGGCGGGGTGGCCACCCGTCAGCCCTCCTGGCGCCTTGGCCGGCGAGGAGCCAGGTGGACCCCTGGGGACCACCGCCCGGGAGCACAAAGACCATGAGAAAGAACAAGCCAGCTTCAGACACCACAGTTTGGGGAAGTTTGTTCACACAGTGACCATAAGCCGAAACCTCGCTGTCGGCAGCTGGGAGAGATGTCAACCCCGCGATCAGGCTGCAACAGAAGCCGCCGTCCCCTCTGCAGAGAACAGACCTGGACACGTGATCGTAAGGACCTCCGTGGACAGGACGCAACGTTGCCGGCGACCCGGAGCCCTGCCGCGCGCACGGAGGGGCTCGGGTTGGAACAGGCGGCCTTCCCTGCCACGGGGGGGGGGGGCACGCCCACGACGCCCAGGTGGGGGGTGGGCGAGGGGCCGCAGAACTAGCGGGGGTGGGAACACGGAGACACGCTCCCTCCCTCGTCCCTTCCAAGCTTGAGCCCGGTGAGCATTCCGAGGGAAGCGCTCCCGGTAGGAGACATCTTCCTGCCAGGTACAGCGTCAAACAAGGGTCCCAGCCTTCCTTTCCCCCCCGAATAAAGTCCGCAGTGACGCGCAGACCCCCCGAATACCCTCCACCGGCTCAGCGGCGGCCCAGCGCGGAGGGGACAGAACCCCGGCCGGTCCCGGGCCCCCCACGCCGGCCTGCACGGCCACTGAGACTGGCGGGGGCCCCGGGTGGGAGTGGAGGCCCACAGGGACGACCTCCGTGGCCTGGCCCTGGCGGGGGCCCCGGGAGGTGTGCGTGGGAGAGGCAAAGCACGGGTCCCCCGAGAGAGACCCTCCCCTGGGAGGCAGCTGCCTGCGGGACAGGGCGGACGCGGACGCCGGGGGCGGCTCCGCCGGGAGGCACAGCAACTGTCAGCCGGGAAGCACCCGAGGGCAGGGTTCCGGGCCAGGTGGAGGCTGTGACTCAGGGTCCCCGAGGTACCGCCCTCAGCCCCACAGCCCCATGTCAGGGCCCTGGGAAGCATGAGCAGGCAGCGCTGCAGGGCCTGGCGGAGGGCGGCTCCAGTCCCGCGGGGGCAGGGACTGCGAGAGCCCCACAGCCTTGCCTGGGAGGGGTGGGCTGTGCCGTCCACGGACAGCACGGACCCCGGCCCGTCACGCAACAGCGCTCCTGCCCAACCACGTCCCGCCGACCTTCCTCACGTGGGAAAGCAGTGGTGACAGCACTCTGATCCTTGGGAGGGTGACAAATGTCCAGGCAGGAGCCACAGGATAAGAGCCATGCTGGCAGGGGTCCTGGCCGCCCCATCTCCGTGGCTCCCCGTGCCCTCTGGGGGTCCCTCCCACCCTCCCTGATGGCCAGGGGCTGCAGGCGAGGCCACTGGGGTCGCTGCCAGGCTGCAGGACAGGTGGTCCCTCGGGAACCTGCTGTTGGCTGCGTGTCAGGGTCTGAAAGGGGCTCCGGCCAGGTGGCCAACCTTGGCGCAGGGACGCACAGCCCAGGGACCGTGACACCCGCTACATCCCCCATCAGCAGCGCGACCTTCAGAAATGGCGGCCAGGGCCTGCCAGCCACCCCTCACGCGAAAACCGCACATGGGCTGGAGAGGCGGGGCCCTGCCCGGCGCAGCGGCACCCGGAGGACTGCTGAATCCGAGCCCCGGAGGGGCCGGCGGCTGCTGGGCGGCTGCTGCACCCCCTGCCCTGACGGCCGTGGACGCCAGGCTTCTCGGGAACCCGGAGACCAGGCAGGAACTTCCCTGCGCCTTCCTCTGAACTGTGGGCCGGCCGAGCCCCTCAGGATGAGACCGCACCTCCCACTCACTTCCCTCCTCCCACTCGCCCGCCCTGTGAAGCTTGGGGTGTGGGGAGTCCTCTCTCTGGGCCAGGAGGCCCCCTGCCTTGGCCACAGCCCACAGGGGCCCCCACTGGGGGAGGGCTGAGTGGGGGAGGCTCAGCCAGGCTGCTGTATTCCTGGGCCTCCCCCCAGCCAGCAAGACCTCCTGGACCCCTCCCCCCAGTCTGCAGGGTGGCAGGGGACCCTCTGACGCCTTCCATGGCGTGTCTCCCCAGGTCCTCCCTTCCTTGACAGTCACCCCCATGACGCCCAGCCTGTCCCACACCCCCTCACGCCCATGGGGGTGGCACCATGTCCAGCTCCCACCTAAGCCAGGGGAACCCCGACCACCTCACGCATGACCACCCACAGCCTCGCCGGGTCTGGGAGGACAGGCCTTGGCCTCTCCCAGCAGGGCCCTGCCTCCTGTGCCCAGCGTCCAAGGCCCGGCCAGGACCCACCGTCCACATGCAGGCCCTCCGCCCTGTCTCCCTGCAGTCCCTTGCTGGCCCGGCCAGCCTCACAGGACCAGCGTCCCCTCCAGGAGGGCCCTGTCCCTGGCCTGAGAGCACCACCAGGGTGCTGCAGCGAGGCCTGGCCAAGGCTGCCCCTCCCCAACCCCAAGTGTCTGGCTGGGGCTGGTGGAGAGGGTGGGGGGAGGGGAGGGCTCCCCCGCCTGACTTGGGGCCCGAGCTGCGTGGACATCGGGTAGGACGGATGGTGGGGCTGGCCAGCGCCCAGGGCCCCCGGATGGTGGCCAACCTGCTGTTCCCCAAGACCAGAACAAACCAGGCCTGCTCCCCAAATCACAGCCTTCCCCCAGATGGAGACGGGGTGCAGCTTCCGCGCAAAGGCTGGCGCGGCCGTGGTCCCAGGGGAGAACAGCTGACGTCACGAGACCCGCAGAGGCAGGCGCAGCGGCCACCTGTGCTGGGCCACGGGCTGGGGCTCCGGTGTGGGCAGCCCCCCCGCCCCGCCAGGACCCCGGAGGTAAAAGCCATGGCCACTCTCTCGCCCCCGGGGAGGGTGGCATCGTACGGCCCACACGCGTGTGCTGAGCTCTCACTCAGGGCTGCAGCCGCAGAGGCGCAGGACAGCATAGCGGCCCCTTCCCAGTGGCCCGAGGCCGGCGGACCCCAGGGTGGGCCCAGCAGGGTGGGCCGGGGATGCGGGTTGGAGCAAATGGCAGAGGGCAAGCAGCAGCCACGACCCAGTCGAAAGGCCGGGGGGGCCAAGGCAGCCCAAAGCCCCGCCCCAGGGACCTGGTCCCCACAGGGTGGCTGCAGACGCCGGGGCTCCCTGGGCCTCCCCGCGGCCTGTGCCCCCCACGTCCCCGCACCACCGGGCAGCCCAGCCCTCCCTGGCGCTGCCGGACCGAGGGGGTGGGGGCCCCCACCGCTGGCTCAGGTCGCAGGCTCTGGTTCCTCCTGGAACAGAACAATGACAGGGACCCGAGTTCCCCAGGAGAAGTGGGGACGCCGACTGGAAACCGAGAAGCAGAAACACTTTTATTCAGCGTGGGAAGAAAGGAGAAGCTCTTTCGGGGCTGGTGGCTCAGAAGAAACATCCGAGTTAGAAGCCGGACGGGGTCTGGCTGCTCCTGTGGCCACCGGGCGGGGGGGCCACTCTCACCGGGGCCGGTCCCAGCCCGGGCTTCCCGTCGGGTCTTCCTGGCCTTCATCTCGGGAGGAACCGTCCTCAGGAAGCTGAACTTCACCTCGGGAGGAACCGTCCTCAGGAAGCTGAAGCTGGGGTGGCGGTGCTGCCGGGAGCCCCGCCTCACGCACAGCCCACCTGCGGGGCCCAGGTGGTCTTCTGTCACGGGGCTGCCCGCGCCCTGGGGCCCCGGGGCCGTGGCTGGCGGGGGCGCAGTAGGTCGGTGGCAGGTCCCAGACCCAGAAGCGGAGTGTGACCTTCTCCTTCGCAGAAGGTGCTGCGGGCGGATTCCGGCGCAAAGGGCAGATTCCTAGGGGGTCAGCAGGCGCCGTCCTGGGGTCCTTGCGCGGGGGAGGCGGAGGGTTTCGACACCGGCCAGGATCTCCGTGACGCAGCCTCAGGCCCGCGGTGCCGGGGGCTCCGGGAGCCGGACGGTGTTGGGGAGCCCGGGGGGAGGGCTGCCGGCAGCTCCCCGAGTTTGTTCTTCGGGTCTTCGGAGCCACGGGAACTCGTTCCAGCCGTTTCCAGTCGCCCGGTGTGCTCTGTGGGGACGGTGGCTGCAGGGCCACCAGGACACCAGCTACTCAATGACAGTGGCCAGGGCTCGGGCTGCCCACCTGCAGGTGGGTGAGGCAGGCGCTGCGCTGGGTGGGCCCAGGAGGGCCCCGCCCGCCTGCCAGGGGACACACCCTGTCCATAGAGATGAGGCGGCCGCCCTGGGGCTTGTCCAGCTCACTTGGAGCCACTGTGCTTCCCACTGTCCCCAGGGCTGGGACACCAGGCAGCTCTTCACCTGCCACTCAGGGTCCCCCCGGCTCCCTGGCCTCGCCTCACTCACAGAAGCCCACCTTCCCTCGTGAAGGTGACACCCCTTCAAAGCAAAACTCCCCGCCAGGGGGCCACGGATCCCACACAGAGTGGGACCCTGAGGTCGTGGATGTCAGCCGGTCAGCCTTCTGGCTGATGTGACCTCCGCCTGTTCACAGTCGAACCCTCAAAACTCAAAACCACACAGTGGATACGGCGCCGGCCTGCGAACCCAAAGGTGGCTGATTCGATTCCCAGCCAAGGCACATGACCAGGTTGCAAGCCAGGTCTCCAGCCAGGTCCATGGCTAGAGGTGGGTGAAATGCAACCACACATGGATGTCTCTCTCCCTCTCTGCCTCTCTCCCTTCCCTTCTCTCTGAAAATAATACACAAATCTTAAAAACAAAAAAAGCAAAAGCAAGCAGCCAACCAGCAGGCTGAGACCAGACAGGAGACTCGGGGGGCTGCTTGTGGGTCAGGGGCCCAGTGGACAACGCTGCCCGGCAGGGTTCTTCCCTCTGCTCCCCGCCAGCAGCGGCCCTGGACCCACACAGCCGCGCTCCCCGGGGGCCCCACTCAGGCTGACGCATGTGGGCTCCCCGTCCCTGTCACTGCCCACGACCGGGACCTGAACGTCACTCTGAAGACTGACATGCTTGCCACTCCCTCCGTGACAGCACGGGCACAGGGGAGAGGGGCAGGGGCAGCAGAGGGGAGACCCTGCGGACGGTCCCCAGGCCACAACAGGGAGACGTACTGGGAAGTGAGCCGGCAGCGTCGGAGGTGTTTCTGGACCCCCCTCTACGGAGACGGCCACCCCCTATGCAGACCCTTACATGAGACCCGAGCTGGCTCGCCGTTGCCCCGGGATCAGGGCCACGGCCACAGCCACAGCCACAAGGCCCAGAAGTGGCAGGAAGTGAGCCCGGCTGGGGAGAGAGGTTGGTGCCCAGACTCCTGGGAGCAGCTCAGGTGGTGCCCAGACCTGACACAGGAAGCAGGTGGGGAGACTGGGTAAGAACAAGACCCTCATCACAGCTACCACACTGGGACCCCACAGCACAGGGGGTGCCCGTGATGGATGCCAGGTACCCCCATGTCCCAGCCACAAGGCAGCAGGCCTCACTGAGGCTTGTCACCTGGGAAACTGGCACCAGACAGGCGGGTCAGCGGCCAGGCCAGCCCAGACAAGGTCACCTCAAGGTTGCAGCCACCAGAGCAGAGGCCCCGCTGGCGTGGAGGACGGCTCTTGTCCGCAGTGTGGCCAGTGACCAGCCACACGTACCCCACTGCTCAGGCAGCAGCCGGTGGCAGCCGTGAGATAAGAACATGTCCAGCATCTCAGGGCCCAAGGACAGCAGGTGGCCTCAGCCCCTCGGCCACACCCTGACACCATCATAGCTGCCGCCAGCCCCCCTTGGTGACAGCCCCCAGCTCACGGGGCCCATCTAAGGGGGGTGACTGCAGAACGCACATGGCTCTGCTGGAGGGACCGATGAGGGCAAGACACCAGCCTGGGGACTCACCCAGAGTCACCTCGGGAGCCTGGAGTGCCAGCCGCCTGCAGGCACGGGAGACGCCCCGGCACCGCCACCCCTGGGTGCGTGGCTGAGCAGGAAGGGCAGCGTGACCGGAGAAGAGCCCACCCGAGCCCCTCCCAGCGGTGACCTCGGTTCTTAAAGAGCAAACCCTTTTCTCCCAAAGGCTCATGCGGGGCCAAGAGCCCCTTGAGGGCACCGCGGAAAAGGGCCACAAAACTCGAACCAGCTCTGCGGTTCGAAAAGGGCAGGTGCCCGGCCCCTCCTACAGCATCTCCGTGCTCTGCGAGGCTGGTGGCATTTTCCGGACGGCCCCCTGGGAGCAGCCGGACAGGTGGCTGAGGACCTCCTCCTCCCCCATCCCCCACCCCGACCCCACCCCAACCCCACCCCGGGGCCCAGAGCAGAGGGACCGTGACGCAGGCGCAGCTCCAAGGGGCCCTCGCGGGGCCGCCCTCCGTCCGGCCCCACACTCACCTGGTCAGGGAGCCCCAGTCACGTTTCAAACTGGGTTAAGAACTCCCCGATTTCCGGGGCCGCGACTCGCGCGGCCTCCACGGCCTCGGCTATAGCTTTGCGATACAACCCTCTCTTCTTGCGGTTAAATCTCAGCTTGAAACTCTCAGAGAAAGGGGCGAGTTTGGAAACGGACAGTGACGACGTGGTGGGGGAACCAAACCACGAGACCTTCGCTTCTTGCCAACAGGGCGCCCCGTCCTCCTTCTGGCTAAGAATGATGGCAAGGACGCGCGCTGGCCACCAAGGGAAGCCATGGATCTTACCCCACACGATGTCCCCCACGGCCACGGTCCTCCCGTCCTCGGTGACACACTTGGGCAGGCTCTGCACGTGCAGCCTGACGGTCAGGGGCGGGACCGTCCGCCCCGCGTCCTTGGAGGAGCGCGGCAGGGACACACCGTCGCTGGAGGAAAGGTCCGACGTGTCCAGGGACGTCACTTCCGAGCCGGACGACTTGGACTCATCCACGCTGTCCCTGCTGCCCGCGGGCTCCCGGGCCAGGGCAGCTTTGCTCCCAGGGCAGCGGGGCGGCAAGGCCAGGCTGTCACGCCTGTGTTTACCCTGGGGACACCTCTCAAGGTCATCGTCCTCGCCGGAACTTCCTGAAGACAAGTCCGCCAGGGAGCTGTGCGCAGAGCCAGGGGCGGGGCGGGCGGGCGCGGTGGCCCGGGGCCGCGGCCCACAGCCACTGAGGTCCTCCACCAGCTCGGCCCTGTACAGCGGCTCCTGCTCGCCAGCCCCCAGACGATGCGGCTTCAGGCGGATCTTCGGGGGCGGCAGGTCGGGGGAGGGAGGCAGGGGCCGTGTCAGCTTCAGCTTGGGGATGGAGGCCGAGGGCGCGCCGGGCGTCCTGTGAGGAGCGGCCTCGGGGTCCTGGGCCCCGTGCAGGGCCTGCAGCGGGCAGAAGGGCTCCAGGGAGCCGTGCACGCGGGACGGGATCTCCACCACCTCGCCCTCGCCCTGCGGCGTGCTGTAGGAGATCCGGATGGCCGGGCTCCGGGGCAACCCCGCCGGCGCCTCCTCCCGCCTCTCCCTCTTGCTCCTCCGGACGGGGGTGGAGGCCCCGCTGCCACCCTCGCAGTCCTCGGGCCAGCGGAGCTCCCTGCCCGGGTCGGGGCCGCTGCCCAGTCTCTTCCGGGGCTGGGGGGCCGCCGGCGGGGCGGGGCTGGCCTCCGGGGCGCTGAGGGTGTTCTTGCACTTCTCGCACAGCACCCGGCGAGGCCGGAGGCAGACGGAGCTCAGGGCCCACCGGCCCGGGTCTCGGCTGCGGGACAGGCGCCTCCTGGTCTTCTTGATGGTCCGGGGTGGCGGCTGGGGCACCCACTGCTGGTAACTGTTCCTCAGCCAGAGCGGGGGCGGGAACGGGGCGCCCTCGAAGTAGGGTGGGATCGGGGGCTGGCTTCCCTCCGGCGGCAGCGGCACCGGGGCCGGGGGTGGCGGCTCGGGGCAACCAGGCGGCGGGGACCCCGTCCCCAGCGGTGCGGCATCTGCGTCCCCCTCCGTGGTGGCTGAGGCCTGGCAGCCGTTGACCGGGATGCCCTCGGCCTGGGGCTGTGGAGTGGACGGGGGCAAGCCAAAGAGGCCGGACCTGGCAAGGAAGCAGAAGGACAGTCAGGACGGAGTTGGGGGCCAGCGCGGCACAGTCCCGCGGGAGTCCCAGGTGCACGTGTGAGCTTGGAGGTCGTGTGACCACATCTCAGTTGCTGGCAATAAGGGAGAAGGTGGGCTCAGAGCTGGAGACCCCCAGGCCCTGCCGCCCGAGGTTCTGGGACTAGCCTGACCCAGCCAGGGGGATGGGAGCAGCGCCCGTGGCCAGTGGCCCCCGGCCCAGAGCTGTCCACCTCTTCTCTCCCCTTCCCCGAGGGAAGACCCCAAGCGGGTCCCCTGGAGGACCCCAGTCCCAGGGCCCAGGACAGCCATCAACCCCAGTCCCAGGGCCCAGGACAGCTATCAACCCCAGTCCTAGGAGCCGGACATGTGTCCAGGGAACGGGGCTCAGCCCCCAAGCCGGAACCCTGGGCCCGGGAAGGAGCCCACACTGTCCTGAATGCTGACTTGGCCCCGGCCACCCCCCAGCCCTCGGTGAGGGGCTTCTCCCACCACGGCCTGAAGGACCCCTCCTGCCTGGCGTCCTTGGGCCCCTGGATGGGAACAGCAGCAGGATGGGGGCTTGAGAAGATCAGAGGGACCTGCAGCTGAGACTTGAGGTGCAACTGGCACCCCAGGGCTCCCCCAGCAGGACCTGCTCGCTCCCTAGGGCTGCCACGGAGCCTCGGAGCCTCCAGGCTGTGGCCAGGAGACCCCAGCCTGGCCCCCAACAGTGAGCACGGGCCCACACCTTTCTCCCACCCACCCTCGCCACTTCTCAGCGGACGTGATTTAACCAGTAAGGCAGCACGAGCTAAGAGCTGTTACTTTTCAGCACAAAAATAGACTTTCAGCCAAGTTACAAGCCTCGAGGTATGGAATGTGGCATCTCCACCTTCTTTTTCAAATTTAATCAGAGGGAAGACCAGTGACTCTGCTGATTTTCAAGCGACGGAGGGTTTCGCCATCGACTCGCCTCTGGACCTGGGGTGCCGACCACCCGTGAGCCAGCACCACCAGCACGGCCCCAGTGCCCAGAGCCGGGGCATGCTGACCCTCCGACGGCCAGGCCGGGAGCAGGGCCCAGGCCTCGGGCCCAGTGAGAGGCCACGGGGGCAGGCGGGGCGCCCAGCCCACAGTCTGCTGCCCCCCCACCCATGGGCTGACCGCCAGGCCGTCTCAGTGCCCCACTGTCTCCTTCATCGGGGTGTGTTTGATTCAAGACCCTGGTAAAAGCCTGGGAATCACAACAGACTTTTACTTTTATTAGTTTTCCTATCAGACCAGAAAGGACCCTCAGTCCAGGGGATGCATAGCCTGGGGGCCCACAGACTGAGGGTCCATAGGCCGTGGGACCCACAGACAAGGGGTCAGCAGGACCAGGGGGGTCCACAGACCTGCAGGGGGTGCACAGGCCCATGATCCACCACACACCTGCGGCCTGAAATGCTGCTCCCAAGGCCTCCTGAAAGCCCACTTCCCGCCCACCTGTTGCAGGTACTCAGGCCGTGACCTGGGGTTCACCCTGACACCCCCCTCTGCATCAGCACCCTCACTGTGCCCCCTCCCAGGGCCCTGTGAGGTCACCCCACTTGGACTCAGCTCACACCCCCTCCTCGCCCGGCCCCTGCTTCCTGCCACCAGCTCCCTGGTCTGCACCCCCACCCCACCTGCCTGTGCTGAAGCAGAGCCCCCTTCTGTCCCCCCTCCAGACGCCGACTGCAGGACCTGTGCACCCTGCACTGGAGCCAGCCAGCCCAGGGCTAGGGTGCTCCGGGGGACCTCTGGCCACATACGGGCTGGGCCATGGGGTGTGGGGCACGTTGTCCCCTTCCTGGGGTCCCCACAGCTCCAGCCCAGGCAGGTTTTGCCCCGTTTATGGTGCGCACCCCTCAGGGGGAACCTTGCACCAGGATAAACCAAGGTCCTTGGTCAGAGCTCCAGGCCTGAGCCAGAGCCCCCAGGGTGGCCTGGGGAGCGGGGGAGCTTGCCAGAATCCAGCAGACAGGCCAGCACAGCAGCTGACCCTTGCTGCCCGGCCCTCTGGGTGCACGCCCCTCGGAGGCCCGGCCGCTGACAGGGGAGGCCCCGTGACTCGGGCATGATGGACGGCCGTACTTCCTTCCCGGAGCGGCTGCCCTGCCCAGGCCACACCCACCCCGGCCTGGTGGGTAAACAGTGGCTGTGGGAGGAGGCTCTGTTCCCGGCTCCAGATCCCAGAGCAGGTGCCCCCGGTGGCTGGGGGGTCAGCTCCAGAACGCTGTCCACAGCCCGTGAGATGCGCGTCACTGCCACCCCAGGGACAGCGAGTGGGGCCCAGAGGACCTGCGTACACGTCCCAGCTCCGCTGACTGCAGGCCATGCTGCCGGAGGACCTCAGCACCTGCCCCCACTAGGAAGACCCTTACGGGCCCCCAGGTACAGGCCTGGCACCAGTGAGCCGGGGCTCAGCCCCAGGGCCCAACCCTTCTGTGAGGTCAGGCTGTGCCCACCCTGTCCGACCGACACTGGGGACAGGGCCTCTGCTGGGTTGGCAGCCCCCACGCAGATGCCAGGCCTGCTGGAGCACAGAGGCCTCCAGGTGTGTTCTGCTCAGCGGCCTGGGGGAAGTCACAGCCTGGACATCAGGTGGCCCCTCATCCAGGGCCACACAGGGAAGCCCGTCCCTCCCTCGGGTCGCTGGGGAGAGCAGTGGGACCAGGTGGTCACAGCTGCCCCGGGTCCTGGTCTAAAAGGTTCAACCACCTCACGTGGTCTCAATAAAACTCAGCTGCCTGCAGCCTCTCTGAGTCCCTGATGACCCCCCGCACCACGAGGCCAAGTCCCCAGCCCACACCTCTCATCACGTCCTGGCAAAAGCTATGGAGACAGATACATGGGTTTGGTCCCCTGGTGCAGGGGACTGTACGCAGGTCATGCCCCCTACAACACACTGGGCACCTCACTCTCAGGCCCCCAGCTCCCCCAGGGCAGGAAGTGCCCGGTGGGGCTGGGTCAGGTGTCCAGCCAATGGACCGTCCCACGAGCAGCCCCTGGTGGCCCGGGCTGCACTCTGGATGGGGTGCGCTCGGCTCGGATGAGGGTGCTCTCCTGCCTGGGGAGTGTTGGCTGGCTGTGTCTCCGGAGCCAAGGCCATGTCCCCCCCCCTTTGTCAGCAGAGAGACCAGGAGCCTGCATGGTCCCAACTCCAAGGAAGTCTGAGAAACACCGAGGCCAAGGCTGGAGGCCGCTGCTTGCCCCAGCTGGGCAGGCAGTGAGCGGGTCCCCGTCCCTCGCCTGTGAGGCCACCCCTCAGTCAGGGCCACCCCTCCTGAAGTCCTCACCAAGGGCGTACCTCAAACCACTCTCCAAATGCCCACAGCACCCTGGCCCCGGCCCGGAGTGGGGGCAGGGCCGGCCTGGGCCACGCTGGGGGCGCCATCGGCGGCAGGGTGCTGGGCAGCCTGCTTCTGGGCAAACAGTCGGTGCTACACAAACGCGTGGGACTGCAGGGGCGGCCGCCACACGGCGGCTGGGCAGCAGGGTCCAGACCTGGGGGGGTTCCTGGCACTGGCCTAGCCCGCACGCACACCTGGGGAGGCCTCCCCCCCCCGCCAACGCGCAGGGAGGAGACCTGACCTGCTGCACCAGGACCGCGGGAAAGGCCGCTTCCGCGGGTCAGCTCTGCTCCGGCAGACAGGTGGCCTCGGGCTGCACGTGGCCTGAGCAGCCGACCTCGGCTGTGCTTGGCCCGGGCCCAGCTGCATCCCCTGGACACCCCAGCACAGGCCGCCGCTCTGGGACCCCTGGGTTCCCAGGGACAGCCGGACACTTGCTCCTCCCTGCCCATCGGCGCCCTCACCTGGCCCTGCCACCATCACACACCCAGCATGGGGACCAGGCAACGGGAAGAAACTGGCCCAGGGAAGGCGGGGGTGGGGGAGCCGTGGACCCTGAGGCCGGAGACCCGCCCTCCGTGGTGGAAACACCAGGCCTGTGGACTGCGCCGCGCCAGCGGCAGGGAACACGTGGAGAAGCGGGCTGCGTGCACAGCAGGGCCAGCCGGGGCCCACGTGGCGTGTGCTAGAGCCACGTGGCTGGGCCGAGACCAAGCCTGCGGGTCTGAGGCTGGTTCACCGCAGGTCATCCACACCAACAGGGCTCGGCGGGTGGGCCCAACTCAGGAAGAGACCCCTGCTCAGAGCTGTGTCACCCAGGTCCAGGACCTGGTCCTGCAGCAGCTCCCGTTACAGCGGAACGTGGCCGCAGCGGGGTGGACACCCACGTGAGCTCCAGCTGCCCGGCTTTCTTCCCGTCGCTGGGAAGGGGCGGGAAGTGCGGTCTCCAAACCCGGTTTGACCAGGCCTCAGGGAGGGCACCTGTCCGCCCTGCAGCCACCCCCTCGGGTCCCCCACAGCCTCCCTTGTCCCAAGTCAGGGAGCCCGGCACACAGGGGGGTCACTTCTTCAGCAAGTGCTCTGTCCCTGGAGGAGGCCAGGCAGGGCCTCACAGGCCAGCGCAGACCACGGAGCCGGGACGGCCCCGGCCTGCAGCCCCGCCTGGAAGGGGACACGCTGGCCGTCCGTGGCAGGGGAGACCCCCAGCCCTGGTGTGGCGGCTCTGCTGCAGCCCCCAACTGTCATCTGTCCCACGGAGCCCTCTGCACCAGCCAACTCAGGCAGGAGGACAGTCACCAGGAGGCCTTATGTTAAGTCACATGACTTGTACATAAATGGCTTCTGGCACATGTCGGGAAGAGATCATGTCAGCAGGGTGGCCGTGGGAGAGTGGTCACCGCCACTCCGGCGGGCGCAGTCCAGCCCCGGGAGGGGAAAGTCGAGCGGGGGCAGGAAAGCCAGCACCTGGGCCCAGCCAGCCAGACTCCAGGGCCGCCCAGGAGTGGTCAGCGCGGGGGGACGGCCTCCCAGGCTCGGGGGCTCCCCCCTGTGACAGCGGCTGCGGAGACTCCCTGCGGCGGAGGCCCTGCAGCGAGCGCACCTGCGCGGACCTGCCCTGGCCTGCGGACGGGCTCCGAGAACCTGCACAACTTGTATCTTCCCCCCGCCGCCCGGCGCCGCCCAGTGAGGGCCGTTGCCCCGACCACCCGCCGCCCAGGGAGCCTCGCCCCCGGCGCTCCAGGGAGCCTGGGGTCCGGGAGCCGGCAGGGCGCGGGCCAATCCACTCCCCGCCCCAGCAGATGACAATTCCACAAACACCCTAATTCCACAGTGGTCTGAACAAAGAAAAGTGCGTTAATTTTGGCAGCCGCGCGGCGTGCGGCCGGGATTGCGCTCCACACCCGCTCCCAGGCCCCACCCGCCCCCGCCCCAAAAGTAGCCGCGACTTGGAGCCACTTTCGCCCCCGAGCGGCGGCGGCGCCGTGCGTTCGTGCGCCCCGAAACCCGGCTGGAGAAACCGAAAGCGGCGCCGGCGCTGCCCTGGACCCAGGTCCGGCCCTGGATGGGGGTGGGGGAGGCGGGGGTGTCCCAGGGGGACTCCGGGGTGCCCAGGCCCGCGCCGCCCACCGCACTCACTTCTTCGTGCAGTCCAGCAGGATCCCGGCGAAGCTGCGCTGGCCGCAGCTCACGGTGACCAGCAGCGCGCCGTTGACGACCTGCTCCACCCGCACCGGCAGCCGGCAGCCGGCTCGCGGCTCCATGCTCCCGGGTCCGGCCGCCCCGCCCGCCGCCGCCGCTGCCGCCGCCGCCGCCGGGTCAGCCCGCGCGTGACGCCGCTGGCCGCCTGACGTCACAAAGCCCCGCTCGGCCAGCCACGGAGCTCAGACCCGGGGTGCGGGGTGCGCGGGGCCGCGGGGGTGCGGGGGGCGCTCGGGACACGCGCCCGCTCCGCTGTCCGGGAACCGGCGCCGCAGACGCGGCGGGGGCCGTGCGCCTCCGGGGACGTGCAGACGCACTGCGCGCCCGGGACGGAAGGGTTTGCGCCCGGCCTCTGCGCTCGCTGGGTGTGAGCGTCCGCGGAAAGGGCCCGGGAGCCCGAGGGGCGGCAGGGGACATTCCTGGCCCAGGGCCCCTCCCCATCCATGCCCGGGGGCCTTCCGGGGCACCTTCCGTCCCGCCCTCAGGTCTCCTCCTCCCCTCTCCGCCCCCATCCTCATTCCCTGGGCCACCCGCCTCCGGCGCCCAGTGGCCACCAGCACTGGGGGAGGAAGTCGCGGCGGAGCAGGAAGCGGGTCTGGGTCTGGCCTGGCCCGGCAGTGCCGGGCGCCGAGGGGACCCAGCGTGCGCTCCGCGGCGGCTTCTCCTTCAAGGTGTAGGGGGCACTTGGCGGCTCCCGAGGGCTAGGTACCCCCGAGTTACGCGAGGACGGCGCGGGGCTCTGGGTGCCCAGCCCCCGGGGGTGGGGGTGGCTCGCGCCAGCATTAGGGAGGGCGATCTGCCTGCGGGGCTCAGTCGCCAGCCTGCCCGCTGGGTTGCTGGGGAACAGGGCGCGGTGCGACCCCCACGGCGGGAGGGGCCGCTGCGCCCCGCGGGCAGTTCACGGAGGGAAGGAACATTGAGAGGGAGCGGGGCTCCCCACACGCGCGGCGGGTGGCGGCGTCGACTGGACACCGGACCCCAACCTGGACCCCCGCCCAGGTCCTCTCGCGCTCGCCTCCGCCCAGGCGAAGCCCCGACGCACTTGCGCTCCGGGCCCAGCCTGTTGCCGTGACCTTGCCCGGAGCCGACAGCGCCAAGCCGCGCTCGCTGCGCCTGATGGCGCCTGAGCCTGGCGGGCAGCCGGTTGTCCTGACGACCCTGACGCCACCGCCCCAGCCCCGCCCCTCGGAGCCCCACCCGCCCCGCCCCGCCCCAGGGGTGGAGCCTCCCCCCCTCCCGCCCCCCACCTCCGGCCTCCGGCCTCCGCTCTCGCTCGCCCTCCGGCGGCTGTGGGGCGCAGCGCGGTGCCAGGGCGCCGTCCACCGAGGGTGGGGGCCGGTGTGCAGGCCGGGAGCCCGGCCCCCAGGGCGTCCCTGCGGCAGGAGGACGGGTCCTGGCGGCAGGTGGGCGGAGAGCAAGCCAGTCCCAAGCGTGCTGGACGTGGGCACTGCAGCCCCGCCGCCGCTCGGGGCTGCCCTCCTGGGACAGGACAGTTCAGCCCCCAGAAGGGCCTGGCTGCGGCCGGCGCACCCGGGTGCCTGAAGCCTCCCCTCTCCGGAGCTGGGTGGGCGGACACTGGTGCCGACAGGCGGGCAGCCAGGGAGCCCACTGAGCACAGGTGCCCATGGAGCACGGCCCTTCCCGGGCGCTGGGGACAGAGTGCCACGGACCAGGGAGACGGGGTTGTGGCGGGGCGAGGGCGGGGCGGGTGTCGGCGTGGATGGAGGGTGTCCAGAAAGAATGCCGCTTGGGGTTGGGGAGTGTGGGCCCGCGTGGTGAGGAAGGGGGCCGCCGGGTGACGCCCAGGTGCCAGTGGGAGGAGGTAGACGGGGCAGATACACCTGGGAGGGGCGGATGTGGGGGGAGGGGAGCCCGACGGAACGGTGGGTGAGTGTGGGGGCCACAGCTGAGAGAGGGGAGGGCGGTGAAAAGGGCGCCAGCCTTGTCCCCACCTCTCCTGTGTGCTGTGTGATTTCTAAGTGAACTTGGAGGCCATTTTACAAACCACTCTCGACAAGGTAGAAAATAAAAAAGCAAGCAAGAAAGCATATGTGTGGGCCAGTCCCCACACCCTTCTACAGGAACCCACCTGGGCTGGCCTCTGTGTGCTCCTTGTACACGACTGGGTGCTTCTGAGATGGAAGCAAAGCTGCCTGGTTCAAGGTCCAGAGCCACAGGTCAGATACCATGTATCTCCCTGAAGCCAGTGCCCAAGGGCCATGGTGTGAGGGCCAGGATGGGCACTATTGCTTGGACACAGGCCACCTCACAGCAAGCATCATGCTGGGCACCTGCTAGGAGGGAGAGGCCCTGGAGAACTAGCACCTGTTACCATATGCTAACACCCATCCTAGGCCCAGGGCAGTGGGTGCATGAGCTGACCAGGCTTCCATCCAGGCATCAATGCCATCACCACAACCATTATCCTTATCCTCCTCATCAGTATCACCATCTCCACCATCACCATCACCATCACCACCATCTCCATCATCACCATCTCCATCATCTCCATCATCACCACCATCACCATTATCATCATCATCACCACCATCATCTGCATCATCACCATCACCGTCATCACTATCATCATCACCATCATCATCATATCAATCACCATCATCACAATCATCACCATCACCATCATCACCACCATCACCATCATCATCATCACCATCACCATCATCTCCATCATCATCATCACCATCACCATCCTCATCATCCTCATCATCATCACCATCATCTCCATCATCATCATCACCATCACCATCCTCATCATCATTATCACCATCATCATCACCATCACTATCATCATTATCACTATCAATCACCATCATCACCATCATCACCACCGTCATCACCATCACTGTCACCATGACCATCATCACCACCATCACCATCATCACCATCATCTCCATCATCATCACCATCATCTCCATCATCATCATCACCATCACCATCCTCATCATCACCATCACCCCATCACTATCATCATTATCACTATCAATCACCATCACCATCATCACCACCATCATCACCATCACCATCATCACCATCACCATCACTATCATCATCACTATCAATCACCATCATCACCGTCATCATTACCACCGTCACCACTATCATCATCACCACCATCATCACCATCACCATCATCACCATCACTGTCACCACCCCTGCAGTTCTCCCTGCAGCCAGGGTGACAGGGGGGCCCTCCAGCTGGGGCTGCAGTCGGCTGGTCTGGCTGCAGCAGGAACCTGAGCTACAACCCCTGTGCAGCACCGGCCCCCCCGGTGTTCCTCTCGGGCCAGTGGAGAAGCTCTAGAACCCTGGTAAGGGGCTGGTGTCTAGAGTGCTGTCCCCCCTCCACCATGACGGGTGTCTTCCCGTGTCCCCTGTGACCTGGGCGCTGCTCTGCGGTGACCCGGAACCCGCTTCAGGCCCGGAGCCGGGCGTCTGAGCAAGAACGCTTACGGTGGGTTGAGAGAGGGGACAGAGAAAGGGCTGTCCTACACTTAGTCGTGCACCACGGTGGATCCTCGCACGTGCCGGACCCGGGAGGGAACCCGCCACCTGGGCCAACCAGCGGAGCTCCCGGTCGGGCCTGCACGGAACTGTCCCATCAGCGTTTCCTTGCTAACCATCTAACGGGTACCCACACCCTGTTTCTGAGATTCTCGGAGCGAAGTGACTGTTAAAAACTGACATGACTGGAGTTGGGCCCCTTCTGGGCAGGGCTGTGCTGTGGCCGGAGCTCACGGGCAGGGCACGGGCGGGAGGGGTCTGCCACCAGGCAGGGTGGAGGTGGGAGGAGAGGCTGCTGGTGGAAGGAGGGTGAGCTCGCCCAGAGCCCCTTGTGGGCTTGGGACCCGGCAGAGACAGCGAGGGGGGATCCCCGCTGCGCCTGAGTGACCGGGTCAGGGAAGCTCCGGCCACCTTTGCCTCTTGCCGGAAATGAGGGCCCAGGGGCCGGGTTCACAGTATTCTCTCCCTCCTTTTAATGCAGCCGCACCTTTCACAGCCTCGGAAAAGGCCACGCGGACGGAAAACAACGGGCCGTCTGCGCCGGGGGCTGCCGGAGGACACGGCCCCGAGACGCCCCGCACGCCCCAGGAGGCAGCCACCCGCCGAGCCCCGCTTTCGAGCGGCAGTTTCCGTCCGTGCACGTGTGACTGGGTCCTGAGTATCCGTGGACGTGTTCCGGAGCCTGGTGTTGCGTGTTGGAAGGTGCACGATGGGGTCCGGACGCCGGTGGGCGCGGCACAGGGCCCCCGGGGAGGGCCGGCAGGGTGAAGCCGGACTGCAGCTTGGCCACTTCCCCCCGCAGCGTTCTGGCCTGTAGGGCGGGAAGGAGGGGGTGACGGCAGCCAGGGGGCCTGGGGCCAGCCTGCTGGGGGTACGCTGTCCCTTGGGCCCCGGACCTGTCCCCAGGGGCACCTACTAGTTGCTTGGCCTGGACCTCCCGAGGACAGCACAGGCTCAGGTGTCCCTGTGCCCAGCGGCCAGTCCGTGAGGGACAAGGAGCGCTGACGGCACGGCACATGGCACGGGGCCTCCACCTGACCGCCCTGACCGACCGCAGCCCCGCCTGACACATCTGCCCCACCAGGTGGGGCTGGGACGGCCACCCTCATCCCAGACATTCTAGAAGCAGGACACAGTGTTCCTACAGTGGAAGGAATTCCAGAGCCTGGAACCTGGTGCGGGCGCTGCTCCAAGAGCCCCGGCCCCGCCCATCTGCGGGGCCAGAAGGTGACGTGGAGCAAGAGGCAGGTGGCCCTCAGGCGACAAGTGGGCAGCAGGAAGGAGCAGGCTCTTTCCTGCCTCTGTCCTGACAAGCTGGCCCCACCCTGTCCCCAGGGAGGGCCTGTCCTGCCCCCTTCGCCACCCCACTCCCCCTCCTGTGGGCGCAGCCTGGACTCCCCTGGCAGCAGCCCACGCGGGGCGGACACGCAGGGTTTACATTCTCATGCCCAGTTAACGGTATTGCTGCTACACGTGTTCACATTTCCCCCTAAAACATTTGTATTCTTTGTGGAATGAAACGCACACTTCGCTTTCTACGTGCCTGTGGCTAAGTCCCCTCAGCACCCCTCTCCACCGGGTCCTCAGAGGCTCTGCGGAGCCCTGGGCCCAGCGCCACCCACCTGGCACAGGGTGGGCTCCTTCTCCTGGACACCAGCTCCCGGCCCTCTCCGCTCAGCCCCGCTGGGGAGGACGCACCCCCTGGAAGCTGCCGGAGGAGGCTGTACAGGAAGTAACCCGTAAGTCCTCTCTCCCTCGTGGGCCTTGCTGGCCGTGGGTCAGGGCACAGGGCTCCACCAGACCTCGGACGCAGCGGAGCCGCAGGCCCGGCCTCCCTGGGACCTCAGGACGCCCTCCCCCTGTGCGCCGGGCCTTCCACCTGCGGTTTCCTCACTTCCTGGGCAGCACGGAGCATCTCCGCAGCTTCCCACCCCGCGTGCTCCCGGGCCGGACACGACATCAGCTGCTCTCCTGGGCACACGCCTCCCCTCTTCCCTTCTGCTTCCCGGGGTGCACTCAAATTCACCTGCTTCAACATGCTGTGATTAAATTTGTTTTGCCTTGTTTTTAACGCAACTCCAGGAATTCTTGGTTACCCGGGTGTTGTTTCTACAGCTGCTCTTTTCATAGTGGCCAAGTCCTCCCATGGCACCTGGAGGATCTGAGTTCTGTCCCCACGTCTCATTCCCTCCAAATGTGCCTTCCAGGCCTCTCAGCTGCCCCCTCCCTCCGATGGGCTGTCCCTCCCTGCGGGGGCCTGACACCCACTCCCACTCCCACTCCAGAACGAGGCACAGAACCTACTACTACATGAACATGGGAGGTGGGTGGGTGGGGCTTCCAGCCAGGAGGTGTCCCTGAGGTCAGGTCCAGACGGGGAACGCCCCGTGTCCGGGCCTGAGGCCTTTGTGTGGAGGGCTGGTGTCCTCGGAGAGGACCCTGCAGGATCTCAGCTACAGGGCGAGCTGGCCCGGCTTCCGAGGCCCAATCCACACCCCTGCGTGCTCATGGGCAGCCACATGGCCTCCCGGGGAAGTGTGGGGCCTCCTGGCCGAAGATCTCCAGACCCCACACCGCTGGCTCCCGCTGAGTGGGTGGGTGTCCCTGAGCTGAGCAGGGCAGGGCTGGGCCTGGGGACGTAACCTGGTACAGGCTCGTACGTAACTCAGTCTATTTTTAGTTCCACCTCCTGTGCCGCGGGTCCTGGGGCAGGAGTCACCCTGCTCCTTGTTGGGACTCCTCTCGGCTGGTTTCACATTCCACACTAGGTGGCTCATTTCCTCCGAAACAACGCCCGCTGGCTGGTACGTTAGGACTCAGGCTCAGTGGCCATGGCCAGGGCCCCAGCGACAGCTGGGACATGAGGGGAAGTAGAGTCTGAGAGGCCAGTTCTCAGGGCTGCGGACTGGCGCTCTGCTCCTTAATCCCGGCCTTCACCTCAGCGTCCGATGGGGCTGCCCCCGTGCCTGCCATTGCATGTGCGTTCCAGGCAAGCCCTGGAAGGTCCTGTACATCTCTGTCAGGTCTCACTGGCCAGAAGGCGGTCACGTGAAGTTGGGAGGCGTGGCCTCTGGCGGGTGGCCTCTCTAGTTTTCCTCATGTGGATCTTGTCAACATCTTGTCAGATTTACACCTCGCACCAATTTTTGGGTGCTTACGTAAATAATGTTGTTCTCATTTCAAGTCCCGTGTGTTCATTGCTGGTGCCCAGGAAATGAGGGTTTCGAGTACTGGCCTTGTATCCTGAAACCTGCTGTAACTAATGATTACGCGGCTTCGTGGGTCGATTCTTCGGCATTTTCTGCAGTCACATCAGCCGAGGACACAGACAGTTTCCGCTCTTCCCCCGTCGACTGGGTGCCTTTTCCTTCCGCGTTGCTGGGATTGCGGGGCACCCTGTGGGCGCTGCAGACAACGGGAGGGGCTGCTCGCCGGGAAGCGAACCGTCAGCTGTGGTTTGCGTAGATGTTCGCTGTGAAGCTGAGGACGTTCCCCACTGTTCCTAGTTTGCTGAGTGTCACACAAACGGGTGACGGGTCGTGTTACTTGCTCTCCCCGCCTCGGTGACAGGACCGGGGCCGCTGCTGCTTTAACCTGCGGTGGCAACGGGCCAGGCAAACCGGTCTCGGGGCGCAGAGCCAGCCCCGCGCCCCGGGGACAAACTGCTCCCTGCCACTGCGGACACTTCCTCCCGCAGGGCGCAGGGCGCGTGGCCGGTGGGCCCCGGGGTCGGTGAGGACGTGGTCTGTGTTTGCAGCAGGCTGGTCAGCAGGTCCCTCTCGCACGCTGCCTCTGCCGAAGTCGGGGTGTGCTGTCCACCCCACGACTGACCAAGTGTCCCCTCCACTCCGTCTCCTGGGAGAGGCTGTAGGGACGATGTGGTTTCTTCCTCAAATATTGGGTAGAATGTAAACCACCATGAAATGTTATCCATTCATTTTCTGTAACAGACATCAGCCTGTTCAAATCTTTTCTCCTCGTGAGTGTTGGCAGATGGTGTCTTAGGGGTCAAGTTTGTGAGCAAAAGGGTGTTCAACACCCAGGCTGTGGAGTCCGAGCTGCGGTGCAGATGCTCTGGTGAAGACCCCCGGATGGGGGTCCCGTCCCTCCAGCAGCAGAGGCAGCTGTCAGGCCCGCGGGCTGCGGCTAGCGAGGGCGCAGAAGCGACTTCTTACCGGAACAGGCACGTTGCTGGGACCCAGGCCCACAGCCAGGCCCGGGACACGCCTGGCCACCAGGATTTTAAGAGTACAAGCACCTCCCAGTTTTCATATAAAACAATTTCCTTTTACGTCGGGCAAATACTCACAGTGTCCAGGTCCAGCTTCCTGGTTTCCCCAAGAGCTGCAGTCCCTGGGGAGACTCCCCTCCGGTCGCGCTTCTGCGGGGGCCGCCGGCTGGGCCTCCCCTCCGCCCGCCCCGCGCTGCTGCAGGCTCTGTGGGGCCCAGGGCCACACAGGCTGATCTCAATTTCTGCTCAGGGAGGGAGAGCCCTCCCTTGGCCCCCCAGGCTTGAACTCCACCAGGGCACAGAGACAGAAGGGCCCCTGGGTCACCCGTGCCCCCTGCAGGCGTCCCCCCGCTGTTCCCTTAGTTCGAGGTTGCTGGAGTGCACAGCACTGCCACACCTGCAGGTCACTGGACATTACGTGTTTAGGCCACAGGACACCGAGGGGGTCTGAGTTCACACCAAACAGTTTTGACATCCTCCAGCACAGCGACAGCACGTGAGTTCAGTGAGGGTTTTAAACACGTTTGCTCTGTTAGCATCGGACTTTGGGCTCATCTTCGCTTTTACACACAGTGGCGCTGAGCGCGGCTGAGACGCGTGGCCAGGGCGTGGGCCGCCGTGGGGGGCGGGCTGCGAAGGTTCGCAGGGACAGGGGAGTGTGTGGGAAGTGAAGGCGGTGGGGACCCGAGCAGCCGCTGCTCCCTTGGGGGTCCCCGGGGGACATGCAGGGTGTTGGCAAGGTCCAAGGGCTACAGCAACTCCCCACGGTGGGGACCCATCCTGCCCGCTGTCCATTCTACCTGGGGGAGAAGCGTCACCCCCAGGAACCCACCTCAGCTCACGCCTGGCTCGCGGGGGCTTCTCTTCCAGTCGTCTCCTTCTTCCAGGTGGATGTGCCTGCGTCTCCTCGCTGTCCGGCGGGTCTGTGGCCAAGGAGGTCTTGGATGCGACCTAGGGAAACGCACAGGTGCCTGAGTGCAGACACCGTCCGTGCGGGGATGGCTCGGCCTTCCGGGAACAGGGTCCCTGCCCTTCGGTCACCCCGCCCCGGCCTCAGGCTGGATGTCCCTCGCTGGCCGGGGCGCCGCTGTGGGCACAGAGAGGGACTTGGCGGGAAGGCCCCTCCGCACCGGCGGCACCCATGGGAGCTTCCCTCAGCGCGACAGACAGAAAGCCCACCCTCCGCCAGGGCCCAAGTCCTCCGAGCTGACGTGACCCAGTTTTAACCACCCCGCATGCTGCATCATGGCTGACCACAGTCAGAAAGCCTGTGATGCCACCATGGATGCCACCTGGGCTCCCTGCCCCTGTCCCCATCCCGCCGGACAGCAGGCCGGACGAGCTTCTAAACTGCCTGTGGATGTGGCCCACGCTGGCCTGGGGTCCCACGGACCTACAAGGGGAGTGAGGGACACCCTCCTTTCTGCCCCCCACCGCTGGCCCGGCCGCCCAGTCCCGGCTGCTCTGCTGGGCCCCCCATGAGACCCCGCGAGGCTCGTGCAGCTGGGCACCTGCTACCCTTGTCCTTAGTGCGGCCGCCTCCCATCACCCTACCTTCAGGGCCGGGGTGGGGCCTGCACCCCACATGTGCAGCCTGGACCTGAAGGCCTGACCAACCCATGCTGTCCGCTTCTGCCCCACTGTGGACAAGTCTGAGAGCAGAACAGCTGCGTGCCTCAGGAACTGGGGACCTGCCTGCGCGTGTGTGTGTCTGTGTGCACCTGTGTGCGTGCATCTCCATGTGTGTGTGTGTCTGCCTGTCTGTGTGTGAGCCTGTGTGTATATGCACATGTCTGTGTGCCCATGTGTGCCTGTGCCTGTGTGTACATGCACGTCTGTGTGTGCCCATGCACCTGTGCCTGTGTGTATATGCACGTGTCTGTGTGTGCCCATGTCTGCATGTGTGCCTGTGTGTATATGCATGTGTCTGTGTGTGCCCATGTGCGTCTATGCCTGTGTGTATATGCACGTGTCTGTGTGTGCCCATGTCTGCATGTGTGCCTGTGTGTATATGCACGTGTCTGTGTGTGCCCATGTGTG